>JANAVB010033017.1:1060000-1560000 GCA_029216955.1 Iris pallida
ACCCAAAAAGTTAATTACAAATTTTGTCCTTGTTAATTTTAATGTTAATATTAATATTAATTAATGTTAATATTAATATTAATGTTGATTTTGATGTTAATATTAATATTAATATTATTGTTAATGTTAACATTAATATTAATTTTAATGTTAATGTTAATGTTAACATTAATTTTAATGTTAATTTTATGTTAATGTTAATTTTAATTTTAATTTTAAAATTTGCCACGTCAGCTGCCATGTAAGGAGGGACGGTTTGGAGGTACAATTTGGAGGGACAAATAGCATTATTCAAAAAGAGGGAGGAGTAGGACTAAGATATTTGATACTTTTTAAAGAGACGACTTTCTAAAAGTTTTTCTAGAGAATTATCAACGACAAGTCTCTGTGGGATGATTAGGTTAGGGGGAGGTACTTGCCGAAGGGTGACTTCTGGTCATTCAGGACACATAAATTTTTTTCAGTGATATATAAAGAACTTCTGGTATTAAGAAGTATGGATAAAACTAAACTAACAAGGGTCATTTTCTCTAGGGATCAGACTAGCCTATGGCTTGACCTTTGGATTACATAATACAGCTTGATTGAAAGGGAGGTTTGGCACATTTATGAGCTGAAGGGACCTAATGAGTCGGTTAGCAATCTTATCCAGAATGGAGAGTGGAAACTTCAGGATCAAATGATAGAGACGGCCTATGCGAATGATATTTATATGGTGAAGATTTAAATAGAGTGCACAGACTGGGTTTGGAAGGACATGGATAGAGGCACTTTCAGATTCCGGATTACTTTAACCAAATTAGGACCCCTGTTGAAGAGGTGCATTGGGCGGAAGTGGTCTGGACAAAAGGGGTGGTTGTTAAGACTTTCTTATGCCTATACAAAATGATTCTGGAATCGCCTGCTTACTCAGGATCGGCTTAGCATGTTTGGGGTTGACTGCACGGACAAAAAATGTTGCCTATGCAGACATATGGACGAGTCTAGGGACCACCTTTTCTTCAGATGTGATGTTGATTAGAATATCTAGAGCTACCATTGCATTAAATTTGGGCTTCCTACTATGCATAGTAGAGATCTCACGTTGGGGTTGAATGAAGTGAAAGCACAAAAAAGAAAAGGTTCGGAAGCTTATCGACGGTTACAGCTGATTCTTGGGTCGGCAGTTTGGCACGTTTGGTGGGAATGTAACCGGTGCATATTTGAGGGACTTCCCCTTAGTACATATGTTGTACAAAGAAACATAGAAGCTGGCATAGAAATTCTTAACCCTAGATGATTGGTTTTTGTGATATGGACGGGATTACAGTTTTGTAGTTTTTGGAGTTTTCTAATAATGTTTATCTTCTTCAAAAAAAAAGTTTAATATTCCAAGTTCTATGACAGCAAGTTAACAACAACGATATTATAAACTTTTATCTATTTTGGTTATTTTTTTACTTAGCATTAAAAGACTCATGGCATACATAAACAAAGACTAGTAACATCACTTTATTAAGTATGAAGGTAAAGGAGAGAAGAATAAAACCACATACTATGAAGAATAGTCTTTCATCTCGGACACCAAGATCTCTCATGGTTCTTCTGCATGAATCCAAGTCCAACAATGCCTTTCTAGCCAAAAAACCCTGCCCAATGCACCGCACAGTGGGGATTACAGTCATCGAAACAATCACCAGGTAAATCAACATCCATGATATCATATACATGTCGGGAACATTAGAATAAATATATTGCTCTCATATCAATTAAATAGTATCAGGTACACGGGTATCAGATAATGCTCATAAATTAAAACTTTATTGCTCATTCACATTACTAAATTTAATTACAACATTCCAAGATTTATATTTAACCATTTACAAAGTCTCACCAATTCTAATACAACATAATATGAACTAACTAACCTCTAGGTTGACCTCAGCACATACCCATGTCTCCCAATGATCCAACGCATAATGTAGCAGGCGACTAATATGCAAAATAAGGTTTCCTGTCAGGAAGGGAACGAATACATTCTTACAGCAGTTCCAATAATTTGATAAAATCTATAAAACAGTAAATAATACTGAAGTACATGATGAGTGGATAAATAGAGAATCATGGTAGGAAACATGTGAGCAAAAACAGGAGAGCATGGTGATAAAGACAGTGAAGTAACTGTAATAAATGACTAAAACAAGAACAATAATATGTAACAAGAACAATAATATGTAACAAGACTGTATCTAACTAGTGATTTGAAATACACTTTCAACATGTAAACGGCTAAGGGAAAATTCGGCACCCTGCACGTGAAGTGTGCGACTGCTATCAGACACGATCAGACAAATAGGATATTTTTGGGTATATTTACATGTCTACTAATGTACTTTCCCACCCGAATAGTATTTCATGGTTTCAACAGGTTACGAAACAGGGTAAACATGCAAGTCACAAAAAATAACATGTAAAAAATCCATAACTACTATACCGTGTGACCATCGTGTCGAGAATCAACATAATATCAATGTAAGGCACTACTAAATATATGAATCATAGAGATGATCAAATATGAAAACTATCAGGCCTGAGGTCCTTAGTTGGTGAAATCGATACTACCAACCACTCAAATGAGCCACGAAAGTCAAACTCCTGCCATGGTCTCCAGAAGCTGAAACAGACATCACCAATGTGTTTGGTATAAAATAAATATCTCAAAATGCCTACTCAAAAGTCTAATTCTTGATATAGGAGCAAAATCATAATTTTGGGTCAAAACAATGTCCGTCGTTGGACCCGCTTTGTACCGAAAAATGTGCCACCGTCGATGGTCTCTAAAATCTTCAAACTATATGTCTATAGATTAAATTTGATGATACGAACCCAACCATATGTCCAAAGTTGGATTCTGACGGGCCATGCACAAATTCGCCCGTTGGATCGGATCGCGGGCCCGCCAAAATAGCGTTCCGGTTGACCTTCTCAGAATCAGACCAAACTTGGCATAGAGGACCAGAGAAATGATACAGTTCTGCTGGCACAAGTTTTGTCTCGAGATGACGAGTACGGAAAAACTTATGGGCTAGTATACAAATGGGCCGATACGGGGTATCTTGACGGATACGCTTCGGTTTCGTCGCGCAGACACAACGAAATCGAGTTCTGTCGAATCCCATACGTCGAAAATATCCATACGTGTCTTTTGATGCTCATGGGTTGCGACCACGTTGCCCGGTTTGTCGAAGCGCACATCGTATCAGTGATTTTTCTTTTATTTATATAGTTTTGAAAAGTGTTTTCCCCAAACTTTGGAATCGAAAATCTGTACATACAATGGATAAAAATTTAAACTACTAGAAGGGTTTTAAAGTACAATATATGGTCTAAAACTTTGTTCAGGTGAAATCTCAAAACTGTTAACAGGTTGACTAGGGTGGGTCTACGAACAATGCCACTTGGATTGTTTATAAACTGTTCATGTGACAATTTTCTCCAAAGTTTGGATCTATTTTCTAAATCGATGGCATGACTACACCCAGAACTAATTGTTGGGGTGTCTAGAGGGTCATCTAGGCTCCGTATAGGATTTTACGAATTCGAGAATGGTTGAACAAGTGAATAAAAAATTGATCGAGAACTGGCGTACCTTGCTGTCGGGTATGCTCTGTCTGCTCTGTACGTGCGACTGAACATCTGCCGGCCGACGGTGGCCCGTGACAGTGCACAGGTGGGTCGAGGGAGGTTCGTAGGTGGCTGGCAGCGAGGTGGGGCATCGGACTAGGGTTTAATTTTTAGGGTTTTGGGGGAATTCTCCCGCTCTCTAGCGCTTATATGCATAAGGGGTCGGATTTGGTTCTGTTTTGTGGGGGCAGTTTTGTGCTCGGTTTGGCCCCTTTGTGGGCGACTTCGCGTGGCTCAGGACAGACAGAAACATTGGGCCGACAGTCATCGTAGGCTGTTAGAGTTTGAGGTTGGTGACATGGTATTTTTGAAGATATTTTTGACACGTGGCACTATTCGTTTCGATAAAGGCGGTAAACTCAGCCCACGTTTCATTGGACCATTTGGTATTCTTGAGAAGATCGATGCAGTAGCGTACAGATTGGCCTTACCGCCTGCACTGGAAGGAGTGCACAACATGTTCCATGTGTCACAACTGAGATGATATGTGGCGGACCCCAGCCATGTGTTGGATCATTCGAAGATCGAGGTGGGACCGAGCTTCAGCTATCAGGAGCAGCCCGTGGAGATTTTAGACTGCAGAGAAAAGGTGCTTCGTAATCAGGCGATTCCCTTGGTCCGTGTTGCGTGGAGACATCACTCTCCAAGCGAATCCACATGGGAGAGAGAGGACGAGATGCGCGAGCATTACCCCTACCTTTTTGAGCCATGAGGTACGTTTTCATCTCGTGTCTATCTTAAATTTCGAGGACAAAATTTTTTCAAGGGGGTAGATTTGTAAACCCTTGAATCAATCTTTGTTAATAATTTCTCTAATTTCCTTAAGTACTAAATAAGGTATATAGTGTGTGAAAACATTCTTCTAAACAAATGAAGTGAATAGGGTTCTTTACAAAAATCTAAATTTCTAGGGACCTTATTGCTATTATTCGGAATTCAAATTCTCCAACAGTCGAATACTCAAGACTCTAGTGGCCTGTACTCCAACCCTTAGTTGAATTCATATTGTTCTCAAAACATCAGGAGATAAGGCAAAATCTGGATTTAAAACTCAAATCCCTCTATCTTTTCTTTCCTTCGTTTCAATCCAACACTACATATATAGAGGATGGATGACTGCGGTTCCCCTCTCTACAAACCCTAGCCATTTATATCTTTCCCCTGCCAAAAGAACCACCGAATTGACGCCAGAAAGAAGTCAATTTTTGTTCAATCACAAGGTAAGTTCATCATCCCTTTTTGACATGCCAAGTTACTATTTCCTTTTGTCAGCGCATTAGAAGATTAGAGAAGGATAGGTACTTGATGAAATTCCTAGGTAAACCATGAGCAACCCTCACTAAATATGTAGGCAAGAAGTCTAGGATGTTGTACCGTTTATAGGGGTTTGTTGCCTATCTCCTAAAGTCATAAAGGATTAAGGATAGAGAGAGTACCTATAACCAACAGGTAGCCGGGACCCCTGTTTACTTTAGGCCAGGATCACAAGACTAACCTATGTACATGGATAGGCTCTGTATAGACATGGAGGATACTAGTTGTACCTCAAAGAAGCAGGGAACACCCAGTCCTCACCTATAAACCTTCTTTATATCCTAGAGATCATGACATGGAGGTACCCTTGTATATTTTGGAACTGGAATTGAATAACCTCATGTAACCTAAAGGTAAAAGTTAACATCTAACAGGTTCCTAGTACCCTATACATTAAACTACTCGACCTGGGGGTGCCTTGATATCAACTGTTATATTACTGACCTATGTGAGTTGGTATCCAAGAATGAAACCTTAAGCTATAGAATAGTTTGTTGCATAGAGATGTGGGACTCACATCAGGGCTCAACTGACATCGAATTTATGGCAACAGTTAAGGTATCATATAGGTTGGGTAACTTTAGGATGTCAAGGAGTTCCTATACCTAGCCTGACAAAACATTAGGCTACGAAGATGCTACCTACAGCTCCAACCTGGTAGCAGAGCACCCAAACCAAATGTCTCATGTATCAGAGCAATTTGGGGTTTTTGATGTGGGCCACTCAACTCTAACTACTGCAATTGCCTTACCCACTGCCCTAGGTTACACTACACATAACCTTTACATGCTAAGGTTCTTAAAAGTTCGACATGTTAGTACTGATGTTGTGAAACCGCACATTAGTTGAGAACCTTGTCTACTTTAGACCATATCCTTGAGTTTGTATCCTGTGCAAAAGCAAGCCAGTATGGAGCCTACAAATATGGGAAATATGGAATAGGCAAGGTTTAATAACAAGGATATTAGCCTGGAGAGGATAGCCCCTATTCTCAAAACCTTAATATTCAATAGACTTTGTATGTGAACTTTCCCTCTAACCATTTAAATACTGCCATAGGAGTTTCACAGGTTACTGACGCATAAACTCCCCTTGCATTCCTTTAGAAACTGCAATAAGAACTCCCTTATGTCCATTAGGTTCGATAAGTGAACCTTCTTAGTGTCTAGTAGATGTTGCTAATTGAGTCTCCCTTGTATTCAGTGGAGATGGGCATGTGAACCCTCCTTGTATACCAAATTGGTAATGACATTTGAATATATCTCTGTTATCCCATGCGATATTTCCAATTGACCAATCACCTAATAAAGCTGGCCTTAGAACCTGGGGCCTTAGACCAACCTTGTAATGCGATATGCTGCATTACTGATGTTATCTCACATATTACTTTAAAAAAATTTCAAGAAGATATTACCAGATAACTTATCCATATGACAACATACATAGCAGGTAGTACATCTGGTCAGCCGAGTATCAATAGAAGATTAGGAAGCATTGGCAACAAGGGGGAACTATCACTGCTAGTGTGTCAAGTTATGGGACCAATCACCTCAAGAAACAGAATAACAGCTAGGGAACTACCTCATGTGGGTGTGGGGTTAACTGTTTGAAACCTAAGGAATAGGCTATTGTCACAATAGGAAAAAGAGACTACAGTATAAAGTCTAAATAGTATACTTAAGTAGAAACCTAGTACATGAAGTACCAAGGGCTAGGTATGAAAAAGGAGTTAGATTATGCAAGTGTGGTAGTGAACCAAACCTTAACCTATACCAATAGAGTAGCCAGTGAACCAATAAACCAAATAATAAGTAGATGGTTAATTTTTGAATCAAACTACATTTGACATTACAAATGTGTCTAATCAGGTTACTTGGACCTCGATTTGGACTCTGATCAGTACCAGCATCTCAGGACACCAGGCGAGTATAGTTTGTTGTTTGTTTTTATATTGATTATTACTATATTTCACTGTTGGTCATTATTTATGTGGTTTTTGTTTCCTTTTTATATGCTGTCATATTTTGTGGAGTCGGGAATGAGAAGTACCAAGGATGTGTGATCTGACCTTAGATATTGTAGATCTCGTAGACATTATTTATTTTCTGCAAGTGGACCTCATAGACATTGTTTATTTTCTACAAGTAGACCTCATAGACATTGTTTATTATCTGCAAGTAGACCTAGTAGACGTTGTTTATTATCTGCAAGTAGATCTCGTAGACATTGTTTATTTCATGCAAATAGACCTCGTAGACCTCGTGGTGTAGTGTCCCAGACCGATCACATATCAAAGGTACTTCAAATAGTTGGGAAGGTATTTTTGGTTTATTTATTTACTGTTGATTTTTCTATTATTTCTCACGTCTTTTCCTGTTTATTTTCAAAACATATAATTAATGCCTAACCTTTGCTTTATAGTCATATTTATATATTGGAACTGCATTCAGTGAATTTTACTCATTCCATCCTGACTGGGTAACCCAAAATTTTAGGTATTTGTGATGTGGATTTATGACCTGAGCAGTATGGCCCTTATTTGGAAGATGTCACCGAGACGAATTTTGCCTTTCAGGAGGAGTTCGTATCAGTTGACCCTGTTTCTCTTACTTAGATGTTTTTAGATGTTTTGAGACATTTTAGTGGATATTGATATTTGATTTCTGAGACTTGTGGTTGGGAGTTTATTTATCTGTGGACTTCATACATTCATTTTGAGTTTAGTATTATATATATCGTCTCTATTTTCATCCAGTTGAGTTGTGATCTTGTGTTGTTGTCTCCCAATTGGAGCACATACTATTATTGCGTGGTTGTTCATCATATTGTTACAGCGTTCTACCGCCGACTCTGCGGCGTAGGCTGGGCGTGTGCATGATTCATGCCCAATTATTGGGTGCGGGTCGTGACAGGTTTTATTTCTTTTCCTTTTTTCTTTTTCTTTTTTTCTTTTTCTTTTTCTTTTACTTATTTTATTTATACATGTATATATGTATCTATGGGTGTGTGTCCATAATATGTATGTATAAATGACTATAAAATATCTATATACATATACGATGGACATATACAATAATTATATACTATATTTTATTGGGCCATTAGTTATATATACTATTTGTATATACATTAACACAAAATCCTATAAATATATTTTTCTAACTTATAATAAAATTGCAGTAATAAAATATTTAGGCATGTATGTACATGCCCTTTTTGTATATACATTATAACTAGAAAATAATATATATGATGGTAGTAGTATTTTAGAAAAAGGTTTTCCATAAAATTATACAACCTATATCAAGTGTCATTTATATGATATGTAACAATTATTTATAAATTTATTATCAGACCATTCAAATAAATACCAATATAAATATATACAATATTTATCATCATGGACATCTTTAGATGCAGTACATGACTACATGAGCTCGGGTTTGATTCGGGTCAAGTCCGGGCGAAATTGGTACAACCGGCTCTACTAAAAGTCAAATAATCTTCATATTAATTAATTAAATCGTCTGTAGGGGTTAGGTCGCAACTTTGACTGATTTTCCTAGTTGGAACACAGTTATGGCTCGGTCTTCCCTACCATGGCTATAACACTAGTCAAAGCACGCCACTGCTCTATCCGTGCCATGATTTTTAGTAATCATGTACTGTAAAACTTAATCATGACTTAAGCCTTCTATCGTAATAACTATTTAACTAAAACATTTATAAAAGTCCAAAAATCATTGTTTAAGTCAAATAAGTAATAAAATATATTTTTCTAAAATTTTGGGAAGAGGGGGCAAGAGGAATTTAATCAATTTAAGAGAAACCAAGTTTCGAAACTTGTTCCTAAACCTATTAGTCAATTGATAATTGGTACCAAAACGGTGTTCTGAAATAAACTGGTGAGGATGGACACGTTCTATGCAACAAAGCACGTATAGTTGCACAAATTTATAATCAAGAAGAAAGAATTGATTATGACGAGACATATGCTCATGTTGCTACACTAGAGTCCATTCATATGTTTTGTGCATTTGCATATTTTTATAATTTTAAACCTTTTTCAAATGGACGTGAAAAGTGCATTTTTAATGGATTTTTAAAGAAAAAGGTTTTTATGAAGCAACCCCCTGGATTTAAAGATTTTAAAAAAAAACTGATCACATTTTCAAGCTTGGAAAAGTGCTTTATGGACTCAAACAAGCACCGCATGCTTGGTATCAATGCCTAAGTGCTTTCCTACTTGAAAATTGTTTTTCAAAAGGAAGAGTTGATACAACCATGTTTATCAAATCATCAGTTGACAGTATTTTACTTGTGCAAATTTACGTTAATGACATCATTTTCAGTTCTACTAATGAAAAACTTTGTCAAGATTTTGCCAAGTGTATGCAAAGTGAGTTTGAAATGAGTATGATGGAAGATCTCAACTACTTCCTAAGAACTCGCAGGGAACCTTCATCAATCAAGCCAAGTACATGAAGGATTTAGTAAAGAAGTATGACTTCGACAACGTAAAGCCTATCGGCACGCCAATAGCTACATCAACACGACTTGACATTGATGAAAGTGGTAAACCAGTCGACCAGCGTAAGTATCGAGGTATGATTGGCAGTTTACTTTACTTAACTGCTAGTCGCCCTGATATAATTAGTGTTTGCATTTGTGCACGATATCAAGCTAATCCTAAAAAATCACACCTATGCGCCGTTAAGCGTATCTTTCGATACCTTAAAGAACCTTCTACAGTCGGCTTATGGTATCTCAAAACCACATCGTTTGACCTGATTGGTTACTCCGATGCTGATTTTGCTGGATGCAAAGTAGACCGTAAAAGTACCAGCGATACATGTCATTTTCTAGGAAAAGTTTTAGTCTTTTGGTTTAGCAAGAAATAAAATTCTGTAGCATTATCAACAACTGAGGCTGAGTACATCGTCGTAGGACGTTGTTGTGCTCAGATTTTGTGGATGAAACAAACCCTAGAAGATTATTATCTGTACTATACTAATATTCTTATTTATTACGATAACACTAGCACTATTAACTTGACTAAGAACCCAGTTTGTCATTCAAGTACTGAACACATAGAAATACGTCACCACTTTTTATGTGATCACCAACAACATGGGAATATCTACTTAGAATTTATTGACACAGATCATCAACTAGCAGACATATTCACAAACCACTAGCTGAAGATCGTTTTAACTATCTGCGTCGAGAGTTAGGCATACTTGAATTTTCAGAGTCATAATATGTTATGATTAATAAAAATACTTAAAACTTGATATTCTGCGATTTATTAATTAAAGTTATTTTGGTACAAGCCGAAAGGGTCCTTCTGTCAATAAGGCATAAAAGCTTAGGCGATACGGTGCCAAGTGTCTTTGGACTACCACTACCTGGGATCCGACCCCTACAGCTAACCCAATGTGATGAATATTAATGAAATCAAAGAGTTAAAAGTTTATAAAGTATTTCTATAATTTATTACACAAGAAATGACCTAAATTGGAGTGGCCGAACTCGGATCGAACTCAGACCGAGTTCTGACCGAGTTCGGGCCAAACTCTGTGGGGACTATTTTTTATAAATAGTAGCGAACAGCAGCCCCCTCTCTCACCTATTCATCTCCTTCAACCTTCCGAATAGCTGCCTCTAAACCCTAATCCTATATTTTAGCAAATCCCTTTCCAAGCCTCAAAACTCTAATTTCTTGGATCTAAAGGCTCTAGGAAGGCGTTCTCTATAGATATTTTTATCTTCCTTGAGGTATATCTCTGTCGTTTCTTTCTTAATTTTTCATGGCTTCTAGAATTTCTAAGAGGAAGAAAGCTAGAGATACCGCTTCATCTTCCAATTTGGAGTATGAACCGGTCAATATGTTCAGTCCCGCTCGTCCGTTGACGATGAGGACTTTGACTCGTCCTTCTTTTTCTCTTCCAAGAGATCAACTGGTTGGTTTACTCATTTTAGGTATCGAAAAATTTGTCCGAAGAAAACTATCAACTTTACTATTCTCTCGGAGTATGCTACAACTTTTGAAAACCTAGGACTCTGGAAATTTCTAGAGACTTCCCACTCAATCTATGACAATGTTGTCCTCATATTTTATTACAACATGCAAGAAGCAGACGGTAGTATTCATTCATGTGTCAGCGGCAAGGAATTTGAATTTAATTCTGAAGACTTGAGCGAATATTTCCTAATGCCAAATATTGGTGATGCTTTTGTTGACATTACGAAAGTTTAATTTCCCGAAGGCATGATACTTGAGTCTTTCAAGGTAGTGTTGTGTCATCCGAGTCCGGTTCTCCGGTCACGGTTGTATGCACGTCACCTCAACCAACAATTCTATGAACTCCATCGTATTATCTATTCATCTCTGCTACCTAAGACGGGATTCACTAATGAGATCACGCTCTTAGAATTATCTGCTATGTATCATATACATTTTGGGGTTTCATTTTCTTTCTCTAGGACTATGATAGCATCCATGACCAGTTGTCGGCGAGCAGGCCGAAATCTCCTTTACCCTATGCATCTGGCAGACATCTTCCAGAAATTTGACATCGATCTAGATTTGTGTCCTATCTCTGGAACGCCTTCAGAGCTCTTTAGGTCTAGGAAGTTCTGTCACCCTCCTGGTGATGCTCCACCTCCACCTGCTCTAGCCGCAGCCCCAACAGATGCTCCATCTCCTGCAGCTCTGACCATACCATTGATGAGTTATATCAGAGGTTCGATGCTTTTGTCACACTTCAGGGACAACAGAATCAAAACTATTTCGCTTGCTTTGGAGACGCTGAGTTTTGCCATATTTTTCAGGCCCAGGTCTTGAGAAATATGATGGCTGATATTCAATGGACGATGGTACATCATCCTACTGCACCGATGACCATCCTCCGGCATCACGGTTTCAACGGACCACGACTCGAGGATTATCCTACTTTTGCCTTCTTCGATTCGACGACAGCCTACTTCAATCCTCAGCCTCCTACTGATGTCCCGGATGATGCTGATGCTTGACTACTATTTTTGGACTAGTATTTTTTGGACTTGTCTGGTGGTTGATGATGATGTAGTGACAGTTTTTTTTGGACTATCTTATTTGTAGCACTCGTTTATGTTTATGCACTTTAGACTTCAGTTGTAGTTGCTTTTTATGTTGTTTTCATCTACTGCTCGTCTACTCATATTTTATTATTACTACTACTGTTGTTCTCGTTCATATACTTGAGAATGTTGATTTGTTAGTGTCACTCCCCGTTCCCGAAATGCGTATTCTAATACGTATATTGCCTGAATGTATTTATTTAGTATTTATCATGTAGTATCCTGTATTTAAATTCCTATAACTTCATGTTAATTAATCATCTGCATTTTTTTTCTGCACTTTATTTTCTACAATTCTATTATCTGCTCTTTAAATTTTTATGTTAATTAATTAGCTGCTCTTTAATTTTCATGCTAATTAATTCCTGCAATTTTATTTCTATATTTCTTCCTGTAATTTTATTACCTGCATTTTAATTCCTGCTTTAGTTAACTTTCGGGTTAGCCTTGTTGGACCCGTGCAACCCGACCCATTGGACCCATTGGACCCGGCCCAACTCCCACCTACCACCACCTTTTATTTAAAACTACCCTCTCCCTTCTCTCTCCTCATTCACTCCTTCTTCACCATTACTTCTTCTTCTTCTTCCTTTCATTACTCTCTCCACCTACCAACTAGGCAAGTACATCTTGCTCTACATGAGGACCATATTTTATGGTTCAATATTCTTCCTCTCATGATTCTAAGAGAGTTTAGTGCTTAGTATTTTTGATTTCATTGGTTCATTTCTTGTAGATCTAAGTTATTGTATTTTTGGTTGTCTATGGGTTTTGATCTAGCAAACTCCTTTGTTCTCAAGATTTGATGGTTCCATGTCGTAGAGCAGTTCATCCTACCAAATTTTGACCTTTGGAAAGTTGGATTCGACTTATTTTGACCAAGTTATGGACTTTTGAAGCTTTGGGGTGCAACCATGGAGTTCTTGCTGTTTGGAGAAGACAGTGAGCAGTGTATACTAGCTTTTTAGCTTGCGTCACTGAGCTGAGCGCGCTCTTTAGCGCAGCACAGTATGGAGTCCATACGCTGCCTTTTTAGGTAGCGTGTGTCTTGCATACGCTGCCTTTTGGAAGCGTGTGTCGTATGGAGTTCATACGCTACCTTTTAGGAGCGTATGACTTGCATACGCTGACTTGGATGGTCAGGAGCCGTATGGAGTTCATACGCTGCCTTTTGGGAGCGTATGACTTGCATACGCTGACTTGAATGGTCAGGAGTCGTATGAAGTCCATACGCTGCCTTTTTAGGAGCGTATGACTTGCATACGCTGACTTGGATGGTCAGGAGTCGTATGGAGTTCATACGCTACCTTTTGGAAGCGTATGACTCCCATACGCTAGCTTGGCTTGAGCGTAGCTTGACCTGAGCGTACGCTGGCATGAGCGTAGGTTGACATGAGAGTAGCCTGCTTATCCTGGATCTTCTATAGCCCTGTATTTTGATATCTTATTAGATGTTTAACGTCCATTTTATATCCTTACGCCTTTTTGCATAAACTTGATATAATCATGATATGTTGATATTTCTGTTAATTATAGATTGTTACGTGGGATGTACCATGTGTCATGAATTGAGTTACAGATACCCGGATTGACTAGAATTAAACCCTGAGAGTTGTAGACTCGACCCCACTGAATGCTAGTTGACTTTCATGCCTTGCCACCATTGATAATGATTGTGATCTTGACTAAATTGATCATGCGTTCCTAATTGGAACTAAGAGACTGGCTAGTCGTCTTATTGAATGAAATGAATGAGACACGTTCATGTTATGAACTATTGTACTCGACTGGCTGATCCCGAATATTGACATACATGCATATGCAGGCTTCAATCTATTTATTTATTTATTTATTTAGTTATTTTTCTACAAAAGAAGCATGTGTACTTTATGGTCAAGGCATGATTACCGTGGATAGATTTGATTGTTGCATTACGCTATGTAAGACCTGCAACCTAACCGCACTGGTATCGTTGTAGAGTTGTGCATATCGTACCCCGTACGAAAGTACTCATTTGAATGACCATGATCCACGGCATGGGATTTCACTCAACGTAGAGACTATTAAGTTAAATAAAATAATAATTGCATGGAGAGAATGGATTCCCGAATTCTTACATGGCAGCCCCCTTGGGACGAGTAGTACCCGACGGGCCGGCTGGTTCCCACAGATATTGTAAATCTGCCACACGGGCAGGAAACAGTATCTGCTTTTATTATTATTGTATATTGTATATTGATGGGCGTCCTGCTAGGACTCGTCTAATTCATGCATGGGCCAATTGATCGACTGGATAGACTAGCCTTGCTTGCACATAGTAAGAACTGAGGAATCCCTAATTGTATTATTCCAGGATAACTTGGGACTCATAATAGCAAGCCGTAGGAGTTGATTGGCCGTTCAAGATGATTTGTTTATGTACTGTACTCTGTTACCTAACTGGGATGATCAGAATGTCAGGACATGACGGGCCAACTTCTGTCCTTGTTTGGTTGGGAGGTTGGTTCGAAGTGTCTTGATGTGATGTGAGTTCTAGTAGCAAGCAGAGATCTATTATTATATTCTCTTACTTACTGGTTTTAGTTCTCATGTCGTGCTCCCTTGTGGTACTTGCTATTAGAGGTCTAACCTCTCTGGTTTTGCATAGCCAGATTTAGAGCCAGTTCCCGAGGACTCAGCGTACTTCCACCTCCAGGATGGTCAATACTAGAGGAATGATCGCAGGAGGCCTCGAATGGGTTCCTTAACTTCACCACTCGTTTTGTTATCTACTTTATACCTTGCCGTTTGGCACCGACATGTTAGTCGGATTGTCTTGTACTTACTTTTGCATAATTGTAATTAAGTCAGACTGCAGCTGATAACAATTGTGTATACTTACTACATCATCTGGCTATATTTTGTAAAGCCAGATCTCAAGAACATTTTGACTGAGCGTTTGGGACGCCTTACTGCTTTACCTTACATGTTCTATATTTCTGTTTCTTGTTTGAATGATTGAGACAGTAGATGTATAATGACCATAGTAAGACTTTTATGTAGTATGCACCCCCTTGTCTGGTTAGACAGCATTGATCGTATTATACGGTATTCATCTACCCGTAATACGTAGCTGGCTGAGTCACTCCCCTGCTCTCCAGTATTCTGGTTCTGGGGCGTGACAAGGTTTTAGTGGTGGCCCATACAGGTCTGATTTCAGACTTGTGGGGTGTTTTGTTTAATAGGATGTCTCAATCACATGTGTTCCCCCTTGATCTCATGATTCGTTGTTCTCAACCCTTGTTTAACATTCCGGTATCCTTTGACTTCATTGGTCCTTCATGTCCGATCGTTTGATTGTTCTCTTGTCCCTTTTCTTAGGGGCACCTCGTCCGCATCTGTCAGAGCTGGACAGCAACAACATGGACAGCAACATGGACAACCTGACCCTGTTGGTCAGCAACAAGGGCCAGTCTCACCTCAGGAGGCTACCCAGGAAGAAGTGATAGTAGAAGCAGCAGCTGGATCGCAGTATCCGAATGTTCTACCCCCACCGACAGTTCCACCTACCCAAGTAGACACACCAGCCCTTCTAGAGATCACGAGAGGAATGATGGCTACTCAGCAACACCAGATGTTGGCCCAGCAGTGCATGCACGCTCAGTTGCAAGAGCAGAATGTACTACTCAACCAAGGATTACAGACGGCATTGGAAAGAGGGGCGAGGCCAGATTCAGGAGCGTCAGCCCGATTTTGCAAGTATAACCCCCGCCGTTTCGAGGGCACGGAGGATGCCATCTCAGCAGATGCATGGCTTAAGATATTGAGGCTATCCTGACAGCCGCTAAGGTACCGGCAGAAGAACGTGTGGATCTAGTGAAGTTGTTACTTCAGGATCTCGTACGTGATTGGTGGGAATCAGAGGAAGTAGACATCAGACGTCCTGTTGCTTGGGATGATTTCACAGCAAGGTTCAAGACGAAGTACTATGGAGTTGTGGCACAGTTTGAGCTACAACAGAAGTTTATCAGCCTCAGGCAGGCTGGCAAGACGGTAGATGCTTATGCAGCAGAATTCTGCAGATTGAGTAGATTTGCCCCAGAGATGGTAGCGACGGAACGCCAGAGGGCGATGAGGTTCCAGCAAGGGTTTCATCTTGAGCTCTTGCAATTGATAGAGGGGCACAATTACCAGACTTTTGATGAGATATTGACGGCGACTCGAAGGCATGAGATCACCATTCAGAGGCTTACGGCAAGGACTGGGGGTCAGAAGAGATCCCACAGTCAGATTGAAGGAGGAGGGGGAGCAGCGCCCCGAACAACAGCACCATCCCCTGGCATTCGTATCCACGATGTGGCGATGCGAGGGCCAGCACCACCACCCAGGCAGCAGCAACAGCAACAGAGAAAGAACCAGCAACCCCCGACGGGCTGCACTTATTGTGGAAAGATGGGGCACACTAGAGATATGTGTCGGACATTGAATAGACTGTGTCTGATATGTGGAAACCCAGATCATCGGGTTACCACATGTCCCATGAATTCGAGGTCAGGAGGACCAGGACAGCAGTTTCCTGCTCTGCCAGCACCAGGGGCAGGGCAGTATCGAGGACCAGCATTGGCAGTGAGGCCGTTGGTGCAGCGTCCGTTAGTATTACAGGCTCAGATGTTTCGGCAGCAGGGGCCACCGATGCAGCAACACTAGCATAGACCACCCCAGCATCATCAAGGCAGGGGCCAGCAGCAGCACCAGGCTAGGTCACAGCATGGGAACCAGCAAGGAGGTCGAGGGCAGGCATTCACACTGTCCTTGGAAGAGGCATTGGCATCGGGAGATGTTGTGGCAGGTAACATTCTCGTCGCCTTATATCCCGCAGTAGCATTGTTTGATTCGGGAGCATCCCATTCATTTATATCTGCATAATTTGCGACACGACTAGGAGTGGAGTTCGAGGCATTGCCAGGGAGGTTGAATATACTCACTGGTAATGGGCTCGTAGGAGTTAGTAGAGTTAGTTTAGCATGTAGTGTTGTAGTGTGCGGGCATCCTTTACCCGCCCGGTTGATAGAATTTCCTGTTGGAAATTTCGACGTTATCTTAGGCATGGACTGGCTGAAAGACAGTCATGCGATAATAGATTGTCGTAGTGGGAGTGTATCTTTTGATATTCCAGGCATGGAGAGGTTCACCTTGGTCAGGTCAGAGGCAACTCAGCAAGAGCAGGGAGTAGTAACAGCAATGGAAGAAGTTCAGATTCCGAAGGTAGTTGAAGAATTTCTAGACGTGTTTCCCGAAGAACTTCCAGGTCTACCACCGGTTAGAGATATTGAGTTCAGCATAGAATTGGCACCTGGAACTAAACCAATATCAGATCGGGTTTACAGAATGGCGGATTCAGAGCAGGCCAAGGTGTATCAGCACATAGAGGAATTGAAGGAGAAGAAGTTCATCCAAGCTAGCATATCACCATGGGCAGCGCCAGTGGTACTTGTAGGGAAGAAGGATGGGTCATCCAGATTGTGCATCGATTACAGGAAGCTTAACGCGGCAACAGTAAAGAACAAGTACCCATTACCCAGGATCGACGACTTATTTGATCAGTTGAGCAAGGCTAGAGTTTTCTCTAAGATAAATCTTCGTTCAGGATATCATCAGGTGAGGGTTCGGAAGGAGGATATTCCCAAGACAACATTCAGGTCAAAGTATGGGCATTATGAGTTCTTAGTAATGCCGTTTGGTTTGACCAATGCTCCAGCAATATTCATGGATTTGATGAATCGTATCTTTATGCCATACTTAGACCAGTTTGTCGTTGTGTTTCTTGACGACATTCTAGTATACTCTGCTAGTGAAGAGGAGCATGAAGACCACCTCAGGAAAGTGTTGCAGGTTCTGAGAGAGAACCAGTTGTATGCCAAGCTCAGCAAGTATAAATTCTGGACGGATCACATTTCATTTTTGGGTCATATTGTATCAGGAGCTGGAGTAGCAGTGGATCCCAAGAAGATAGAAGCAGTAGAGAGTTGGCCAGTACCCAAGACCGTAGCTGATGTACGGAGTTTCTTGGGATTGGCAGGATATTACAGAAGATTTGTGTCAGATTTTGTAAGACTTTCAGCACCCATGACCCGCTTGACCCGGAAGGATGTACCATTCGTTTGGTCGGCAGAATGTCAGGCATCATTCGAGACTTTGAAGCAGAAGTTGATATCAGCGCCCATTCTTACATTGCCAGTTGGACCTGGAGGTTTTACCGTATATTGTGATGCGTCAGGTAAAGGACTTGGATGTGTCCTTATGCAACATAGAAAGGTGATAGCATATGCATCTAGGCAGCTTCGGGACCACGAGAAAAATTACCCAACTCATGATTTGGAGTTGGCGGCAGTAGTATTTGCTTTGAAGCTTTGGAGGCATTACTTATATGGTGACCGAGTGGAGATGTACACAGATCATAAAAGTCTGAAGTACATCTTTACTCAGAAGGAGCTGAACACGAGGCAGAGAAGATGATTGGAGTTGATCAAGGATTATGACGTGGAGCTTCAGTATCATCCAGGTAAGGCTAATGTGGTGGCAGACGCTCTTAGCAGAAGAGGCGGCACATTTATGTTAACAATGCAGAAGCATATCTTAGAAGACCTTCAGGAGATGGGCATAGAAGTTATACTTCCTAGTGATGTAGGAGTTCTGGCTAGTCTACAAGTCCAATCTGACTTGGTAGATAGGATCAAGGCAGCTCAGGCACAAGACCCAAGGATTCAGAAGCTTAGGGCAGAATGTGAGTCAGGACTCAGGAAGGAGATGAAAATTCATGAAGATGGTACGCTTAGGTTTGGATCACGCCTATGTGTACCTAGTGGAGATATCAGACAGGAAGTTATGGCAGAAGCTCACAGTTCCCAGTATTCTATACATCCTGGAGGGACCAAGATGTACCAAGATATCAAGCAGCACTTCTGGTGGAATGGAATGAAGAGAGAGATAGCTAGATTCGTTTCCCATTGCTTGGTATGTCAGCAAGTGAAGGCAGAACAGCAGAGGCTAGCTGGATTATTGCAACCGCTTCCTATCCCGGAATGGAAGTGGAAGCATATCACGATGGACTTTGTGACCGGTTTACCGAGATCGCCAAGTGGTAAGGATGCCATTTGGGTGATAGTAGACCGGCTTACGAAGGTGGCGCATTTTTTTCCTTTCAGAGTAAGGCAATCTACAGAAAAGTTGGCAGAGTTGTATATGCAACAGATAGTCAGGCAGCATGGAGTCCCTGTCAGTATTGTGTCAGATCGAGATACCCGTTTCATATCACATTTTTGGAAGAGCTTACATCATAGTCTGGGTACCAAGTTAAGATTTAGCACGGCTTACCATCCGCAGACGGACGGGCAATCAGAAAGAACGATTCAGACTTTAGAAGACATGTTGCGAGCTTGCACTCTAGGTTTTGGAGGATCTTGGGAGAGCCACCTGCACTTAGTTGAGTTTTCATACAACAATAGTTATCAAGCCAGTATCCAGATGGCACCATTTGAGGCACTATATGGTAAGAAGTGTAGATCGCCACTAGCATGGGATGATATCGGGGAAAGGAAGATGCTAGGCCCAGAAATGATTATCCAGACGGTTGAAGTGATTAAGGGAATTAGAGAGCGACTTCGTGTTGCACAGGATCGGCATCGTCATTGGGCGGACCAGCATCGTAGGCCGTTAGAGTTCTCTGTTGGGGACCATGTATTCTTGCGGATCTCACCTACTCGTGGGGTCATTAGATTTGGCGTTCGTGGGAAGCTGAGTCCGCGATACGTAGGCCCATTTGTTATTCTTGATAGGATAGGCGATGTTGCTTATCGTTTGTCCCTTCCACCTTCGTTACGAGAGGTACATAACGTGTTTCATGTATCTCAATTACGGAGGTATGTATCGGACCCAAGCCATATCCTCGATCATTCTGAGCTGGTTGTTGGTACCAACCTGTCTTACGAGGAGCAGCCTGTGTCCATCTTGGACCGAAGAGAGAAGGTACTCAAGAACCGAACAATTAACCTTGTCCGGGTTGTTTGGGATCATCACTCTTTGGGAGAGTCAACGTGGGAACGTGAGGATGATATCCGATCACGGTATCCACATCTGTTTGACTCACAAGGTATATCTTTTTCTGTGTACCTTGATTGTCTTGATTCCTCATGCTTAACCCCTTATGGGTAGAATTGCTAGATAACGTAGATTGTTAAATATGGATATGTTACTTGCTATGGACATTGTAAAATGATTGCTTTATTGAATTGCTTGTACTTAGATTAGTTTAGCCCCGATATTTCTATCTTGCTTGAATTTGAAATTCCGAGGACGGAATTTTTTCAAGGAGGGTAGAGATGTCACTCCCCGTTCCCGGAATGTGTATTCTAATACGTATATTGCCTGAATGTATTTATTTAGTATTT
The DNA here is from genome assembly GCA_029216955.1 of Iris pallida. Lineage (NCBI taxonomy): Eukaryota > Viridiplantae > Streptophyta > Magnoliopsida > Asparagales > Iridaceae > Iris > Iris pallida. The sequence goes on from JANAVB010033017.1 coordinate 1,080,526, forward strand.
ATCATGTAGTATCCTGTATTTAAATTTCTATAACTTCATGTTAATTAATCATCTGTATTTTTTTTCTGCACTTTATTTTCAACAATTCTATTATCTGCTCTTTAAATTTTCATGTTAATTAATTAGCTGCTCTTTAATTTTCATGCTAATTAATTCCTGCAATTTTATTTCTGTATTTTTTCCTGTAATTTTATTACCTGCATTTTAATTCCTGCTTTAGTTACTTTCGGGTTAGCCTTGTTGGACCCGTGCAACCCGACCCATTGGACCCATTGGACCCGGCCCAACTCCCACCTACCACCACCTTTTATTTAAAACTACCCTCTCCTTTCTCTCTCCTCATTCACTCCTTCTTCACCATTACTTCTTCTTCTTCTTCCTTTCATTACTCTCTCCACCTACCAACTAGGCAAGTACATCTTGCTCTACATGAGGACCATATTTTATGGTTCAATATTCTTCCTCTCATGATTCTAAGAGAGTTTAGTGCTTAGTATTTTTGATTTCATTGGTTCATTTCTTGTAGATCTAAGTTATTGTATTTTCGGTTGTCTATGGGTTTTGATCTAGCAAACTCCTTTGTTCTCAAGATTTGATGGTTCCATGTCGTAGAGCAGTTCATCCTACCAAATTTTGACGTTTGGAAAGTTGGATTCGGACTTATTTTGACCAAGTTATGGACTTTTGAAGCTTTGGGGTGCAACCATGGAGTTCTTGCTATTTGGAGAAGACAGTGAGCAGTGTACACTAGCTTTTTAGCTTGCGTCACTGAGCTGAGCACGCTCTTTAGCGTAGCACAGTATGGAGTCCATACGCTGCCTTTTTAGGTAGCGTGTGTCTTGCATACACTGCCTTTTGGAAGCGTGTGTCGTATGGAGTTCATACGCTACCTTTTGGGAGCGTATGACTTGCATACGCTGACTTGGATGGTCAGGAGCCGTATAGAGTTCATACGCTGCCTTTTGGGAGCGTATGACTTGCATACGCTAACTTGAATGGTTAGGAGTCGTATGAAGTCCATACGCTGCCTTTTTGGGAGCGTATGACTTGCATACGCTGACTTGGATGGTCAGGAGTCGTATGGAGTTCATACGCTGCCTTTTGGAAGCGTATGACTCCCATACGCTAGCTTGGCTTGAGCGTAGCTTGACCTGAGCGTACGCTGGCATGAGCGTAGGTTGACATGAGAGTAGCCTGCTTACCCTGGATCTTCTATAGCCCTGTATTTTGATATCTTATTAGATGTTTAACGTCCATTTTATATCCTTGCGCCTTTTTGCATAAACTTGATATAATCATGATATGTTGATATTTCTGTTAATTATAGATTGTTACGTGGGATGTACCATATGTCATGAATTGAGTTATAGATACCCGGATTGACTAGAATTAAATCCTGAGAGTTGTAGACTCGACCCCACTGAATGCTAGTTGACTTTCATGCCTTGCCACCATTGATAATGATTGTGATCTTGACTAAATTGATCATGCATTCCTAATTGGAACTAAGAGACTGGCTAGTCGTCTTATTGAATGAAATGAATGAGACACGTTCATGTTATGAACTATTGTACTCGACTGGCTGATCCCGAATATTGACATACATGCATATGCAGGCTTCAATCTATTTATTTATTTATTTATTTAGTTATTTTTCTACAAAAGAAGCATGTGTACTTTATGGTCAAGGCATGATTACCGTGGATAGATTTGATTGTTGTATTACGCTATGTAAGACCTGCAACCTAACCGCACTGGTATCGTTGTAGAGTTGTGCATATCGTATCCTGTACGAAAGTACTCATTTGAATGACCATGATCCACGGCATGGGATTTCACTCAACGTAGAGACTATTAAGTTAAATAAAATAATGATTGCATGGAGAGAATGGATTCCCGAATTCTTACATGGCAGCCCCCTTGGGACGAGTAGTACTCGACGGGCCGGCTGGTTCCCACAGATACTGTAAATCTGCCACACGGGCATGGAACAGTATCTGCTTTTATTATTATTGTATATTGTATATTGACGGGCGTCCTGCTAGGACTCGTCTAATTCATGCATGGGCCAATTGATCGACTGGATAGACTAGCCTTGCTTGCACATAGTAAGAACTGAGGAATCCCTAATTGTATTATTCCAGGATAACTTGGGACTCATAATAGCAAGCCGTAGGAGTTGATTGGCCGTTCAAGATGATTTGTTTGTGTACTGTACTCTGTTACCTAACTGGGATGATCAGAATGTCAGGACATGACGGGCCAACTTCTGTCCTTGTTTGGTTGGAAGGTTGGTTCGAAGTGTCTTGATGTGATGTGAGTTCTAGTAGCAAGCAGAGATCTATTATTATATTCTCTTACTTACTGGTTTTAGTTCTCATGTCGTGCTCCCTTGTGGTACTTGCTATTAGAGGTCTAACCTCTCTGGTTTTGCATGGCCAGATTTAGAGCCAGTTCCCGAGGACTCAGCGTACTTCCACCTCCAGGATGGTCAATACTAGAGGAATGATCGCAGGAGGCCTCGAGTGGGTTTCTTAACTTCATCACTCGTTTTGTTATCTACTTTATACCTTGCCGTTTGGCACCGACATGTTAGTCGGATTGTCTTGTACTTACTTTTGCATAATTGTAATTAAGTCAGACTGCAGCTGATAACAATTGTGTATACTTACTATATCATCTGGCTATGTTTTGTAAAGCCAGATCTCAAGAACATTTTGACTGAGCGTTTGGGACGCCTTACTGCTTTACCTTACATGTTCTATATTTCTGTTTCTTGTTTGAATGATTGAGACAATAGATGTGTAATGACCATAGTAAGACTTTTATGTAGTATGCACCCCCTTGTCTGGTTAGACAGCATTGATCGTATTATACGGTATTCATCTACCCGTAATACGTAGCTGGCTGAGTCACTCCCCCGCTCTCCAGTATTCTGGTTCTGGGGCGTGACAGTTAGTTCCTATTATATTCGGTATTTCTCTGTTTTTTCTTTGTTGTTGTTGGCTTCACAAATTGTGGGGGAGCCATATTTTGAGTACATGACAAAGGGGAAAAAAGCGTACATATCAAAATTTTCTCGTTTTAGAACAAATCAGGTATAAATTTCAAAGTTACATATTATTTGTTATATTTTGGTCTAGACTCAAAGTTTGTCAATTATCAAAATGCAAAAGATTGTTGGCTCATTGGTTAATAATCACACCTGATTTTGATAATCAACGTCAACTTTGATTGATACGCAAAATACATATACTGCTACGAGTTTACAGGTTTCAAGTTAGAAGAATGACTGCATACAAAATCTGCGTACTACTACTACAAAGTACAAACATCGCGTCGTCATCAAGAACCAAATGTAATGGAATCAGATCAAGCTTTTTCATATTTTCTTCTGTATTTTTACTTTTATTGAGTCTAGAAAAAATATGTAAGGTTGATCAGTATCGGTACTGGCTTAGGGTTTTATCAGTCCACAAAAATTAGCCTACCTATCCACATATACAAATCGAAAAAGTCCACTTTCTAAAAATCTCAAAAATCCAATAGACTTGGCCCAACTGTTCTGACCTAACCCAGGCAGAACTCGGCCCGAGTTCAGTCCAAGTTAGTTTCATATTTGATTTGAATTCCCTCCAAATATGCATCCAACATTCGAATGCAAGATTTCTGCATCCGAACTCTGTCCGAACTCTCTCCGATTTCTGTCTACCAAAATACTATAAATAGAGAAGAACTTTTCCATTTCCAAAGCACTCATTTCATTCAATTTTCTCTTCTCTATTCATTACTAAGTGTTTTCTACGAGCTACACTTTCAAATCAAGCCTATACTACTCTCAGCCAAGCCAGTACAGTTTCTGTTTAATCTAGAGTTTGGTATTGAAGAGTTGTATCGTAGGCTGCAATCAGAAAATGCTCCAGTTTTCAAAATCGTCCTGTAGAGTCGGTCGTACGCTCGTCGCCAAGCACGGTATTGTAAGAGACTACAAGCTCTCAATTAGCTTGTGACATAGTGGATTAACATCGAGCAAGAGTACTCGAGACTGGACTAGTCCTCTTAGAGGGATACCAGTATACATCGTTGTGTCGTTGAGTTTGATCTTCTTGACTTTTACTTTATTATAATTTATTTACAGTCATTTACCTGCCATAGTGTAAGTTCTGGATAATTTTTAATTGGTGATATTTTTTACTGCACATGTACATACTCTATTCATCCCCCTAGAGGTGCTCAATGGTCCTACACTCCAAAGGTGAATAATCCTCACAACCAGGATATAATAGACTCCTTGTATTCTCTAGCAACTCCATGAACTTCGCAACATCGACATTCGATGCCTTCTCAGCTGCATCATGATTGTCCGGATCAAAACTAGGTCCCGTAATGTTGAAAACCATGTTCACCCACCCGTCGTCGTAATCAGCATGGTCATGGACATCCATATAAGGCTTCGGCTCCGATGCTAAAGGTATAAGTTCTCCGTAAGAGATCCACTGATAGTAATTCGGTGTGAAACCCCTAGACTATTATATGTCACTTCCACTTCTGTATGATATTTTAAGTTGCGATATCTCACTCACAAATACTTAATTATGGTGTCGTTCATGTACTAAGGGAACGTCTTGGCGAACTGCAGTAACTACCCCTTGAATGAATTCATCCCACACACCGCAATGTCATCAGAATGACAGTTGTACATCCACTCACGATGTCGTAGGTAGTAATTCATATCCATGTTTAGATACTTCTGCAAAGATGAATCGACATCATTCATGTGTATTGTTCAAATGGATGCAAAGATGGATACACATGTTCATCAAAGTAACAACTCCTATTGATATTGATTTTTAGACCTAGACAACATATGGACAACTCCGATTTGAGGATATGGGTGTCGTCACATATTACTTGTGAGCCATTCTCTAAAAAATATTTACTTCTACAAGCCTTTTGAGACTACTAGAGTTCTACCAAAAAAAAAACTAAGAACGAAAGATTGAGAGGTCTTTCTCACCACAAGTCTTTTTAGATATTAGGTCATTTCGTTCTTAGTCATTTCTGGTATAAACTGTAATAACCTCAAAAGGCTTGTAGAAGTAAATTTTTCTTTAAGAGATATAACTCACAAGTAACACGTGGACACTCATATACTCAAGATACTTACTTGTATCTTGACACTATACCAATCTCACCTACACTTGACACCATACAAAATCATGTAGGATACTCACTCTATACACACTAGATACTTCCATATAAACTCCAAACTTACCTTGACAATTACTCTATTCCCAAAATATCTTGGTGTCTTGATATACTTCTAGGATGCTCACTCTATACACTCTACGTACTATGATACTCTTTAGTATCTTGGTGTGTATATATATATATATATATATATATATATATATATATATATATATATTTTATTTATATATATATATATATATATATATATAATACAAAAGAATGGGCGCTCCCTTCCCCGTTCCATCCCCCCCCTCTTCCCCTCCGAATTTCCCCCGCCGCCAGTGGCCTCCGCCCGCCCGCCCGCCAGTTCGCCGGAGCTGACGCGCGCCCCTTCTGTTCTCCGTCGTCGTAGGGGTCAATACCGTCACGGTTCCCCCTACCTCGTCGAGTCCGTTCTAGCGGAAGGCGTCCCGGCTCGTCCAGCGGGGGGGGCCCCGACCCGGCCGCGCTCGTTTCAGGCAGCGACGACGTCCTCCGAGATCCTCCTTGCCCTCGATCCTGGGTCCGCTCCCTTCTCGGGATTCCCCTGCGCCCCCCGCTTCCGTTTCCGAAGTCGCCGGAGGGAGCCTCTTGTTCTCAGCCGCTCCTTGCCGGAAGGCCCAGGCCGAGTCGCGCCTAGACGTCTCGGAGGAAGTCCGCGTGGTCGGAGGGGGTGTCTCTCTAACCCCCGCCGGGCGTCGGTCCACCGCCTCCTCCCCTACCCAGGTCTCCCTGCTCCCTCTTCGAGCTCGTTGGCCAGCGGACCTCTTAGCCCTGGTCGACCGCTCCACTTCGCTGCTCCGGCAGTCCCTCCCCGCAGTGGCGACGCCGCTGAGCTGGCCGCCCCCCTCCGATTCTGGATCGGATCGCACCTTCCCCCCACCGTCTGTGGCCCCGGAAGCTCTCGCTCAGCCACTGCGATGGCCGCTGAGCTCCCTCTCCGGCGGTCGGCGTGCCGTCGCCGCCCTCCCGGCGGATCCTTCCTCCTCGCTGGCGTGTTCTGGACCACTGTTGTCCACTCCGTCACGTCTGCCCACGTGGGCCTGCACCGTTGGGGCTCGTGAGCCTCGGGCAGCGTACGTTGATGCGGGCGACAGAGCGTCCTCGGTTGCCGCGCTTGTCCCTTCTCCTGCTATCAGTTTTCTCCTTCCTTTTGCGCAGGGGAAGCCAGCCATGCTGCTGTGAGCCCCGAGGTTGTGGCCCCATCTCTTGTGCGGTCTTTACTTGGCACACGTAACTCAGTCAACCTCTTTGGGCATCACGTGGGCCCCCCCCACGTGGAGGATCCTTCTTCCCACTTTGCGCAGGCTGTAGAACCCCCCTTTGCGCACAGGAATGTGTTTGTCACTCCCCCAATTGCGCAGGCTCTTGTGCCCCCCCTTGCGCAGTCTGATGCGCCCCCCCTTGCGCAATCTGGTGCGGCCCCCTTAGCGCAGTCTGGTGCGTCCCCCCTTGCGCAGTCTGGTGCACCCCCCTTGCGCAGTCTGGTGCGGCCCCCTTTGCGCAGTCCGGTCCCCCGGGTGGTGCCTCCGGCCGTGGACGTTCTTCCTCTCCCTCCCCGGCCCTCGTCCACGGCGCAGCGAGTTCGACCCTGACCGCTCCCTCTTGGCCCAACTCCGCCCATTCCAGGCTGGGGCTGTCCTCTCCTTCGGCGCCCCCTTCCGATGCGCCTCGTTTCGCCCCCTCGGACTGTCCCTTACTGGGTCTGACCCAGATCCCCCAGAAGGTCGCCGGAGGTGTTCTTCCCTCCATCAGGCCTTTGCCTGTTCCGGATCTCCTTTGGCGCAAGCCTCCGCCCCCCCGGCAGTTGCTGCTGTGGGCTCCGGAGATTTTCTATCGAACTCTTTGGCAGCCCCCATCGCCCCTCGGGCCCGCGCCGCCGCGCCCCCCCCCTTCGGCTGCCAGTCCCCGCCCCAACTCCCTCTCCTTTGCGGACGCACTTCGACCTGACCGGATTAGGGCTGATCCGCATCCGATAGCTGAAGTGATCTTGCCTGAAGTCAACCTGGCGCCCCCGCCGGACGGTTACCCTATCCGGGTCCCCTTCTCCTGCGAAGAGGTCCGCTCCCTCTCTTCCCCCTTCATCAGAACTTTGGTCCTCAAGTTCGGTTCCGGATGCCCTAAGATTTCTGCTGTTCGGGAAGCCATCTCTAGATGGGGTCTCTCGGCATCTTACAGGATCGCTCCTCTCGATCCCAAGCACTTGTTGCTCCATCTTTCCTCCGACCTGGACTTCTGTAAAGTGTGGATGAAAGGCACGACCAAAATTAACAATCAGCTTGCCAAAATTGTCAAATGGTCGCCAGACTTTAACCCTAAGATCGATTCGACCGTTGTCACCTCCTGGATAACCCTCCCCAATCTTCCCCTAGTTTGTTTTCCTGCTGCAGCCCTCAAGAGGATCGCCAGCACGTTCGGTACTCTAGTCGCCATCGCAGAGGAAACAAAAAATCTCTCTAAATGTAACTACGCCAAGATCTGCGTAGAGCTGGACCTCACCACAGAGCCACCCAAAGTGATAGAATTAGAACTTGGTGATCAAACACTCAGTCAAACGCTGGTTTACGACAACAACATTATTTTCTGTCAACACTGCCAGATGTGTGGTCACTCTTTACAACACTGCTTTTGCGCTCATCCAGAACTCAAGATACCTGCCCCAAGGAAAGCGCGTGAGTCCGAAGCTGCCCTCCCTTCCCGCCCCTCAACGCGGATCCCTCACAACCCCCACCCCCCAGCTCGGAGTTCCACAAATCTCGTCGAGCCTGGATCAGCTCCCTCCCCCTCTCGCGCTATCACTCTCATCCAGCCCAGCGGAGTGATAGTTGTAGTTCCCGCTGACGGCGCCAGCGCGCTGCCGGTGCCCGATTGCCTCCCCATCCCCTCACCTCCCTCTCTCGCCATTACTCTACATAATTCCTTCGCAGCCCTTGATCCGGATGACTGCTCCCCTGAGACGCCGATTTCCGGTGGCCTCCCCACCCCCCTCCCACTCCCCCTCCGTCCGGCCTCGACATTGTCCCCCTCCACAACCCTCCTACCACCCCTCCCTCCCTCGTCGCCCCACCCCATCACCCCTCCAACGCCGGTCTCAAACCTCCCTTCAACGGCGAGGTGGTCGGGGCTCAATGCTCCGCTACTACCACCCCCCACTTAGAGCGGCCTTCGCTCCCCCTCGTCCGCCCGCCCCGCTCACCGGCAGATTTTGGCAGGCGCAGCAAGCAGATTTCCTCGATCGAGACAATCCTCTATGCGCCTTGTCGGAATGCGAAGACTCTGACATTTCCCTCTCCGCAATCGCAGCCGCCGAATCGAGTTCTGATCGGACTCTAGCACCGGGCAGCAAAAGTCCCAAGAAAAAGAAGAAATCTAAGAAACAAAGGCAGCGTACGGTAATGACCACGAGATCGGCCGCAAAGCTGCAAAACCACTCTACCTCCTCTTTAAATGCCTAACATTCTTTTTTGGAATGTTCGAGGCATTGGGAACAAGCAGACTATGAATCGGGTTATCAGTCTGACCAAATCTCATCGGATCGATCTCCTTGCCATAATCGAACCCAAAATCCCTCATAGAAGAATGAAAGAAATTCAACTCAAGCTGGGATTCCATTCCGCTATTACCGGTTGTCACGACATTTGGATCTTCTTCGCTGCCGACTTTCGCTTTGGAATTATCAACGACTCCCCTCAAGCCCTCTCCTGTTGGGTTGAACATCCCACTTTCAAGACTCGCTTCATCCTGTCAGCCATACACGGTAGCTGTAGCATCCCGGAGCACAAAGTTCTTTGGGAGTCTCTGTCAGGTCCCTCTATCCCGCACGAGGACATGTCTTGGCTCTGCATTGGTGATTTCAACACGGTCTCCTGCAGAGAGGAGAAATCTGGTGGTCGTGACCCCCCCCATTCGGCCATGGAGGACTTCAACAACTTTGCCCTATCCGTCCATCTGTCCAACATCCCCTTCCACGGCAACCAGTTCACTTGGTGCAACATGCAAGACGGTTCGCGTAGACAGTACTCCCGCCTGGATCGTGCCATGGTTAATGACTGTTGGACGGATTTGGGTCTGATCAGCAACCTGTCGCATCTGAACTCCACAGAATCTGACCATTCTCCCCTCCTTCTTGAGATCAACATCTCTCATAATCGTATCAAAAAATCATTCCGCTTCCTTGACTTCTGGCGCCATCATCCTCAGTTCATGAGCATCGTGGAAGAGGCATAGGGTTCTGTCACGCATCTGGACCCTATGGTCAGATTTGCTTCCAAACTTAAAGCTACTAGAAAAGCCCTCACGACCTGGAGCAAAATTGCGTTCGGGGACATTTTTCAGGCTATTAAGGATGCGGAAGACGATGTCACCCGTACGGAGATCGATTTCGCCCTCTGCAACTCCCCGGAGAATCGCGCCGCTCTCAACCTCTCCAAGGCCATCCTCAAGTCCAGAATCAGGGTTGAATCGGAATTTTGGAGACAGAAGGCCAGATTATCCTGGGACCTGGAGGGGGACAAGAACTCTGGCTTCTTTCACAAATGCGTCAAAGGACGCAGAAGCTCTCTCAAGATACACCGCATCCGTGACGAGAATGGTCAGATGCTTGACGAACAAGAGAATATTCAAACGGCAGCCACGAACTACTTCGCCAACATGTTCGCCAAAGAGGCTGTGATTAAAGATGACGGATTCCTGTCCGAGATCCCATCGATGATCAGTGATAGAGATAATGAGGGTCTCCGCGTTCCCCCCTCCGTTGATGAGATTAAGATGGCAGTGTGGTCCATTAATGCCAACAGCGCTCCGGGTCCGGACGGATTCAACGGGGTTTTCTTCCGCTCCTGCTGGGATATCATTCAGTCCGACCTCGGGGAGGTCGCTAGCGCCTTCTTTCAAGGTGCCACCTATCCGAAATCTATTTCATCCGCTCACATCATCCTCATTCCCAAGAAAGGCAATCCGGAATCTTTTAAGGACTTCAGACCGATCAGCCTATGCACTTTCACCAACAAAATTATCTCCAAAATCATTGCCTCCAGAATGTCGGACATTCTTCCCAGAATTATATCCGAAGAACAAAGCGGCTTCGTCAAGGGTCGTAATATCTCCGATAATATCCTTCTGGCGCAAGAGATGATCACGTGTATGAAATTCCCGTCCAGGGGGGGAACGTTGCTATCAAACTGGACATGGAAAAAGCTTATGACCGCCTCGATTGGCAGTTCATGATCTGGGTGCTCAGAGGCTTCGGTTTTTCAGAACCTGTCATAGACATCATCTTCAGATCCATCAACAACTCCTGGTTCTCCACTGTAATAAACGGCCAATCTCAGGGTTTCTTCAAAGCTTCCCGCGGAGTTAGACAGGGAGACCCCCTCTCCTTCACCATTTTCATCATCACCGCTGAAGCCCTGAGCAGAAATCTCAAAATCATGCCGCAATCTCCCGGCTTCCAACACTTTCACACTACGATCGGTTGCCCTCTCATTACTCACCTGGCGTACGCGGACGACATCCTCATCTTCTCTGCTGGCACGATTGGGGCCATCGAAGTGGTTATCAGAACCCTTGCCAACTACACCCGCTGCTCTGGGCAGAAAATCAACAACAGCAAGAGTGTGATATACACCCATCATAAAGCCGATAGAACTCACTCAGCTGTACTGTCTTCCATGACTTCCTTCTCCATAGCTTACCCCCCTTTCCTGTACTTAGGCTGCCCGCTGGTATACGGCAGAGCGAACTCTGGGATTTTTGAACACATGATTTACAAGATTCGCCAAAAAATTACGGGCTGGCACAACGCCACCCTGTCCCCCGGGGGGAAGCTCATCCTCATTAAGCATGTCCTATCGTCCATCCCCATTTACACCCTAGCGGTGTGCTCGCCCCCAACCAAAGTGCTTCACTCTATTGAATCCATCCTTGCCAATTTCTTCTGGGGCCATCTTGAAGGAAAGAACAAGTATCACTGGGCCAGTTGGGCTACCATGGCCAAATCTACTGAAGAGGGTGGTTTGGGCTTCTGCCGGCTTGCCCACATGGTCGACGCCTTTTCAGCTAAATTGTGGTAGAAAATCCGCTCTGAAAACTCGATCTGGACCAGGTTCATGCGTGCGAGATACTCCAGATTCTGTCACTTAACCGAGGCGTCTGCTAACAACAGATCTTCCGCGTCGTGGCGGCGTATCATCCGTGGCCGTATCCTCGCCGAACCACACCTCCGTCTGACCCTGGGCAACGGTCTTTCGCAGGCCTGCAAGGAACGCTGGCTGGGGGCGGACATCCTCAGGCCCAACGCGATTGCTCCGCCTCTGTGCGCGATCCGAGATTTTTGGGATGATGACGCGTCTGAGTGGGATTGGGGTCGGGTGCGTGATTGGTTAGGCCCGGCTGCCGAGGCGAGCTTGGGTGCTGTGAATCTGTCGATCAAGGACACTCAAGACGTGCTCAGATGGTCCCCCAACCAGAGTGGCGTCTTCACCCTAGCTTTGGCCAGAGCCATCGTCAGAGACATCCAAATCTCGACTTCCCCTTCCGCCAGGTTTTGGCACTCGTGTATCCCGGCCAAATGGTCCATTCTTATCTGGCGGGTCGCGCGTCGGAAAGTCCCCACGGATGATGCTGTGAAATCCTTCGGGTATAGTCTGGCGTCCAAATGTCACTGCTGTGCTGATCCCAATTCAGAATCTGTCGAGCACGTTATGCTTTCTGGGGAGTCTGCTTCTCTCATTTGGACTCTCCTTAACCGCAAGTGCAAGAAGGTCCCCACAACCGGGGGCATCAACGATCTGCTGGCCAGCTGGAATACGTCGCACGGGCACTAGATCGTCGCTGCCGCCGTTTTTTGGGTTTTATGGAAAAACAGAAACAAATACAGATTCGAGGATCGTCAATTCCAGCCTCCGAAATTGTACAGAGAAGTGATTCGGCAAATCTACAAAAGAAAGAGGTGCTGCTCTCACACCTCTAACAAGTTTTGGGATGCTTTGGACCGATGAGTCGGGCTCGGGGGTGAGTCCCTCGGGTTCCCGCCTTCACTGTTTACATTTTGTGCTTTCTTCCTAGTTTTCTGTTTTTCCTTTTTGCTTACCAGGGCATTTTGTTTTGTCGCCTTTGGTATCAGCTGTAGTGCTCGGTTTTGAGCCCTTCTTATTTCTCAATAAATTTTGCTTTCATAAAATATATATATATATATATATATATATATATATATATATATATATATATATATATATATATATATATATATGCTTATCTACATTCCTAACCTCAACGTGTATGTTTCGTATGTTTTGTATTTTAGGTATCAAAATATATCTAGGATACAACCTTCCTTAGATAACCTAAATTTAGGTCTCGTCACACGTAACCTATATTCACACCCTAAACTAGGAAATACACCTTCCTTAGATTATGACAAAACTAGTTCCAACATGTGTCGGTTACAACTTATTCATTTACGATTTACTATAACATGTTTTATTTTTCGTATATATATTGGTAGAAAATGCGACACAAGCCTATATTCACAACCTAAACTAGGAAATACACCTATAGTTATTTCACGATAGTATACTAACATGTATCCATACTAACTCATTTATCTATCAATATTGTGTCATATATGTGATATCAGTTTGATATTAATTAAACTTATGCAAATAAAAAGAATGTAATCTATACACATATATACATAGTCATTGACAAGAAAATCAGTGTGTGTCTATGTCAGTGTCCGATTTGTGTGTCCAAATCATGTTCAATTTGTGTATCCATGTCACTGTAACCTCAAATACATAAACAATTCCTAATTATATATAAATAATCCCTATACATATTCTAAAATTTAAATAAATGAACAAAATTCCACAGCTATTGTCCCGTGTAAGTGTGTCATCGTGTGTGTGTCTTGTGTCAGCATGTCCAAGTCTCTCTGTGTGTGTGACACGTGTTAGTGTGTATGTGTGTCCCATGTCAGTGTGTGTGTGTCCCGTGTCAGCTTGTCTGTGTTAGGGTTATTGTTACATATATGGAGGGGAGCCGGAGAAGAAGGGGAGGAGGTAGCCAACGGGATCGCCGGAGGAGAAGGAGAGGAGAGCGCCGGCGGAGAGGAGGCCCGAAGGGGAGAGGTCGCCGGGGGGGGGGGGGAGCGCCACCGGGGGGGATTTTGGGTCAAAATATTTGAGTGGGGGAAAATGAAAAGTCAGAACCCTATATTAACTTTTTAGTGACATCTACTACATACGTCGCTAGACGTCGTTAATATTTTAATATAGTGCGACGAAAAATACAATGTAGCGACGTCTTGCTACATATAAAAATATCGCTAACTAAAAAATAATTTGAGTCAACAATAATGTCGCCAAACTTCGCTACATCAAAAACACTAGCGACGTTTAGTGATGTTTTTTTTCCAATCGTCGCTAATATCTTTAATTTTAGCGACGTTTAGTAACGTCATCGCTAAAACTGTCGTAGTTTCATCATATTGTGGTAGTGGTTTTGCAGATAGATTTTTATAGTAGATAGTGAAGAAGCATAAAATTTTATTGTTCAAAGTAATTTAGGTTCATCTTGTATAAAAATTTATATCAGTCCATTACTACCAAATATCGACACAAAAATAATTTTCAGCAGTCGAATTTTTTGTAATAACCAATATTGTAATGCTGGTTCTAGTTCTTTAAACCAAACTTTTTCTTTTTGTTCGATTTGCTTCTTGCACTTTGCTCGTGCCTCCTCCTCCTTGTTCTTCTTCTTCTTTACTCTTCTCCTTCTATACTTCACTCTCGATAAAAAACCAAACACCCACCCCCACGTATCCGTTCAAACTCCACACCAATTAATTCGTTGCCAACTCTCGTCACCTAAAAAATCGCACCGTCAATCCTGAAAAACTGCGCTCTCCCACTCATAGAAAAAGCCCTTTGGAAGGGGGGTTTCTCTGAAGAAAAGCCCTTCCTAAAGACGTTTTATATATTTTATACATTTTTTGTGTGTAATGGTTGATTTGCTAAAGGTGATTAACGGAGATCAACAAAAATTTATGCGTACAAAATGTCCTTTGAAGGGCTTTTTTTTAATATAAAAATGCCTTTAGAAAAGACATTATAATGCTTTCTTTGCAATTTTTGCAAACTATATGCTCTCAGTAAAATTTAGTCAAAATTTGATGCTCTCAATGAAAATTTTCGGAGAAATAAACATACGCATACTTGTATAATACCAGTGTCAAGAACGAGGAACGAGGAGTTACAAAACTGATACGGAAAGTAATATATATATATATATATATATATATATATATATATATATATATATATATATATATATATATATTGAGTGGCATCTCACTTGGATGGTCTATTTATGCGGTGCACTCCACATTGTTTGCTATATGTATAAGTAGTCCCACATCTGACAGAAAACGTCACTTTTGACGGTCAACAATGTTTGACCATTAAAAAAGACAAAACTGTTCATCTTCCTCTTTGTCTTCTTCTCTGAACCCAATTTCTTCTCCCCCCCCCTCCTCTCCGGCGAGCCCCCCCCCCCCCCCCCCTCCGCGGCCGCCGCTGGTGGTGGTTGCCGCTGCTGCTGTTGCTAGGGGAGTGGGGTGGAGGGGGGCAGAGCAGAGCGGCGGAGGGGGCGGAGTGGGGGCGGAGCGGGACGGGGGAGGGGGCGGAACGGGACGGAGGCGCAGGGGCAGTGGTGGTGTTAGTGGTGGTGGTGGTAGTGGTGATGGTGGTGGTGGTGGTGATGATGAACGCGGCAGCGGCGGGGCGGAGGTGGGAGCGCAACAGCGGCGGGGCGGGTTTGGATTTGGGAGAAGGCAAGGATATTTTCGTCACAAATTATCGGTAAAACTCTGTTGACCGTCAAAAGTGACGTTTTCCGTCAGATGTGGGACTACTTATACATATAGCAAACAATGTGGGATGCACCGCATAAATAGGCCAACCAAATGGGGTGCCACTCAAAAATTTTCAAAAAAAAAAAAAACTATTGAAGACTAGGGCCGTTTGGATATGTTTTCTGAAATTTCTTTCTGAAAACAGTTTTCAGAGAAAATGTTATAAAGTTGTTTTCTGAATGTATATATTCTGAGTTTGCGTTTGGTTACTTTCATCTGGAAAATATTTTTTGAATGTATATATTCTGAGTTTGCGTTTGGTTACTTTTATCTGGAAAATATTTTTCTGAAACAAATTTTAAAAATTATATTTGGCAAAATATTTTAGAAATATTTTTTAAATAAATTTTTATAAAATAATTCTGAATTTGTTGTGTCCAGCCTCTGGGTCCAATTCCAGGTGTCTTTACCATCAACACCGAAAATTCTAATACAATTTTTCAACCCAATGTCCGACACAAGGACACATCAACCCCAATCCGACGCCGTGTCCTATCCACCATCATGTTTCTCCTGTGTCCGTGTCCAGATCTGACCCCGTCTACCACAGATCTGACCCCGACACCATGTCCCGTCCACCACCGCTCTCTTCCTCCGTCGTTCGAGTTGGATGTTGGGGAGGATGGGAGAGATGGAGGAACCGCTGACGGCTCTGCAAGGGGTTAGAGGAGCCACCCTCAACTCACATGTCCGACACAGAAAATTTTTTTTAGAGAAAACCCTAACCCTAGAAATGTATTCACAGACAGGCAGTGTCCTCTATCGAGTCCGACCATCTCAGAGAGTTCTAGTCTAATCTGCCGTCGTGGTCGAGTCGTCGAGGTCGTGGTCGAGTCCACTGTCGTCGTCGAGTCGAGGTCGTGGTCGAGTCGAGTCCACCGTCGTGGTCGAGTCGTGGTCATGTCGTCGAGGTCGAGGAACTCCGGTCGAGTCGAGGTCGAGTCCGGCCATCTCATAGAGGGAGAGCTCGTGGTCGTGGTCGAGTCCGGCCATCTCATAGAGGGAGAGCTCGTGTCCTCGACTTCCCTCCGGTCGTGGTCGAGTCGATGTCGCCGTATCCTGGAGTTCCCTCGTGGTGTCGTCCCGCCGCCGTCGTCGTCGTCGCCGTGACCTCAAGTCGGGAGAAGGAGCAGAGACCCCATCTTATAGAAGGAGAGGAAGGAGCATAGATCCATCTTACAGAAGGAGAGGAAGGAGGAAGGAGCAGAGATCCATCATATGCGAAGAAGAGAAATGAGGAAGGAGCAGACCCCATTCTTCAAGAAGGGGAATGGACTCCCCAACTTTTTTCTTGGAGGAGAGAGTGAAAGTGAGAGTTGGTTTGGGGGGGGGGGGGGGGGGGGGGGGGGGGGGCGCCAAACAGTGTAAAAAACAAAAAAGCTATTTCAGAAAACATGTTTTCTGCTACTCTCCGAAAGTTGCATTATAAAGTTGGTTTTCCTTTTTTTTTTGGGAAAGCAAAACCATTAACTGCAGCTGCCAAACACAATTTTTGGCCATTTTACTGTTTTCACTCTGAAAATAGCGCTATAACACGTAACCAAACAGGCCCAGTTTCCAGCATTGTTGCTTGAAACTGACGTTTGAAAGCCCACGCTACATGAGCATAGTTGGAGAGTATTAGCGTACTTTCATGGAAGTATTTGCCTATATAGTTCGTCTCCAAGGCAGCTTAAAAATTGTTATTTTTAAAAAGTCATAAAAACAAATAATGTTATTATTCTTATATTATTTAAAAAGTAAGATTTTTTTTGTTTTTTAAAGTTTTAACCAAACAAACAATCTTTCATGTTTCAAAACGTACTTTCATCAATTTTCAAAGTCTCTGTATAAGCTTAGTTTTTCAAGTTCTTAATAGTTTCTGGTTGCCCAACACTTCCCATGAGGCCTGTTTGGTACGCGGTATGTGCGAAGAAAGTGGGATGAAACTGCCACTTTCAATGAAAGTCTGAGCAGTTTCAACGTTTGGATGGGAGAGTAATTTATGAGGTAAGTGTCTAATCACTGCATGTCAAAGTTGCTGTCCCCCCAAATTTATTCAACAATGAGTTATACAAAAAATATGGTGCAACTGTGCTGCAAGTGGGAGACGGTGTCTCTCTTCATCTTCTTCGTAGACTCCATGCTGGTTCGAAGTCCAAAGCGGCGCCAGCACCACCTGCCACCTTGGGCGTCGCGGAGGCCGACGTCGGGGGCGGGGACACGAGGCGGAGCACGCCGGAGGCCGATGCCGGAGGTGGGGCACACGAGGCGGGGCACACCGGAGGCCGACGCCGGAGGTGGGGCACACGAGGCGGGACAGTGACCACCTTGGACCGCCAAAGGAGGAAGAGGAGGCGCCGGTCGTCACACTCCCGACCAAAAAGAAGAAGAAAAAGAAGAATCAGAAGTGGAGTGGAGAGAGAGTGAGAGTGGATTGTGGATGTGTTATGTTGGGTTTGAGGAGAAATAGTTGGCTGTGTAATGGATTGGGGAGAAAGCATGGAAGACTCTACAGTATAGATAAATCCAGAGAGCATGGAAGACTAGAGGATTTTTTTTTTTTAAATTTGTTTGGGTCCGGTCTGTCATTTGTTGTTAGTTTAATTATAATAATTATTTGATTTAATTATGATAATTATTTTTTGTTCATCCAATTATAATAATTTATTTAGTTATAATAATAATAATGATTATAATAATGATAATGATAACTACAATGATAATTAATAATAGTAGTAATATAAAATAATAATTAATATTAATAAAAATAACAAAGATATTAATAGTAATTTATATTAGAATATTTAAATTTAAATTATTTATCACTTTTTAATTAATCTTCAGTAATTTTTATCATTTTCAATATCCACTTTCAACAACCATCCAAACAACGGAACTTATTTTTTTTTCCACTTTCAACAACCATCCAAACACCAAATCGATTTTTCTTCCACTTGCAACAGATAAAAAGTACTCTATCCAAACACATTTTGGAAAGTGTCACTTGCTGCAAGTATCCTGCAACTCATCATAATGTAAGTGACACTTTCGCACTTTTAAAAAGTTACATCTATCCAAACAGCCCCTGAGTCTGTCGTGCTTCTGGCCACGCTCGGCCCAATCCACCCGATAAAAGAGTGATTATGTCATGCTTGGATGTAGGGAGAGCATTCAGTTTTTTCTTTTCAAATGAATCAAAATTGACAAAATCGAATAAGCCAAACTTCTAAAAGTTCAAAACGGACCAAAATTAGCCATAACAATCGATTTGATTTATTTGATTTGTTCGATTTGATCAGTTAGACTATGTTTATTAACTAATGGATCGGGCCCAAAATTAAAATTATTAGTAAATTATACTAAAAGAAATATAATTCTTATACATACAGTTTGTTGTATTTCGAAATTGGAATAGTTAAATTATCAAAGTTGGACTTTAATGCACATAAATATAATTATTATTTTCAAAATACATAAAAATATACACATTTTTAATAGAAAAAAAATATGAATAAGATTGAATTTATTTATATAATGGTGTAAGTCTTATTCGATTTTGGACCGAAATCCCAAAATCAAAACCGAATATAGAATTTTAATACTTTCAGGACCGAAATCGAATAGATTTAAAAAAAAAAAAATTGACTTAACCCACTTGATTTATCCTAATTCAAGGTGCACCCCACAGTCTTGCAAAAATGTACAGTACCTCCCACTTTGGACGGTTCCCTAAAAAAAGGACAAAAATACCCTTATCTTCTTCCTCTTTCCTCTCACCCTCTCACCTTCCCCCCCCCCCCCCCGCCCCGCGGCCAACGCCCCCGCTCCCTCCCCAACTCCTCCGCTCCCCCCTCCCCGCCACCGCCTGCTGTCACGACCCGCACCCGCTATAAGGGCACGTGTGCGTAACAATGCCCAGCCCTCACCGTAGAAACGGCGTGGAACGCTGTAGGTTTACTACTCTAACAACAGTTTATATAATATCAAAACCTGTCGAGAATATGGTCAACTCCGAACGGAGGACAAGAAATGATAATATATGAGTGCTCAATCACAACTCTAAGATGATAAAGTAAATACTGAAAGATAAAGACAACACGACAATAAAATATAACCTGTCAAGTCCAAACACAAAGAATATACAAGTCTAAGTCCAAAGTCTCTAATACAAGCCAAAATAATAACAGTCCCAAGAGTGACTGGAGACAAGGTCCAGTACAAAAACCTACTCTATCTACAGGATAGGCGGTATCTCGCCCTGCGGTACTGCACCCTGCGGATCTAGGGTATTTGTCTCTAAACCTACTACGTCCGGTGGGCCGTAGTAAGTGCAATAATAGTCCTCCTCTGCATCTGTAAACATTTCCAACATATTCGGTCAGGATGGAACGAGTACATATATCTCATAACAGATCTCAAGATAGAATAAAAGCCATAAGACTGTAAATAGAGAATATACAATGAAATCATGGAGTGTACATATATGTATCATGGTATGGTAAGCTGTAGAGCTAGAGCTAGAACAGAAAGTAGAACTGATCATGGTATGTACACAAATCAAGGTAAGCCATCTATCCAATGTGTGTGAGTAGTAGTTTCAGCTTGTGACCGGCTTGGAAACCTGTAAAGAACTGGCCTGGCTAGTCATAAGTGCGGTATATGACTAACACTGTTCAAGAATGCAAGATGGATTTGATCACAGGCATACGCTACTACTCTCCCACCCCCAACTGGTAGAATGGATCCAAACAGGACATGTCACTGCACGAGATTCTATGAGAAGGGAGCAAGTCTTCTCTAGAATCAGTGACCACATATTGCGCAAGAGCTACAAGGGAGCTTGCATAATACATCCCAAGCTAACAAGGAGTAACATCTCTCGTCGAGATCCAGGAATACCAATCCGTGAGAACCATGTGTCAGGAATAAGTATATCTACACTAAGTACATGAATCATAACAGTTATCATAAATTGGGAAAAAGTTATCAGAGAATATACTCGCCTGTGATATGATATAATATGTCAACTGGATCCAATGCAGCGCCTCGAGGACCTATAGATAACAAGACGTACTAATACTATGTTTAGGAAGTAAAGTCAAATCAATTTAAATCCTATTCTGTCATTCTAGGTCAAGACAAGTCTAGTTAGGTCAACCTTGGTCATAGAAGAACATTAGAAGTCAACCCATAGCCGAGTCCATCTTGAACTCCGAAACCCATATCTTGGCCGTAGGCCAATATCTTAATTTACCCTTTCACTAAATTCGACTCACTCACAAACCCTCTCTAATTTGATTTCCTACATTCCCTTCTCCTTCTCCTTCTCTTATTTCCTTCCCTTCTCCTTATTCTTATTCTCCGTCTTATTCTTCTTCTTATTCTCCTTCTCCTTATTCTTCTTCTTATTCTTCTTCTCCTTATTCTCCTTCTCCTTCTCCTTCTCCTTCTCCTTATTCTCCGTCTCCTTATTCTTCGTCTACTGCTGCTTCTACTGCTATTCCTGCTAACTGCTGCTGCTGCCAGTACTACGGCTAATGCTGCTGCTGCTGCTATGGCTAATGCTGCTGCTGCTGCTGCTCTTGCTTCCTACTGCTATTGCTGCTACTTCTTATTCTCTTCATTCCCTCCATATATATATATATATATATATATATATATATATATATATATATATATATATATATATATATATATATATATTTATCTAAACATCTAGCTATCTATCTATATATATATATATATATATATATATATATATATATATATATATATATATATATATATATATATAGACTCTCAAACACACAACACATCTATATATATATATATATATATATATATATATATATATATATATATATATATATATTAAAATATATATATATATATATATATATATATATATATATATATATATTTTAATATATATATATATATTATATATATATATATATATATATATATATACACTCACTCCTACCTATATATATAAATACATACACACACTGTCACGCTCCGCTCCCGTAGGAGCGATCGTCCTCGCTAAGGCGTGATGCCGCACGAGCCTAGATTGCGCTCGTGTAAGGCAGGTTCCATAACGGCCGATTACAGCGGCGGCGACGGGGTCGTCGCACAGAAGTCCCAAGCAGATACATTGAATATGCAGCAGAAATTTGAATCAAGAACACATGAACACAAGTCATTCAAAAGAAACTCTTTTATTGATATAGAATACAAGATTACATTTATGGGCGCAAGGCCGAATTACAAGTCTCTCGTGCTCACTTTTCTCTCATTTACAATTCACTCTGCCCTCTCTCATCTCTCGATACAATGTTTGATGTCAGCGGAAGCTTCGGAAGGCGATGTCTATACATTATGTCCTGTATAAGTCTTCAATCCACGCTGTCATGCCCCAGAACCAGAATACTGGAGAGCGGGGGCAGACATAGCCAGCTACGTATAATAAAATGGAATCCATCTCACCATACGGTCACGGCTGTCTAGATATGTGAGGGTTTATCTACAAGCCATCAGTCTCTTAAGTTCATAAATTATCCTATTGTCTCAATCTCAACCAACTAGTAATAGTTACAAGATATCAGACCACCAAATATACAATTGTAAGGCGTCCCCAAACATTACATATCCAGATGATCATGAAGCTAGTCGTACAAAATGTAAGGACTAGCAAGAGTTAAGTTATACATGATCAACCTCGAGTTGCCAATCATGTTACAGCCCGTAGGCAGACAGTAAGTAAAATATACACGAGCTAACACTTGCTCGGCGGCTAAACGCCTCAAAAGAATAATGTACAATTACAGTGGGAGAACAAAAGAAACCCACTCGTTGCCAGGATTCCCTCTAGTGGTCACCATCTGGCTGGAAAGCAGGTAGATCCTTTGCCGCTGTTCCGGTATCTGGCCATACAAAACCAGCTGGGTTAGACCCCAGAAAGAGCAAGTGCCACAAAGGAGGCTTCAATTAGGAACTAAAACCAGCAATTAGCACAAGAATATAATTACTTAATAAGAGACAGTAATTAAGAAAAGCATGACAGGTGATTATAAAAGACAATCTTGTACATAATCAATAAAAGACAGAACATATGATAAAGCATGATAGTATGATATACGATGAGATAACCATGGGACTATTCAGATAACCAGGTTACAACCCGTAAACCAAACAAGGACCGGGGTTGTAACCCTTCGTCTGAACGGAACTTGGCTTCTCCCACCATTTATCGGCAAGGTAAATATAAAAAATCGAGACATATAACAATCTTGTACAGGATCAAGACAAGACAAGACTAGACAGATTGAACCCCATCCAACAATCACGACCAAGCAATAAGTACGGCTTGATACTTTAACTAACTAGGATTATCACAGGCCTAGTTACTAGCAAGATGCAATGAGAATTCCAAGTCCGGTTACCTGTTTGCTACTACCTGAGTGATCCCAGCAAGAAAAGGAAAAGATAGCAGGATATAGCAGACACACTGTAGTAAGATACATGTATCCTAAGGTACCACACTCGACGGCGGACTGGAAGTGCGTTCATCTCGACGGATAGCAACAAATCCCATGTATATATATATAAGGCCGGGACCAAAGGGGCAACAGGTAACTGGAAAATTCTCCATGAACTATTTGATCAATCTAGTCATTAACCTAGCCAGATTCAGTATGAATCCCTGACCGTGGTACTCAGGGATCATGCCCTAGACATGATGCAAGACACAATCAGACCAGTAGTTTATACAAGCACAATCTATGCAAACAACCACGGTGTCCAGGCCAATGAATTAATTATACAGATTATGTCATGTTAGGTAGCCGTCGTAACAGCTATTCGAGATAATCATGTCAGGTTACCATGCCAAGTGTACTTGTCAAGAGTGCGCCACGACGGGCCACTATCAGGTCATGTCAGGTTATTATGTCAGGAGTGCACCACTATAGGTCACTATCACGTCATGCTCAATTATCAATTCCAAACATATTAAGTAAATTCGTGATTATCAAGTTCAAGACAAAAAGGCATAAGAATATAAAATGGACGTTAAATATCTAATAAAATATCAATATACAAGGCTATAGAAGATCCAGGGTAATCAGGCTACGCTCAGGTCAGGCTACGCTCAAGCCAGGCTACGCTCAGGTCAAGCTACGCTCAGGTCATACGCTCAGGCCATACGCTCAGGTCATACGCTTCCAAAAGGCAGTGTATGTACTCCATACGACTCCTTATCAAGACAGCGTATGAGGTCCATACGCCTCCTCATCAAGGCAGCGTATGAGGTCCATACGACTCCTTGTCAAGGCGGCGTATGCAAGATATACGCTTCCAAAAGGTAGCGTATGAGGACTGCGCTGCGCTAAATAGCACGCGCAGCTCAGTGACTCAAGCTAAAAAGCTCACGTACTGCTCACTGTCTTCTCCAAATCAGCAAGAACTCCATGGTTGAATCCAAAGCTACAAAAGTCCATAACTTGGTCAAAATAAGTCCAAATCCAACTTTTCAAAGGTCAAAATTGGGTAGGATAAAATTCTCTACAACATGGAACCATCAAAACTCGGAAATAACAAGATTAAATAGATCAAAACCCAAGAATTCTGAAAATAAAGTAAACTTAGATCTACAAGAATCTAGCCATGGAAATTAGAAATGCCAAGTACTAAAGTGTTTTAGAATGTAGTAAAGAAGAGAATGGTGCAATAAAATCAGAGTTCCTCCATGAAGTAAGTTGCACTTGCCTAGTCCTCTCTCTTTTCTCTCTGGTAGGTGAAGGGAGTAAATGGAAGAAGAAGAAGAGATTAATGAAGAAAGAGAAGAAGAATAGGTAATAAATATGAGTGGTGGTGGTAGGTAGGGGGTTCACCCCTTGGTTCATGATGAACCAAGAGCAATCCCAAACCGAACCAAGCCAACCCAAACCAAGAATAAACCAAGCCCAGGGAGGAAATTAAGCAAGAAAATTATGCAATACAAGAATAAATACGTACACGTATTCCAGAAATACGTAATACGAACCACAGGCATTACACACGCGGCCGTACGCTTCGAGTCGCCAAGGAACTCTGTGCCTCGACGCATCCAAGCGAGCTCCGTGCCACGAGCATCTACCTGTGCCTGCATATGAATACTGTGTGGGTGTCAGTACTCAACTGTACTGGTGGAGTGAGCTCCTCGCCCACCCATACAAAACCGACACGTTCATATTTACTTTGTGCGGCTTAAACCCTTTCGATTGTCTTTCTAGGCTTACCTTAGGATCAGTTTTAAGACTTGACGTCTAACCAACTCGACGTGCAACGACATGGTCGTGCTACAATACCAACGTATATTTTGATCGAGGCAGTGCCTCATCGCCTAGGTACTTGACCGAACTTCAACTCGGGACGGCAGGGTTGTGCCACATTCTATTCGCAACTTAGACATATTCAAGACAATGCTATGCCGAGGAGCAACTTACGCGAACTCAGCCGTGCCAAGACCGTTGTTTAAACTCAAGCGCCTCTAGACCAATCCTCGTGCCAACGATTCAAGTGCCAAGGACGACAATGGGACGACTAGTGCAGGCCGTGCCGCTAGACTTGATTCGTGCCTTAAGATATGCTTAGACTTGTACATGCTTCAAGATTGAGGGCGTGCCTCGCAACTTATCAAGACTTATCCTGCTACTGCCTTGCGGCCTTCATGTTAAACTTATTTGTTAACTTAGACAAGACTTATGAACCGTAGTGACGAATCCATAAAAATTTCGACGCCATCTAACGTGCCAAGCACGGTGCCTATGCTGCAGCCTAGTCTTAGGCTCAGACATTGTATTACAGACTAGACCAGCATTCGAGTTCTAACTCAATCCAAAGTCATTGTAGCCTTCCTTCCCGAAAAATTTTTGGAAATATTTTTATATCATTTATTTGATCTAAATGGTGATTTTTAGATTTTTTTTAAGTTATTACGGTAGATGATTTTAGCCATGGTTGAGATTTGGAGTACAAGGTGACTAGGAATTATGGCACGGGTAGTACAGTGGCATACTTTGACTAGTGTATTAGCCCTGGTAGAGAAGGCCGAGCCATAGTGATGTCCTAACTAGGAAAACCAGGCCAAGTTGCGACGTAACCCTTATCGAAGATTATTTATTTATTAATTATAATATTTAGTTTTAGGGAACCCGGTTGTACCAAACTAGTGCAAATTGGACCCAAACCAAGCCCAAGCCTATAGACATACTTTTAGGTATGTACAAATATTTCCTAGCTTTTTGGGTAGACTTAACGATATTTTCTAAATATTTGGTTATTTATACAAATGGGTTTTATTATTATTATTATTATTATTATTATTATTATTTTTTTTTTATTATTATTGTTATTATTGTTATTATTTAAATAGAGTTTTAGAATATTGGTACAATTTCCTAAGGCCAGATATGTCCACCAAGACTCTTTGGATTATCTGTGGATTATTGGTATTATGGAGTTTATTTAGGGGGTTTATTGGTATATGTATATATATAAATATTATATATGTGTGATTGTGAATGTATGTATATATAAATATATATTATATATGTGTATGTATAGAAGATATGTGTATACGTGTATATAGATAAAATATATATATGTATGCATGTATATAGATGAAAATATATATAGAGATATGTATATATAAATATATATATATATATATATATATATATTATACGTGTATATGAGTATATATATATATATATATATATATATATATATATATATATATATATATATATATATATATATATATATATATATATATATATATATATTGTACGTATGTGTGTAGATATACGTATATATAAAGAGATATTATATACCTGTGTAAGTGTTTGTATAAATATATAATTATAGATGTATGCGAGTGTACGTAGAAATAAATATGTATATCTATATGTGTGTATATGCGTATATTTAAGTATGTACGTATATATATATATATATATCTATATATATATATATATATATATTTATATTTTTATATTTTTATATATATATATATATATAAATATATATATATATATATATATATATATATATATATATATATATATATATATATATATATATATATATATATATATATATATATATATGGTATATCCAGGTATTGATATATATATAATATATATATATATATATGTGCGTATGTGTATTTATATAAATATATATATGTATATGTGTGCATATAGATATATACGCGTATATACGGATATTAATTAGTTATTTGATGTGAATATAATTATATATATGTATATGTATACATATAAATATTTGTACATACTTATATGTATATATACGAGTATAAATGAAAAAGGAAGAATAAGGAAAAATAGCAGTAGCAGTAAAATCCCCAAGCCCAGCACCCTCCAAACAGAGAGCCCAGACCCGAGCCATGCTAAAATCCCCAAGCCCGGCTCAAGCTCCTCCAACCCCGACTAAGCCCACATCGAAACACAGCAACCAGACCCCTTCCCAGCTATCCTAACTCGAGAACCCAATGAATATATATAGAGAAGGATCGACACAGCGATGAGAACAGAGGATTACCGCTCGAAACCCTAAGCCACTACCCGCGCCACCTCCTGGCGACTCCCCTTGTGCGTGCGTTGCACGCCACCACCGCCGTGCGCGGCAGTGCGGGCCGCCGGAGGGCGCGATGACAGCGACTAAACCGGAAGCAACAGCAGCAACCCCCCCCGAAGGGTCGACTTCGCAGGTATCCCACGCTCTCATCTCGTCATGGTTTCTCGAACCAATTGGTTCGATATGAAGACAACAAATACGACTCCCTATCCCTTCAATTAGTTTGAATTTAGGTACCCTAGGTTGCCCGATAAAGCGACACGAACATTGACGAAAGGCTGATCCAAATCAGAACAGTTTTCTAGTCGAAACCCTCATGTTTCGAGATGGATTCTGATCAACCAGTTAGGAATTTTAGAAAACTATTTGAAGACACTTTTTGACAACATGTAGGGCTTCGAATTCCTTCTTACGGAATTTGAAATCATCGACTGAGCATCGAGAAATCGAATCCCAAAGTTTTCCAAAAATCTGTTTTCAAAACTAGAAAATTCATCCACACGACGTGCGTCACGCCAATCCGGACGGCGTGGTCGCGAACCGAAAGCATCGAAAGCTGCGTAATGGTTTCGTGGTCGTGTGGGCTTTGACGGAATTCAAATTGGTCGCGTGTGCGCGACGAATTTGATGCGTATCCGTCAAAAATCACCGTATCGTGCACTTTGCAAATTTTTCAATTACTTTGTGTACGCTCGTCAGATCGAGACGAAACTTGTGCCAACAGGACCGTTTAGATTTTCTGGTCCTGTATGCCAAGTTTGGTCCAAATCTGAGACAGTCGAATCGTACGTCGTTTTGTGGGCCCCACGGTCCCACTCAACGGGCGATTTTATACACGGCCTGCCGGAATCCAACTTTGGACATACGGTTGGGTTCGTATCGGAAAACTAGATCTGTAGACATGTAGTTTGACGACTTTAGAGACCGTTGACTCAGGCACATTTTTCGGTGCAAAGCGGGTCCCACGGCGGACATCGTTTTTGCCCGAAATTACCGTTTTGCCCCTGTGTCCAGAATTGGACTTAAGGACAGGCAATCCTAGCTAATTTGACTATTCTGAGAATGTTGGTAACGTTAATTCAGCTTTCGGAGACAGTTGTGATGATTTGGACTTTCTGACTTGTGATTGACGATACATTATCGGTTCTCCGTGCAACCCTAGGCAAGTATACCTTGCCTTTGTACACAGCTTTATTTACATGCACTGTCTCTTTATTATTATCCAATTTTCTCATATTTTGTCATGTATCTTTTCATATCCTGTTTATATACTTGTATCATTGTTATGTAGACCGTGTTCACAGTTAGCCTTGTATCTTATTGGACGTATCCATTGAGCCTTGATTGAGTCGTGTCGTGAGTCATGAACCAAACTGCTTTTTTCTACGTGTCTTGAACCTTGAAGCTAACCTGCGAGTTCACGATAGGGACGAGGGTTAGTAGTTATTGGTCCACACCTGCGAGTCCACACTAGGGACGAGGGTGATGCTAGCCTGCGAGTCCACACTAGGGATGAGGGTTAGTAGTAGATGCTAGCCTGCGAGTCCACACTAGGGACGAGGGTTAGTAGTAAAGGATTATGCCTGCGAGTCCACACTAGGGACGAGGATTAGTAGTATAGGATTACGCCTGCGAGTCCACACTAGGGACGAGGGTGATGCTAGCCTGCGAGTCCACACTAGAGACGAGGGTTAGTAGTAGATGCTAGCCTGCGAGTCCACACTAGGAACGAGGGTTAGTAGTATAGGATTACGCCTGCGAGTCCACACTAGGGACGAGGGTGATGCTAGCCTGCGAGTCCACACTAGGGACGAGGGTTAGTAGTAGATGCTAGCCTGCGAGTCCACACTAGGGACGCGGGTTAGTAGTATAGGATTATGCCTGCGAGTCCACACTAGGGACGAGGGTGATGCTAGCCTGCGAGTCCACACTAGGGACGAGGGTTAGTATTTCAAACCTGCGAGTCCACGCTAGGGACGAGGGTTTGAGTATTCGATTTGATTATCCGTTGACATCTTGACATGAGTTCTCTAGTCCTTGTTTAGCAGTTCATTTATGTGTAGACATTGTATAGATTCGTGCTTTATTTCATTGCTCAGTTTACATGTTTATTCTGTATTTTCCCCATGCATAATAAACTGTTAGAAAGGCTCATTTTTATGTATCTTGCTAGTCCTCTGAGGACCTGATGATCTCTTCAGATTTAGCGACTATATGGAGTTAGATAGCAGAGCAGGATGGTAGAGGATTGTGATGTATGATACAGGTATTTGCTTGTGATATTTCTTTATTATCTTCTCGTGCTTTATATTCCATACCATGATATAGTCTGCTTATTTATAGACTCATATCATTCTTGGAGTCTAATCAAACAATATGCTAATGGGCTGCAGACCATGACCCATACTTGTTCATTCTTGTTTTACAATATTCATGTGAATTGAGATATAGTTTAGATTAGACATGATACCCATGACCTTGACAGCTTATACGTACTCGAGTCGGGCTGGAGTCCGTTTGATACGTAGCTGGCTTGCTCACGAGCTCGCGTCCGAAAAGCGGGTGCGGGTCATGACAAATTTTTTTGGTGGCCCATACAGGTCAGAGCATATCGTACCGGTTACGTAACTGTACTGGTACGAGCCTGCGACTATGACTAACCCTTAGGAAATCTCAATCCACATTTGGAAATTTCTCTACGTCCTTGAAAACTTCCTAATTGCTCTCGATTGTACTTCCTTGCTTTCCGTACCATTGATTCTCGTCCCTCTTTATTTCGAGGTGACGAACGATCGTGCTGTTTAGAATCCATCAGAAATTCTTAAGTTATAGTATTACTTGATTATTGAGTCTTGATTCTTAGTTATGAGGGAGTATAGATGCCGTATGCCCTAGATATTTGTAGGAAGGATTGTTAGCAACTAGTTAGAGGATTATAAGATTTTGGTGACCGTATTTTGTGGAGTAGTATGACCAAATGTGGGTAGAAGTTCTCAAGTATTCGGAGTGATAAAACGACTAGAGAAGGTTATAAAATATTTTGAGAAAGTAAAATTTGAGGAGATTAAGGACCTTGAATTTTAAGGAATAGTTATGAATTTGAATTTTGAGGACGAAATTATTTTAAGGTGGGTAGATTTGTAGCCTTCCTTCCCGAAAAATTTTTGAAAATATTTTTATATCATTTATTTGATCTAAATGGTGATTTTTAGAATTTTTTTAAGTTATTACGGTAGATAATTTTAGCCATGGTTGAGATTTGGAGTACAAGGTGACTAAGAATTATGGCACGGGTAGTACAGTGGCATGCTTTGACTAGTGTATTAGCTCTGGTAGAGAAGGCCGAGCCATAGTGATGTCCTAACTAGGAAAACCAGGCCAAGTTACGACGTAACCCTTATCGAAGATTATTTATTTATTAATTATAATATTTAGTTTTAGGGAACCCGGTTGTACCAAACTAGTGCAAATTGGACCCAAACCAAGCCCAAGCCTATGTAGACATACTTTTAGGTATGTACAAATATTTCCTAGCTTTTTGGGTAGACTTAACGATATTTCCTAAATATTTGGTTATTTATACAAATGGGTATTATTATTATTATATTATATTATTATTATATTATTATTATTGTTATTATTTAAATAGAGTTTTAGAATATTGGTACAATTTCCTAAGGCCAGATATGTCCACCAAGACTCTTTGGATTATCTGTGGATTATTGGTATTATGGAGTTTATTTAGGGGGTTTATTGGTATATGTATATATATATATATAAATATTATATATGTGTGATTGTGAATGTATGTATATATAAATATATATTATATATGTGTATGTATAGAAGATATGTGTATATAGATAAAATATATATATGTATGCATGTATATAGATGAAAATATATATAGAGATATGTATATATAAATATATATATATTATACGTATATATGTGTATATTTTTTATATATACGTGTATATGTGTGTGTATATATATATATATATATATATATATATATATATATATATATATATATATATATATATATATATATATATATATATTGTACGTATTAATATAGATATACGTATATATAAAGAGATATTATATACCTGTATAAGTGTTTGTATAAATATATAATTATAGATGTATGCGAGTGTACGTAGAAATAAATATGTATATCTATATATATATATATATATATATATATATATATATATATATATATATATATATATATATACGCGTATATACGGATATTAATTAGTTATTGGATGTGAATATAATTATATATATGTATATGTATACATATAGATATTTGTATATACTTATATGTATATATACGAGTATAAATGAAAAAGGAAGAAGGAAAAATAGCAGTAGCAGTAAAATCACCAAGCCCAGCACCCTCCAAACAGAGAGCCCAGACCCAAGCCCTGCTAAAATCCCCAAGCCCGGCTCAAGCTCCCCCAACCCCGACTAAGCCCACATCGAAACACAGCAACCAGATCCCTTCCCAGCTATCCTAACCCGAGAACCCAATGAATATATATAGAGAAGGATCGACACAGCGAGAGAACAGAGGATTACCGCTCGAAACCCTAAGCCACTACCCGCGCCACCCCCTGGAGACTCCCCTTGTGCGTGCGCTGCTCGCCACCACCGCCGTGCGCGACCGCGCGGGCCACCGGAGGGCGCGAGGACAACGACTAAACCGGAAGCAACAACAGCAACCCCCCTGAAGGGTCGACTTCGCAGGTATCCCACGCTCTCATCTCGTCATGGTTTCTCGAACCAATTGGTTTAATAGGAAGACAACATATACGACTCCCTATCCCTTCAATTAGTTTGAATTTAGGTACCCTAGGTTGCCCGATAAAGCGACACGAACATTGACGAAAGACTGGTCCAAATCAGAACAGTTTTCTAGTCGAAACCCTCATGTTTCGAGATGGATTCTGATCAACCAATTAGGAACTTTAGAAAACTATTTGAAGACACTTTTTGACAACATGTAGGGCTTCGAATCCCTTCTTATGGAATTTGAAATCATCGACTGAGCGTCGAGAAATCGAATCCCAAAGTTTCCCAAAAATCTGTTTTCAAAACTAGAAAATTCATCTACACGACGTGCGTCACGCCAATCCGGACGACGTGGTCATGAACCGAAAATATCGAAAGCTGCGTAAAGGTTTCGTGGTCGTGTGGGCTTTGACGGAATTCAAATTGGTCGCGTGTGCGCGACGAATTTGATGCGTATCCGTCGAAATTTACCGTATCGTGCACTTTGTAAATTTCTCAATTACTTTGTGCACGCTCGTCAGATCGAGACGAAACTTATGCCAACAGGACCATATCATTTTTCTGGTCCTGTATGCCAAGTTTGGTCCAAATCTGAGACAGTTGAATCGTACGTCGTTTTGCGGGCCCCACGGTCCCACTCAACGGGCAATTTTGTGCCCGGCCCGTCGGAATCCAACTTTGGACATACGGTTGGGTTCGTATCAGAAAATTGGATCTATAGATATGTAGTTTGACGACTTTAGAGACCGTTGACTCAGGCACACTTTTCGGTGCTAAGCGGGTCCTACGGTGGATATCGTTTTTGCCCAAAATTACCGTTTTGCCCCTGTGTCCAGAATTGGACTTTAGGACAGGCAATCCTAGCTAATTTGACTATTCTGAGAATGTTGGTAACGTTATTTCAGCTTTCGGAGATAGTTGTGATGACTTGGACTTTCTGACTTGTGATTGACGATACATTGTTGGTTCTCCGTGCAATCCCAGGCAAGTATACCTTGCCTTTCTATACAGCTTTATTTACATACACTCTCTCTTTATTATTATCCAGTTTTCTCATATTTTGCCATATATCTTTTCATATCCTGTTTATATACATGTATCATTGTTATGTAGACCGTGTTCACAGTTAGCATTGTATCTTATTGGACGTATCCATTGAGCCTTGATTGAGTCGTATCGTGAGTCATGAACCGAACTGCTTTTTCCTCCGTGTCTTGAACCTTGAAGCTAACCTGCGAGTCCATGATAGGGACGAGGGTTAGTAGTTATTGGTCCACACGTGCGAGTCCACACTAGGGACGAGGGTGATGCTAGCCTGCGAGTCCACACTAGGGACGAGGGTGATGCTAGCCTGCGAGTCCACACTAGGGACGAAGGTTAGTAGTAGATGCTAGCCTGCGAGTCCACACTAGGGACGAGGGTTAGTAGTATAGGATTACGCCTGCGAGTCCACACTAGGGACGAGGGTGATTCTAGCCTGCGAGTCCACACTAGGGACGAGGGTTAGTAGTAGATGCTAGCCTGCGAGTCCACACTAGGGACGAGGGTTAGTAGTATAGGATTATGCCTGCGAGTCCACACTAGGGACGAGGGTGATGCTAGCCTGCGAGTCCACACTAGGGACGAGGGTTAGTAGTAGATGCTAGCCTGCGAGTCCACACTAGGGACGAGGGTTAGTAGTATAGGATTACGCCTGCGAGTCCACACTAGGGACGAGGGTGATGCTAGCCTGCGAGTCCACACTAGGGACGAGGGTTAGTAGTTCAAACATGCGAGTCCACGCTAGGGACGAGGGTTTGAGTATTCGATTTGATTATCCGTTGACATCTTGACATGAGTTCTCTAGTCCTTGTTCAGCAGTTCATTTATGTGTAGACAGTGTATAGATTCATGCTTTATTTCATTGCTCAGTTTATATGTTTATTCTGTATTTTCCCCATGCATAATAAACTGTTAGAAAGGCTCGTTTTATGTATCTTGCTAGTCCTCTGAGGACCTGATGATCTCTTTAGGTTTAGCGACTACATGGAGTTAGATAGCAGAGCAGGATGGTAGAGGATTGTGATGTATGATACAGGTATTTGCTTGTGATATTTCGTTATTATCTTCTCGTGCTTTATATTCCATACCATGATATACTCTGCTTATTTATAGACTCATATCATTCTTGGAGTCTATTCAAACAATATGCTAATGGGCTGCAGACCATGACCCATACTTGTTCATTCTTGTTTTACAATATTCATGTGAATTGAGATATAGTTTAGATTAGACATGATACCCATGACCTTGACAGCTTATACGTACTCGAGTCGGGCTGGAGTCCGTTCGATACGTAGCTGGCTTGCTCACGAGCTCGCGTCCGAAAAGCGGGTGCGGGTCGTGACAGGCATACACGCGGTGTGCCGCTATCTGCCGATACATCTAAATGAGGAGGTCACTAGCAATGTCAAGCTATCATGGACTGGCTCGTAGGATATCGGCCTGTACCTACACGGGTAGCTAGCCCGGTGGGGACGAACTCTCCCATGCGGTCATCCAGCATCCTACTTTGCGCCACACTCGCTTTCCCCGGGCCGAATGATCCCGGCACCCCGGTGATCACTCGAGAAGACTACACCTTGTCGACAAGTTGTCCAATGACCATGCAAGTCTCAACTCGATCTAACCAATACTTTCTTGACATGACCATGCATTCCTTCTTTCTTTCGAGACTTAACGAGACTCCCAAGCCACGGGGCCGATCTCGTATGCGGGACATATCAAGACTTAGCGAGACTCCCAAGTAGCGGGACCGATCTCGTGTGCGGGACATATCAAGACTTAGCGAGACTCCCAAGTAGCGGGACCGATCTCGGCGACAACAAGTCGCGTGGACTTCCTTTGATCGTGGCATACTCTTTACTAGATCCAACGTAGCTCGTGCCTTAGACAGACCTGGTCCTATAGGCGACACTATCGCTCAAGTCATATACTTATACAACGAGCCTTGTTCTTAAGGGACTACGCGACTTGACAACCGTAAATAGAGCGGGACAGTGCTAGAAATGGCTTCGATAGCCCAGCACAACTCTTGTCTAACTTATTCGGGCAACGACTCGACGAGCAAAGGCTACGCCGAGCTTCGCATCGAGGGAACATGCTAGGCACGGGGTCGACGTGGACAACCAATATTTCGGGTGCCTAGACTTAAGCCAACGAGCCGTGCGAGACGACTTAACTTGCGGTACGTGCGAAGGCTATGCCAAGCCTTGCGGGACAGGACCGTGCATGCTTTATTAGCATTCATGCGGGCGACGCCTATGACTTAGGCTAATTCGAGTGTCGGGACAAATCGACGGGACCGTGCATGCTTTACCAAGCATTCACGCAGGCGACGCCTATGACTTAGGTTATTTCAAGTGTCGGGGCAACTCAACAACTTAAGCCAACTTCCTTCTCCCGAGTCACGGGATCGAAGGATCACATCGAGTGTCATTTGAAAGCACGCTGAGCCGACTTCTATGAAAACCGTGGGACCATTTTCCATGTTCTAAGACATTCCGACAGGTCGGAATTATTCCCTTAGCTATGTGCGTTCGTAGCTTTTATATTAGCCTACTTGTGCAAGTTGAAAACATGCGCATTATTAAGTGAAGGCTAAGATGAGGCAAGTTCACCGAAACTGCCCCACCTGAGCGATGTCTCCGAGCAAGCCGTTGCAAGGATAAGTTCCAACGGCGTCGGCGTTTCGATTCCTCCGATTGACTTTACGGGACGGGGCACTACACACACACACATATCTATATATATATATAACTACATACACACACATGTGTAAATATATATAGACACACACACACTAAAACACACACTCTCTCCTGACACCACCACCACCACCACTCTCCTCTACACACACACAATACATACACACACACACACACACACACACACACACACACACACATATATATATATATATATATATATATATATATTCCTTTCTAAAATATATATATTCCTTTCTAAAAAGGAAAACCCCTAATAAATCCTTAAACTAGATTTTTAGGAAAACCTATAAAAGCTATGGTCATAATGTGGAGAATGATTTCCTCTACATTTATTGTGAAGGAATAAATACAAGAGAGGAAATTAATGGGGATTAATGAGCATACCTAGAATTGGTTTTCTTGAGGAAGAAGAAGCTTCAAAAGAAAAGAGTGAAATGAAGAGAGAGAGATTACTTAGAGATGAAGCAAAGGGGAGGGGGAGGTGGCCTATACATGGTCGGCCATGGGGTGGGAGGCTTAATGGGTTTGGGTGGAGACCCATTAGGCCTCCACACCCAATAGACTTAGTTTGGTTCGGTTTGTTTTTGGTTTGGTTCGGTTTAACTCTAAATTGACTAATTAAGTCTCTAAATGACTAGTTAAGCCATGAGAGTGTGGTTTATTGGTTTCTAGCCTAGTTAGGATGGCATGTGGGCCAAGTCCAGCTAATATGTGGGTCCCACTAGGGTCCAAACTACCCGGGTCTCCAACTTAAGTCCAAATTGGATAAAATTCAACCCAAATCAAACAAATCCCTAAAAATCCTATAAAATCAAATAAAATTCCCAAAAATTATAAAACTTGGAAAATGACGAAAATACCCCTAATTCGAAAACTGGAGGTGACAAATCTACCCTCCTTAAAAAATTTTGTTCTCGAAATTGAATGAGAACTAACACAGCAACATGAATTGAACAAGGAAGGAAAAGAAAGAATTTTACATCAAGGCTCGAAGAGATATGGGAATCGCTCCCACATGTTGTCCTCTCTCTCCCAGGTAGACTCACCTGGAGACTGGTGCCTCCATGCAACGCGAACCAAGGGAATGACCTGGTTCCGGAGCACCTTCTCTCTTCGGTCCAAGAACTCAACCGGCTTCTCTGGATAGCTGAGTGTCGGTCCCACTTCGATCTCGGAGTGGTCCAAGACGTGAGTGGGATCTGCCACATACCATCTCAGTTGTGACACGTGGAACACGCTGTGCACTCCCTCTAGTACGGGCGGTAACTCCAGTCGGTAAGCCACTGCACCGACCCTGCCCAAGATACAGAAAGGTCCGATGTATCGTGGACTAAGCTTCCCGCCGCCACCAAAACGAATCGTGCCACGCGTCGGAGAAATTCGCAGAAACACAAGATCACCAACCTAGAACGAAAACACAAGACTTAATGCTTAATCTAAAACAATCACAATCAGACCCAAATACTAGAAAAATCTAAACTATACCTCAAACTCCAACGGCCTCCGGTGGCTATCGGTCCAATGCCGCTGCCTATCCTGCGCCATCCGAAGTCTATCTCTGATGACCCTGACCTTCTCTGCAACATCCACTACCATCTCAGGGCCAAGCAAAACCCTCTCGTCGATATCATCCCAAGACAAGGGAGTACGGCACCTCCGTCCGTATAGAGCCTCGAAAGGTGACATCTCTATACTGGCTTGGTAGCTGTTGTTGTAAGCAAACTCTACCAAGTGAAGGTGGTCCTCCCAAGATCCCCCGAAGTCCAAGACACAGGTACGAAGCATATCCTCGAGGGTCTGAATCGTCCTCTCCGACTGCCCGTCTGTCTGGGGGTGGTATGCGGTACTGAACTTGAGCGATGTGCCCAAGCTAAGCTGTAAACTCCTCCAGAAGTGGGAAGTGAATCGGCTGTCCCAATCCGAGACTATACTCACTGGAACCTCGTACAATCGGACTATCTGCCGCACGTACATCTCGGCCAAACTCTCCGTAGACAAACCCACCTTGAAAGGCAAAAAGTGGACCGATTTGGTCAATCGATCAACAATGACCCAAATCGCATCCTTCCCTCCTGGAGAGCGCGAAAGCCCAGATACAAAGTCCATAGTGATATGCTCCCACTTCCACTCAGGAATGGGTAGTGGCTGGAGTAATCCACCGGGTCTCTGCTCACCTGCTGGCACACCAAGCATCTAGAAACGAACTGAGCCACATCGCGTTTCATGCCATACCACCAAATATGCTGCCTCAAGTCTCCATACATCTTGTTGGCTCCTGGATGCATAGAGTACTGAGAATGATGCGCCTCCTGAAGAACCTCCTCCCGAAGTCCTCCGCTCGGCACGCACAATCTGGTAGCATGCCTCAACGACCCATCTCCCGCTATAGAGAGAACTCATCCAACAGTCCTGCCCGGACCTGCTACCTGATGACCTTCGAAGCCTCATCCTCAAACTGAGCTGTCCTGACTCTATCCATCAGCTCTGACTGCACCTGGAGACCCCACATCTGCTTCTCGAACCCAGGAACCATCACCTCTATGCCCAAGCTCTCTAGATCTGCCAGAAGGTGACGATCCATCGTCAAACACATGGCCACGGGATACCTGCTCAAAGCATCCGCGACCACGTTGGCCTTTCTCGGATGGTACTGTAAGGATATATCAAAATCCTTCATCAGCTCTAACCATCGCCTCTGTCTCATATTCAGCTCCTTCTGGATAAACACGTACTTCAAGCTCTTGTGGTCAGTGTAAATCTCCACACGCTCTCCGTACAGATAGTGTTTCCACAACTTCAAAGCAAAGATGATCGCTGCCAGCTCCAGATCGTGGATAGGGTAGTTTCTCTCATGATGACGTAACTGCCTAGATGCATAGGCAATCACCTTCCCGTGCTGCTGAAGTACACAACCCAAACCCCGTCCTGAAGCGTCCCTGTAGATCGTATAACCACCAGATCCAGATGGCAGCGTCAAGATAGGAGCTGTAGTCAACCTCATCTTCATCTCCTCAAAGGCGGCCTGGCACTCCTCGGACCAAACAAACTCCTCGTCCGTCCTGGTAAGTCGGGTCATCGGCTGGACAATCCTGGAAAAGTTCTGCACGAACCTTCGGTAATAACCTGCCAGACCCAGAAAACTCCGAATCTCTGCTACTGAGCTCGGCGTAGACCAGGACTCCACTGCAGACGGATCCACTAAAATCCCCTCGCCAGAGACAACATGGCCTAGGAACTCCACGCGATCCAAGAAGAACTTACACTTCGACAGCTTCTCATACAGTTGCTCCCTCCTGAGAGTGTCCAACACAATCCTCAGGTGCTCCTCGTGCTCCTCTGGCGTCTTCGAATAGATGAGAATATCATCGATGAAGACCACCACGAACTTGTCAAGGTACTGATGGAATACCTTGTTCATCAAGTTCATGAATACCGCCGGGACGTTGGTCAACCCAAACGGCATGACGGTATACTCATACTGGCCATAACGGGTCCGAAATGCAGTCTTCGGAATGTCATCCCGCTTCATCTTCAGCTGATGGTACCCGGTACGCAAGTTGATCTTCGAGAACCCCCTCGCCCCGCTCAACTGGTCGAACAAGTCATCAATTCTTGGCAAAGGATACTTATTCTTGATGGTAAGGTTGTTGAGCGCCCTGTAATCAATGCATATACGTACCGTACCATCCTTCTTCGGACGAAAAAAACTGGCGCGCCCCAAGGTGAAGAACTAGATCGGATAAAGCCCTTGTCCTCCAGCTCATCGACCTGTTTCTTCAGCTCCGCTAACTCACTGTTGTTGATTCTATAGACGTGCTATGAGATAGGCTCAGCGTCCGGCACTAGGTCTATAGAAAACTCAACATCACGATCTGGCGGCATCCCGGGCAACTCCTCGGAAAAGACATCCAAGAACTCAATAATAAGTGGATGTGGCAACACCGACCCCGCCAAAAACGCTCCACAGAATCCATCTCCTGGCTCCGCTGTACCCCTGGTGAACTCAAACTCTGGCTCTTCTGGCGGTCTGAACAGAATCCTGCATCCTCTACAATCTATGCTAGCATGGTACATGCTCAACCAGTCCATACCGAGTACCACATCGTAGCTCGGAAGTGGCATTACGAGCAAACACGCACTCAGCTCTCGGCCTCTTAAAGAAACTCTTCGCCCCTTGCAAACATTATTAACCAGGATGATGCCATTCCCAGTCATAATCTTGTAAGTCCTACCAAGATACTCAGCAATGATATTGTGCCTAAGAGCAAAAGAAACAGACACAAAACTGTGTGTAGCACCAAAATCAAACAAGGCTAAAGCTGGAAAAGAATCGAGCAGAACAGAACCTGCGATAACATCCGCTATAGGCTCCATCTCCTCGGCTGTAAGAGCAAAGGCTCTACCCTAAACACCCTTCTGCTGGCGGTGCTGGACAAACTGCTGCTGCTGGGTCGAAAGTGGACCCCGCTGCTGAACTACAGGCACACTAGCTGGTGCCCTCGAAACAGGTGCCCTCTGAGCTGCTCTAGCAACACGGGAGTTCTTTGGACACTCCTGTAGTGCCCCGTCCCGTAAAGTCAATCGGAGGAATCGAAATGCCGATGGCGTTGGAACTTAGCCTTGCAACGGCTGCTCGAAGGCTCGCTTGTCCGAGGCGACTCCTCGCTTAGGTGGGGTAGTTTCGGTGAACTTGCCTCATCTTAGCCTTCACTTAATAACGTGCATTTTTCAACTTGCACAAGTAGGCTAATATAAAAGCTACGAATGCACATAGCTAAGGGAATAATCCCGACCCGTCAGAATGTCTTAGAACATGGAAAATGGTCCCACGGTCTTCGTAGAAGTCAGCTCAGCGTGCTTTCAAATGACAATCGATCCTTCAATCCCGTGGCTTGGGAGAAGAAAGTTGGCTTAAGTTGCTAAGTTGTCCCGACACTAGAATTAGCCTAAGTCATAGGAGTCGCCCGCATTAATGCCTAACAAAGCATGCACGGTCCCATCGTTTTGCCCCAACACTCGAATCAGCCTAAGTCCTAGGCGTCGCCCGCATGAATGCTAATAAAGCATGCACGGTCCTATCCCGCAAGGCTTGGCATATCCTTTGCACGTCCCGTAAGTTAAGTCGTCTCGTACGGCTGTTGGCTTAAGTCTAGGCACCCGAAAAGTTGGTTATTCAAGTCGACCCCGTGCATGGCACGTTCCTTCGATGCGATGCTCGGCGTAGCCTTTGCACGTCGAGTCGTTGCCCGAATAAGTTAGACAAGAGTTGTGCTGGGCCATTGAAGCCATTTCTAGCACTGTCCCGCTCTAGCTGCGGTTGTCAAGTCGCGTAGCCTCTTGAGAACAAGGCTCGTCGTATAAGTATATGACTTAAGCGTTAGCGTCGCCTATAGAACCAGGCCTGTCTAAGGCACGAGCTACGGTCGGTTTAGTGAAAAGCTTGCCACGAACAAAGGAAGTTCATGCGACTTGTTGTCGCCGAGATCGGTCCCGCTACTTGGGAGTCTCGCTAAGTCATGATATGTCCCACACACGAGATCGGTCCCGCTACTTGGAAGTCTCGCTAAGTCATGATATGTCCCGCACACAAGATCGGTCCCCTGGCTTAGGAGTCTCGCTAAGTCTTGATATTTCTCGTACACGAGATCGGTCCCGCGGCTTGGGAGTCTCGTTAAGTCTCGATAGAAAGAAGGAATGCATGGCCATGTTAAGAAAGGACTGGATAGACTGGATAGATCGAGTATGCATGGTCATTGGACAACTTATCGACAAGGTGTAGTCTTCTCGAGTGATCACTAGGGCGCCGGGATCATTCGGCCCGGGGGAAGCGAGTGTGGCTCAAAGTAGGATGCTGGATGACCGCATGGGAGAGTTCGACCCCACCGGGCTAGCTACCCGTGTAGGTACAGGCCGATATCCCACGAGCCATGTCCAAGATAGCTTGAAATTGCTAGTGACCACTCATGTAGATGTGTCGACAAGTAGCGGCACACCACGTGTATGCCTTTGGATTTGGGTCAAGAGCTTGAATGCAGGTCTAGTCGATAACACAGGGTCTGGGCCTAAGACTGGGCTGCAGCATAGGCACTGTGCTTGGCACGATAGATGGCATCGAGATATTCATGGGATCAACACTATGTTTCACAAGTCTTGTCTAAGTTAGCAAATGAGTCGATCCGAAAGGCCGTAAGGCGGTAGCATGATAAGTGTTGATATGTTGCGAGGTGCGGCCTCAATCTTCAAGCACGGACAAGTCTAAGCAAAGTCTAGAGGCACGACCAGCATGAGTCATTCCCCCTTAACGTCGTTAGCACGAGAATTGGTCTAGTAGGCTTGAGTTCAAGTAAAGGTCTTGGCACGGCCGAGTCTGGGTAAGTTGCTCCTCGACGTAGCACCGTCTTGAATATATGTCTAAGTCGCGAATAGAATGTGGCACGACCCTGCCATTTCGAGTAGAAGTCTGGTCAAGTACCTAAGCTATGAGGCACTGCCTCGATCGAAATACACGTTGGTATTGTAGCACGACCATGTCGTTGCACGTCGAGTTGGTTAGACGTCAAGTCTTAAAACTGATCCTAAGGAAAGACTAGAAAGACAATCGAAAGGGTTTAAGCTGCACAAAGTAAATGAACGTGTCGATTTTGTATGGGTGGGCGAGGAGCTCACTCTACCAGTACAGTTGAGTACTGACACCCATACAGTGTTCATGCGCAGGCACAGGTAGAAGCTCGTGGCGCGGAGCTCGCTTGGATGCATCGAGGCACGGAGTTCCTTGGCGATTCGAAGCGTGCGGCCGTGTTGATTGAAGACTTATACAGGACATAATGTATGGACATCGCCTTCCGAAGCTTCCGCTGGCTCAAGCAATTATATCGAGAGATGAGAGAGAGCAGAGTGACTTGTAAACGAGAGAAAAGTGAGCACGAGTAACTTGTAATTTGGCCTTGCGCCCACAAATGTAATCTTGTATTCAATATTAATAAAGAGCTTCTTTTGAATGACTTGTGTTCATGTGTGCTTGCTTCTAAATTTCTGCTACGTATTCAATGTATCTGTTTGGGACTTCTGTGCGACGACCCCGTCGCCGCCGCTGCAATCGGCCGTTATGGAATCTGCCTTGCATGAGCGCAATCAAGGCTCGTGCGGCATCACGCCTTAGCGAGGACGATCGCTCCTACGGGAGCAGGGCGTGACATAATGGTATCAGAGCACGGCTTTACATCCTTGGACTTCAAATTGAATTTTTAGTTTTGAAAGCTCGTCGTTGGAAAATAAGTGTGCGCTCCCTCTCTCGATTGTCGCTCGGAATGTCCATACAATAAGTCTAAATATTTTTAAAAGCTCGTACAATCGTTCAACCAAAATGCATCGGTAGGTTATCGCCGAACGCATCTGTAGGCCTTTGTGCCGAACGATGTTAAACATGACTCGATAGAGAACACATGCTAAGTTAACATGTCACGCTGCCTAACTAGTCCTGTGTTGTCCCTAGCAATTGAGCGAGCAAACTGGAATATAGTCCGCACGGGATATCCATGCGTATGGTCTTTTGGCTAAGTTGCGTCGCGTATCGCACACCTCGACTTTTGGTGCAAATAAGTTGCGAGCGATATCAAGTACCGCTCGGACGGGAATGAAGCTACACTTAGAGTGTCTATCGATAGGAATGCTATCGAGTTAACGCTTAGGCGTACACAGAATAATGGATTTGGATTTCGAGGATTAGTGCAAATGACTTAGTACGTCAATGCGACATGAGTGATTACGCTAGAAATTCGTCGAACGAATCCGAAAGATGTCTTAGCGAATGACGCAAACATGATTGTGGGCTAGATCGGATGGCTCGAATCCGAGTAGTGTATGGATTTTCTTGAAAATTATTCGGGCAAAGATTGAGGATTAGAAATAATAACGAGTACGTCGGCGAGGCGATGCAATCACGCAAAGCCTTAGAACGCGTCACGCTTAGTTGGTCGTGACTTCGAATGTCCCGAATGAACATCTCGTTCGGACAACTTGTGAATAGGCAACACAAGTTAGAAAATAATTCGGAACGATGAATAAAAATGAATGGTCTTGATCGAGGAAACTTAGAGGATCGCGCGGACGATATCGGATTGATGTAAATAAAATGTGACTTGAGTTTTGATCAATGATCTTGAAACGAGCTTGAGGAATAGCGATCGAACTTGATCTTGAACATCAAGGAAGTTATGGTACATCCAGTTCGGACAATAGCATCAGTCGCACGACTCGAAATTGGTTGCAAAGGAAGATCGTCAGGTTACGCATATCGTCGATGGTATTGAGGCGTATCAAAGATCGATATGCGATAACTCGGGGATACTCTGACTCGGCGAATGACGATCGTGCAAATGTCATTGTTCTGATGGATGCTATATTCGGGATATTGAAATGTATCGATGAAGAGATAAACTTGGCTCGAGGATTTTCTGTTTGAATGAATGACGGTCGGATTATCGAACTTGGATTGGATAAAAATGATATGTTTGGATTTGCTTCGTTGATAACCACAACTTCGACACTCTTGTCTTATGCGAGTGCAACTCCATCCTCGCACATGCGTCACGCCGATTAGGACGATCACTCCGCGTGAGCGCTGGTATGGTGATTCATACAGCAGGGGTAATCGAACTAGCATGGCATGGCAATCTGTATGCTTCGACTTGTGGTTTAACGCGAAGGTGACGCGAGAATGAATTGTGTGCTTGAAGAATTGAACTTGAGGATCGAGTAGGCCTAATCCGCGTATCGAGAACGAATCAGTCTGGACTCAAACAAGAGTTACGCCCCGATGAGAATGATTACTCTACGGGAGTGTTGCATGGTGATTCATGAACTCCCGTGGATAATCGGACTCGCATGAGATTGGAGCGCAACGTATTGTCAAAGCTAGACGACCTCGTGATCGAATACATGAATTGGTTAGAATTGGTGATTTGAATGGATTCGAATACGCGCAACGAATGCATTGATGCGAATAGGCGATCATGCTCGATGTTTAGAAATCTGAGTGACGCAAGCTTTGATAGAAAACCCTGTACTACCGACTATAGTTTGACACTAGGATTGGGGTCAGTATTGGCATTATTATTAGGGAGCTATGATTCCAATCCTGACATTGACTTAGCCTCGCAAAGATTGGC
Source organism: Iris pallida (assembly GCA_029216955.1). Classification (NCBI taxonomy): domain Eukaryota; kingdom Viridiplantae; phylum Streptophyta; class Magnoliopsida; order Asparagales; family Iridaceae; genus Iris; species Iris pallida. The sequence continues at coordinate 1,125,036 of JANAVB010033017.1, forward strand.
CTAGCGGTTAGGCGAGACGCCCCTGTTGCAGTGTTATCAATCGAAAGATTGATTTTGAGGATTGGTATGAATGGATAGTATAAATCACGAATATAGAAAACCTTGCTCACGAGACTCGGCTGACATGTATATATTTCAGCGACGCCAGAGTATGTGCACGATACGACTCGAGTGAGAATGACAAATTCTCTATCATGTGGCTTGGCTGAATGTATGTACCTTAGGGACGCCTGGAATACGTGCATGATCCAGCCAAGTGATACATTAAATTGAAATGAGACTTGGGGAATGGAAGAGTACCGAGAACTTGGAATCGCGTTAAAGGAAAACTTGATAATAGTGCGAGCGTGGCTCGGAATCGAAGGAACACGTAGGCGGAGTGTATACGATTAAGTCTTGGCCATAGAAATGGTAGGATGGCTTGCCTCCAGGAAAGTCTCGAGGACGAGACTTGTTCTGAGTGGTGTATGTTGTAGTGCCCCGTCCCGCAAAGTCAATCGGAGGAATCGAAACGCGATGGCGTTGGAACTTAGCCTTGCAACGGCTGCTCGAAGGCTCGCTTGTCCGAGGCGACTCCTCGCTCAGGTGGGGTAGTTTTGGTGAACTTGCCTCATCTTAGCCTTCACTTAATAATGCGCATGTTTTCAACTTGCACAAGTAGGCTAATATAAAAGCTACGAACGCACATAGCTAAGGGAATAATCCCGACCCGTCGGAATGTCTTAGAACATGGAAAATGGTCCAACGGTCTTCATAGAAGTCGGCTCAGCGTGCTTTCAAATGACACTCGATCCTTCGATCCCGTGGCTTGGGAGAAGGAAGTTGGCTTAAGTTGCTAAGTTGTCCCGACACTCGAATTAGCCTAAGTCATAGGCGTCGCCCGTATGAATGCCTAACAAAGCATGCACGGTCCCGTCGTTTTACTCCAACACTCGAATCAGCCTAAGTCCTAGGCGTCGCCCGCATGAATGCTAATAAAGCATGCACGGTCCTATCCCGCAAGGCTTGGCATAGCCTTCGCACGTCCCGCAAGTTAAGTCGTCTCGCACGGCTCGTTGGCTTAAGTCTAGGCACCCGAAAAGTTGGTTATTCAAGTCGACCCCGTGCATAGCACGTTCCCTCGATGCAATGCTCGGCGTAGCCTTTGCGCGTCGAGTCGTTGCCCGAATAAGTTAGACAAGAGTTGTGCTGGGCCATTGAAGCCATTTCTAGCACTGTCCCGCTCTAGCTGCGGTTGTCAAGTTACGTAGCCGCTTGAGAATAAGGCTCGTCGTATAAGTATATGACTTGAGTGTTAGCGTCGCCTATATAACCAGGCCTGTCTAAGGCACGAGCTACGGTCGGTTTAGTGAAAAGCTTGCCACGAACAAAAGAAGTTCATGCGACTTGTTGTCACCGAGATCGGTCCCGCTACTTGGGAGTCTCGCTAAGTCATGATATGTCCCGCACACGAGATCGGTCCCGCTACTTGGGAGTCTCACTAAGTCATGATATGTCCCGCACACGAGATCGGTCCCCTGGCTTGGGAGTCTCGCTAAGTCTTGATATTTCCCGCATACGAGATCGGTCCCGCGGCTTGGGAGTCTCGATAGAAAGAAGGAATGCATGGTCATGTTAAGAAAGGACTGGATAGACTGGATAGATCGAGTATGCATGGTCATTGGACAACTTGTCGACAAGGTGTAGTCTTCTCGAGTGATCACCGGGGCGTCGGGATCATTCGGCCCGGGGCAAGCGAGTGTGGCTAAAAGTAGGATACTGGATGACCGCATGGGAGAGTTCGACCCCACCGGGCTAGCTACCCGTGAAGGTACAAGCCGATATCCCACGAGCCATGTCCAAGATAGCTTGAAATTACTAGTGACCACTCATGTAGATGTGTCGACAAGTAGCGGCACACCGCGTGTATGCCTTTGGATTTGGGTCTAGAGCTTGAATGCAGGTCTAGTCGGTAACACAGGGTCTGGGCCTAAGACTGGGCTGCAGCATAGGCATCGTGCTTGGTACGATAGATGGCATCGAGATATTCATGGGATCAATACTATGTTTCACAAGTCTTGTCTAAGTTAGCAAATGAGTTGATCCGGAAGGCCGCAAGGCGGTAGCATGATAAGTCTTGATATGTTGCAAGGCGCGGCCTCAATCTTCAAGCACGGACAAGTCTAAGCAAAGTCTAGAGGCACGACCAGCACGAGTCGTTCCCTCTTGACATTGCTAGCACGAGAATTGGTCTAGTAGGCTTGAGTTCAAGTAAAGGTCTTGGCACGGCCGAGTCTGGGTAAGTTGCTCCTCGACGTAGCACCGTCTTGAATATATGTCTAAGTCGCGAATAGAATGTGGCACGACCCTACCGTCCCGAGTTGAAGTCTGGTCAAGTACCTAAGCGATGAGGCACTGCCTCGATCGAAATACACGTTGGTATTGTAGCACGACTATGTCGTTGCAAGTCGAGTTGGTTAGACGTCAAGTCTTAAAACTGATCCTAAGGAAAGACTAGAAAGACAATCGAAAGGGTTTAAGCTTCACAAAGTAAATGAACGTGTCGGTTTTGTATGGGTGGGCGAGGAGCTCACTCCACCATGCACAATTGATTACTGACACCCACACAGTATTCATCTGCAGGCACAGGTAGAAGCTCGTGGTACGGAGCTCACTTGGATGCGTCGAGGCACGAAGTTCCTTGGTGATTCGAAGCGTACGGCCGTGTTGATTGAAGACTTATACAGGACATAATGTATGGACATCGCCTTCCGAAGCTTCCGCTGGCTCAATCAATTGTATCGAGAGATGAGAGGGAGCAGAGTGAATTGTAAATGAGAGAAAAGTGAGCACGAGAGACTTGTAATTTGGCCTTGCGCCCACAAATGTAATCTTGTATTCAATATCAATAAAAGAGTTTTTTTTGGATGACTTGTGTTTATGTATTCTTGTTTCAAATTTTTGCTGCATATTCAATGTATCTGCTTGGGACTTCTGTGCGACGACCCCGTCGCTGTCGCTATAATCGGCCGTTATGGAACCTGCCTTGCACGAGCGCAATCTAGGCTCATGCGGCATTACACCTTAGCGAGGACGATCACTCCTACGGGAGCGGGGCATGACAACTCCCGTATCTGATGCCCAGCGGCACCGCAAAAGAGGCACAGCCCCAGCCTCCTCCTACAGAACTCAAAGAGGTGACCGGCTTCTTGCAGTAGTGGCACGGAGGATCATCCTGCCCTGACGCTGCTGAACCCACTGGACAGGTGCCCTGGTATGCACCTGCTGCTGATGATGCTGGAACGGCTGATGCTGAAGCTGAGGGCGCTTAGCAGCCCCCGCGCTGCTACTGGCCCCCGAAAACAACTCACGATCCCTCTTCGGCTTTAAGCCCCACTCTCTCTCCACCTTCCGAGCCTCCGCATAGACCTCTGCATATGTCGCATAGAAGGAAGGGATCAGGATCTTGATATCCCATGTCAATCCCTCCCGGAAGCGCTCTACTCGGATCACTGGGTCGCTCACCATGTACTCGGCGTATCGGCTCAGCCGGCCGAACTCCGCTGCATACTCCTCCACAGTCATACTGCCATGCTGCAGGTTCTAAAACTGTCGCACTAGGCCGATCTTGTCTGTGGGGGAAAAGAACTTCTCTCTGATCAGGGCCCGAAACTCAGTCCAAGTGTGGCCCTCTCCTGCAAAAGCTGGCTCGTTCCGGAACCATGTCCGGGCAACATCTAATAACTGCAAGCCAACCGCCTCGACCTTCAGGTCGTCTGCCAGACGGGAGGCCCTCATCTGACGCTCTTTATCCTCGAGCCAGTCATCAGCATATACAATGCCCTCGGTCCCTCTGAAATCCCTTGGACCCATCTTCTTGAAAGCTTGGATGTCTCCGGGCTTCTGCTGCTGCACCTCCCGCTGCGGAGCCCCACGCTCCACCGTAGCCAGAGCCAACCTATGGGCATCCTCCATGCCCTGGCGTATGGCCACAGTCTATCTCATCTGTGCCTCGTGCTGGGCCCGCTGGAACTCCAGCAACTGCTGAAAGAATGCGAGCATCTGTCCCATGTCTGTAGGCAGAGGAGGCAACAGAAGAACAGCTCCCACCACCATCGGAGGAGTCCCCTACTGAGGAGGAGGAGGAGGAACGCCCCCGACAGCTTCCATCGTAGCCCCCGCACTGCAGGAAGAGCACCCGCAGTGACCCCAGGGACAGTCATCGAGAGCACTGGAGGAGTACCCCCGAGAGCCCCTACTGAAGTCCCAACTGCAGGGGAAGTGACTGGAGCCTGTCCGCCAGAGGTAGCAGACCTCTCCGTCTCTTCGTGCTCCTCACCGGGAGAATGAGTCATCACCATCCTGGAGACAGATTGAAAGGAAGATATTAATATGGCACAAAAAGGATTATATCAAAGGAGGACAGCTAGAATACATTAAATCAATATCAATAACGGGAAGTAAGATAAGCAAGGAAAGATCCTACTGTGATTGAGTACTCATAGCCTACCACCTCCTATATGTAACACAGGCTCGTAGTCAACACTCTAAGACGAGTGCCGCCACGACATCGCACTAATTACGACTTCAGGACCTGCGTGGGCCACCACTAAAAACGTGTCACGACCCGCACCCGCTATAAGGGCACGTGTGCGTAACAACGCCCAGCCCTCATCGTAGAAACGACGTGGAATGCTGTAGGTTTACTACTCTAACAACAGTTTATATAATATCAAAACCTGTCGAGAATATGGTCAACTCCGAACAGAGGACAAGAAATGATAATATATGAGTGCTCAATCACAACTCTAAGATGATAAATTAAATACTGAAATATAAAGACAACACGACAATAAAATATAACCTGTCAAGTCCAAACACAAAGAATATACAAGTCTAAGTCCAAAGTCTCTAATACAAGCCAAAATAATAACAGTCCTAAGAGTGACTGGAGACAAGGTCCAGTACAAAAACCTACTCTATCTACAGGATAGGCGGTATCTCGCCCTGCGGTACTGCACCCTGTGGATCTAGGGTATCTGTCTCTAAACCTACTACGTCCGGTGGGCCGTAGTAAGTACAATAATAGTCCTCCTCTGCATCTGTAAACATTTCCAACCTATCCGGTCAGGATGGAACGAGTACATATATCTCATAACAGATCTCAAGATAGAATAAAAGCCATAAGACTGTAAATAGAGCATATACAATGAAATCATGGAGTGTACATATATGTATCATGGCATGGTAAGCTGTAGAGCTAGAGCTAGAACAGAAAGTAGAACTGATCATGGTATGTACACAAATCAAGGTAAGCCATCTATCCAATGTGTGTGAGTAGTAGTTTCAGCTTGTGACTGGCTTGGAAACCGATAAAGAACTGGCCTGGCTAGTCAAAAGTGCAGTATATGACTAACACTGTTCAAGAATGCAAGATGGATTTGATCACAGGCATACGCTACTACTCCCCCACCCCTAACTGGTAGAATGGATCCAAACAGGATACATCACTGCACGGGATTCTATGAGAAGGGAGTAAGTCTTCTCTAGAATCAGTGACCACATATTGTGCAAGAGCTACAAGAGAGCTTGTACAATATATCCCAAGCTAACAAGGAGTAACATCTCTCGTCGAGATCCAGGAATACCAATCCGTGAGAACCATGTGTCAGGAATAAGTATATCTACACTAAGTACATGAATCATAACAGTTATCATAAATTGGGAAAAAGTTATCAGAGAATGTACTCGCCTGTGATATGATATAATATGTCAACTGGATCTAATGCAGCGCCTCGAGGACCTATAGATAACAAGACGTATTAATACTATGTTTAGGAAGTAAAGTCAAATCAATTTAAATCCTATTATGTCATTCTAGGTCAAGACAAGTCTAGTTAGGTCAACCTTGGTCATAGGAGAACATTGGAAGTCAACCCATATCCGAGTCCATCTTGAACTCCGAAACCCATATCTTGGCCGTAGGCCAATATCTTAATTTACCCTTTCACTAAATTCGACTTACTAACAAACCCTCTCTAATTTGATTTCCTACATTCCCTTCTCCTTCTCCTTCTCTTATTTCCTTCCCTTCTCCTTATTCTTATTCTTCTTCTTATTCTCCTTCTCCTTATTCTTCTTATTCTTCTTCTCCTTATTCTCCTTCTCCTTATTCTCCGTCTCCTTTCCTTATTCTCCGTCTTATTCTTCTTCTTATTCTTCTTCTCCTTATTCTCCTTCTCCTTCTCCTTATTCTCCATCTCCTTCTCCTTATTCTCCGTCTTATTCTTCTTCTCCTTATTCTCCTTCTCCTTCTCCTTCTCCTTATTCTCCGTCTCCTTCTCCTTATTCTCCGTCTTATTCTTCTTCTTATTCTTCTTCTTATTCTTCTTCTTCTCCTTATTCTCCTTCTCCTTCTCCTTATTCTCTGTCTCCTTCTCCTTATTCTTCGTCTTATTCTTCTTCTTATTCTTCTCCTTATTCTCCGTCTACTGCTGCTCCTACTGCTATTCCTGCTAACTGTTGCTGCTGCTGCCAGTGCTATGGCTAATTCTGCTGCTGCTGCTATGGCTAATGCTGCTGCTGCTTCCTACTGCTATTGCTGCTACTTCTTATTCTCTTCATTCCCTCCCTATATATATATATATATATATATATATATATATATATATATATATATATATATAAACATCTAGCTATATATATATATATATATATATATATATATTTTATATCGACTCTCAAACACACAACACATCTATATATATATATATATATATATATATATATAAAAAAAAAAAAAAAAAAAATATATATATATATATATATATATATATATATATATATATATATATATATATATATATATATATATATATAGATACACTCACACACACAATCCTACCTATATATATAAATACATACACACACACACACACACATATCTACATACACACACATATCTATATATATATAACTACATACACACACACATGTAAATATATATAAACACACACACACACTAAAATACACACTCTCTCCTGACACCACCACCACCACTCTCCTCTACACACACACACAATACATATATATATATATATATATATATATATATATATATATATATATATATATATATATATATATATATATATATATATATATATATATATTCCTCTCTAAAAAGGAAAACCCTAATAAATCCATAAACTAGGTTTTTAGGAAAACCTATAAAAGCTATGGTCATAATGTGGAGAATGATCTCCTCTACATTTATTGTGAAGGAATAAATGTAAGAGAGGAAATTAATGGGGGTTAATGAGCATACCTAGAATTGGTTTCCTTGAGGAAGAAGAAGCTTCAAAAGAAAAGAGTGAAATGAAGAGAGAGAGAGATTACTTAGAGATGAAGCAAAGGGGAGGGGGAGGTGGCCTAAACATGGCCGGCCATGGGGGAGGGGCTTAATGGGTTTGGGTAGAGACCCATTAGGCCTCCACACCCAATAGACTTAGTTTGGTTCGGTTTGTTTTTGGTTTGGTTCGGTTTAACTCTAAATTGACTAATTAAGTATCTAAAGGACTAGTTAAGCCATGGGAGTGTAGTTTATTGGTTTTTAGCCTAGTTAGGATGGCATGTGGGCCAAGTCCAGCTAGTATGTGGGTCCCACTAGGGTCCAGACTATCCGGATCTCCAACTTAAGTCCAAATTGGATAAAATTCAACCCAAATCAAACAAATCCCTAAAAATCCTATAAAATCAAATAAAATTTCCAAAAATTATAAAACTTGGAAAATGACAAAAATACCCCTAATTTGAAAATTGGGGGTGACACCTGCCCACCCACCCACCCTCCACACCCTCTCACCCCCCTCCCCCGCGGCCAACGCCCCCGCTTCCCCCTTCTTGCCTCCACTCCTCCCTCCCCACCACCGCCTCCGCTTCTTCCCCTCCCCGCCTCCGGCGGCAGCAGCGACGGCAGAGGCGGGGAGGGGCGGTGGCCGCGGGAGGAGGAGTGGGTGAGAGGAAAGAGGAAAGAAGGCAGAGACATTTTGGTCCAAAAATTTGACGGATTCCATCCAAAGTGGATGGTACTGTACATTTTTGCAAAACTGTGAGGTACACCTTGAATTAGAATAAATTAAGTGGAGGATAAGTCAAAAATTTTCAAAAAACAAACCGAATCTCTTATTCAATTCGGTTCTCGGTCAAATTGACTCTTCTTGGATAAGGCATTTATGGACTCTGTTCCGGCATTAGGACAGCCACTCTATGCCTCTGTCCTTCAACGTTAACCACAAGTGTTGTGGGACCTCTGGCCTATTTCTGCAGATACTATAGTCAACAGCTGGTCCCAAAATAAGGTAATTTCTATGGGCACTACCAAAATTGCTAGGGGCTAGCCCAAAATAGTTCAAGTTTATTACAAGTTTGCCATCCAAAAATTTTGCTAGGGGCTAGTCCAAGCACACCTATAAATACCAATTTTTATTTTCTCTCTCCTTCTTCTCTTTTCTTTTCTCCCTCAACTATTTTCTTCTCTCCTTCTCTTCTCTTAGGTCAAAGAATTAAAACCCTAATTCTTTTCTTTTCTCCCTATATTTTTGGCAAATTGTTCTCTCCCTCAACTCTAGGTCATTGACTTCTCCAAATTTTTGGTAAGTCATCAAACTATAATATGTTACATGTTTTAAACAAGAATTTCACATATTAAAGTTGAATTATGTGTTAAATATAGAAAATTATTGAACATGGATCAACCGGGATCATCAAACGTTCCCGTCACGTCCGAAGAACACGTTCCCGCAACGTTCGAAGACAACTTTGATGCATCGGAAGCTCTCTTGGTAACTACATTTGAACTTGTCATCGGACCTAAAATCGTGCTGTGACACAGATGACTGCCAACACTCTGGCAGTCCAGATCATAGACTAGGACTGCCAGAGTGGTGGCAGTCCTTCACAGAAGAAGGACTGCCAGGACCCTGGCAGTCCTACAAATATGTAGGATTGTCAGGGTCCTGGCAGTCCTTCTTCTGTGAAGGACTGCCACCACTCTGGCAGTCCTATTCTATGATACTAGAATGCAGAGTTTTATTGCAGTCCTTCACAGAAGACGATCTTGCTATTAATACAATTTGCTATTTATGGACACCAATCTTATGCACGGGCCTAATCTATGAAACCTATTTACTTTAGGATTTTGTCTAATTGTACTAACCAAAGAACATTTATTGTAGGACTTGAGATCTTCTGATTTTGCGGTACCGGCTCCAATTGCAGTCAATATAGCCCATTTATTTTGGACCGATCTATGTTTTGAATCAAGCGAGGGTGCGGTACACTGGTGTCGAGAAGTGGGACGGGAAAACAACATTGTTCTAGTGATATCCAGATCGGCCCGAAATCGACCGGGACGACAAACTGTGGTAGTGGGCTGTGAAAGAGGTGGTGTGTTCAGGACGTACAAGAAAAACACAGTTATCCAAAGTAAAGTTCCAAGAAGAAATGTTGGAACGAGGAAATGTGGTTGTCCATTCACGATACATATCAGAAACGAAGAAGAGGGGAAATGGACAGTAGAAGTGAAGAATGGAACACACAACCATGAGATTGCCGAGACACTATTGGATCATCCGTATGTCGGACGGTTGAACAATACAGAGAAGAAGATAGTCGAAGACTTGTCCACCTCCGGAGTTGCACCGAGACAAATATATTCCGTCATACGACATGAAGATGAGAAGAACATGTCTACAATGAAGTCAAATACAACGCCCTAGCTTCTTCAAATGCTGTCAGGACGAAATCAAGAATGGCGATGCAAGAAGTGCTCAAGTTGCTTGCCGATAATCATTATGTTGCGTTCCATAGAAGACATCCCCAGAGTAATGAAGTATTATCACTCTTTTGGGCTCATCCTGATTGCACAAATTTGGTCAGGTCCTTTGCCGACGTGTTAGTCCTTGATTGTACGTACAAGACAAATAAGTTCAAGATGCCTCTCTTTCATGTTGTCGGGTTCACCTCTACTTAGAAAACATTTCCAGTGGCATTTTGCTTCATGAAGAGTGAGAAGCTTGAAGACTACACATGGGCGTTGGAGAAACTGAAAACACTTTACACTGGTAATACAAAGCCGTCAGTATTTATTACCGACAGAGAGTATGCCCTCATTAATGCTATTTGTATTATTTTTCCTCAAGCGGATACATTGCTATGCACTTGGCATGTCAATCGTAATATTCAAGCCAAATGTAAGTTGAAGTTTCGGAAGAAGGAGGGTAAAATCGACATGCAGATTTTTGACGAATTCTACAATGATTGGAATTGTGTGTGGCGAGCATCTACGATTGCCAGTTACGACGCCGCATGATACTTGTTCAAGCAAAAGTGGGAGGCAAGGAAGCCGGCATGCATTTCTTACATCAAAGATACATGGCTTGAACCGCACAAAGAACAATTTGTCTTAGCATGGTCGAATGTGGTGAAGCATTACGGCACGACAACTACCAACCGTGTCGAAGGAGCACACTTTTTATTGAAGAGGCACCTAAAATCATCTCTCGACAACTTCGTCTCTGTTTGGCAAGCTATACATTTATCAGTAGACCGGACGGTGAATGAAATTAAGGCATCATTTGAGATGAGTTTGAATATAGTCAAGCATGAGCATAGAAAGGAAGTACTCTTAGATGCTTTAATGCGCGTGGTATCTCACAAGGTGTTGGCCTTAATAGCTGATGAGATTGAAAGATCAATGTTTGTCGGACTTGATCCCGAGGTTTACGGGTGTGTACATCGACATACACTGGGCCTCCCTTGTGCACATGAGATTAATGAATATCGTCGTGAATCCATTCCTATTCCAGTTGAAGCAATCAATCAACGTTGGAGGCAGTTGTCTATGATGCCTGTGGTAAAGACGGACGATGATTTCTTCTCTTTGCCACAACTGAAACTTGTCCACGCAAGGTGGTTAGCCTCAGTAGCAGCGGAGCGGCAGTCCATTGAGCTTAAAATGCAAGAAATTGCATGTCCGGTCACTACTACAATGCATAAGCCGACCGTTGTTTCCAATCCTAAAGGCAGGCCTCAAACAAGATTGACTAGTTCACAGAAGAGAAGGCTGGAGTCAACTAGGAGAGATCCATTGCACTTTGAGCATGTTGAACGAAGCTTACAGCAACCTTCGCCTACACGGAAGGGCAAGCTTGTCGTTCGCCGAAAAATGGAGAAAATGGATCTCCCAAGAAAAGATACAGTTGCAAGCCAAACAACGAGTTTGTATATTGACAAATTTCAACCTGCGCTTCGAAGTTATATTTGGTCTATTGTCGATGTCCCCGGTGATGGCCATTGCGAATTTCATGCCCTTGTAATACATCTTGGTTATGATGAAAAAGACGGATGGAGACGGGTGAGGCAGGAGCTGTACGAGGAGTTAGAGACTCGTCTTCCATTCTACTCCCGCATTCTAAGCGAAGAAATGGTTGCAAGTTTGTTGTTAAGTATCACTTGCACCGACAGTGTTACCGGAACAGACCACTACATGTCAGTCCCGTCTGCCGGCTATTTATTTTCTAATAGGTACATGATACCTGTTGTACTTATCTCGCCGGATATTAACAATATATTCTTTCCGATGTGCGCTCCTCCGACGGACCACGGAGTGTCTAACCTATGTACTATAGGTCTGATCGGGGATCACTTTGTTGTACTAAAGATGATCGCTCATTCTCCGATTCCTCCACCTTTAACAGTTTGGTACAAAGAGCATCGGTCGAAGCCATCGCTTGGACCACACCTTTCGTTGAGCAGATCAACCATTGTAAGAGGTTGTTGAAGATTGAGGAGCCAAGAGACTTACCTGCTGACCACTACGACGTCGAAATCGACTAAGTATAGATATATTTACAGTCTAATATTTTGTATATGGAGGACCACTTTTGTATACAGTGAAATATGAAGTCTAGTAATATATGTAGTAAATTTTGAGTTATATGTGTTTGATTTTGCGTACCTGTGTTATATGTGCCTACCTGTGTACTATATGTGCCTGCCTGTGTTATATGTGTTTACCTGTGTCTACCTGTGTTATATGTATTTACCTGTGTCTACCTGTGTTATATGTACCTACCTGTGTCTTATCTGTGTTATGTGAGTGTCCACTGTCCCATCATTTCAGTTTGAGAAACTGTTACAGAGTATCAGTATCAGGACTGCCACACCCATGTCAGTCCTAAACTGAAGTAGGACTGCCAGGGTCTTGGCAGTCCTATCTAAAACTTGCTGTTACAGCAAGTTTTGGATAGGACTGCCAGTATCCTGGCAGTCCTACTTAAGTGTAGGACTGCCAAGGGTGTGGCAGTCCTATCTAAGAATCTCTGTGATGAATTTCTGTGTGAATCAAATTCACACAGAGTTTCATAGTTAGGACTGCCACACCCATGGCAGTCCTACACTGAAGTAGGACTGCCAGGGTCCTGGCAGTCCTAACTAAAACTTGCTATTTACAACAAGTTTTGGATAGGACTGCCAGCATCCTGGCAGTCCTACTTCAGTGTAGGACTGCCATGGGTGTGGCAGTCCTAACTATGAATCTCTGTGATGAATTTATGTGTGAATCAAATTCACACAGAGATTCATAGTTAGGACTGCGGCACCCATGGCAGTCCTACATTGAAGTAGGACTGCCAGGGTCCTGGCAGTCCTAACCAAAACTTGCTGTTACAGCAAGTTTTGGATAGGACTGCCAGCATCCTGGTAGTCCTACTTCAGTGTAGGACTGCCATGGGTGTGGCAGTCCTAACTATGAATTTCTGTGTGATGATTTCTTTGTGGGACTCAACACACAGAGTTAAAATTCTTCACAAATTGCCACAGAGTTAAGATTCATCACAAATTGCCACAGAGTCAAATTACCACAGAGTTCAAATTGCCACACAGAGTTAAAATCATCACCACCACAGAGTCAAATTGCCACAGAGTTCAAATTGCCACACAGAGTTGAAATCATCACAACTACTTAGTCCCAAACATTCCACATCCAAATTAAGTCACAAACAAGCAAAATATCCACAATAATTCATCAAATGTACGGTACTAATCCACAGCCAACTAAAGTTTGAATCATGAAAAATATCGAAATCCATCTACATATCATGCCGGGCCTTGGAACGAGACTCCCGATTGTTCATGAAGGGGAAGTCGACCACGTCGTCGATGCGCTCAAGCTCGTTGGCGACGGCGACCCACTCATCACTTTGGCAACCTCTCCGGAGTGTCTGCGCCAACTCCTTCACCCTTTGAGACTGAAAATGAAAGTATAAATGAATTAAGTCTACAAACATGAAAATCTCAGTCTTATTACAAATACGGAACTCACTATTCTCACCAACCCAACATACAAGGCATTCTTGGAAGGAAGAGCTCCAACTGCTCCGACGGCCACGGGACCCGGGTTGGTAGGGTTCGACAACTTAGGATGTCCAAGCCCCAGGAAGTACTGCAAGTAGTCCTCGCTGCAGTCGGCCATCTCGATGACCGGTCGTCTCTCAGATTCCCGAAGTACATGTCGTTGCCACTCCGAGTAAAATTCGGTCACCCAGTCGAATTTCGTCGGTTTGTAACTTAAAGGTTGGGTTCCGCGCGGAGGCTCCACCAACCGTAATGTGCGCTTCGGCACAGTTTACACGAAGCCGAACTGACGAAGTACTCTGTCGGGCATCTACGGCTCCGTGATTTCATTGCATATGATCATGCCATAAAATAAAGAAACTGGTTGGACCTCACGATTCAACTGACGTAAATCCCGGTATGGATTCCAAAAAATCTGTAGGAATAAAGTTAACAACAATACAAAATTAACATAAAAAAGTTAGTCAAAAAATAGTACCTCTTCTGGCACCAAACTATCTAATACTTCACGAATGGAAGCCAATGTTTGCCAATTTTTTGTTTCCAGCTGGGATGGCCTCCATCGACACACTCGAGGAAGGTGTTCAAGATACGCTGGGTTTTCGTCAGCCCGTCTAAGCATCGAAAAGTGCTCGTATATCCATGCCTATTCAATTTATAAATGAATAGTAAAAATTAAAACAACAAATTTAAGTATACAAGATTAAATTGTTAGAAGTTTTCTTACATGTAGCAGAGTCTGACAGCCGGCCATAGTCTTAGTCCCGACACGGGATGCGATGCCGAGCTCGCGGTAAAGGTTGGCCAGGATACCGCTTCCCCAGGACATCTCGATGAAGTCATCCACTTCAGATAAGTTTAGCATGTACCGAGCATGTATCGACGTACCGGACTTGTCCGGAATGCCGACCGTTCCCAGGACGAACAACATATACGCATGAGCCACCGCGTCGACCGTCTCATCGTCATCGTCATCCACCTCCATATCCATGAACTGGTCCACCATAAATGATAGAGGAATTCCGTACGACTTCTTGAAGCCTGGTAGAGTTGTAAAACTCGTAGCCGTAACTCCAAGGTGAGTTGAGACGAACTCGACGATCTTCTCGTACCATTTCACGAATTTCTCATTCGTGTAATGTTCTTTGGTCATTACACGTCCGGTCACTGGCAGATCTAATATCTGGTAGACGTCGTCGAGTGTAATGGTCATCTCCCCTGCTGGGAGATGAAATGTGTTCGTCTCCGGGTGCCATCTCTCCACGAAGGCGGATATGAGGGCACTATCCATTGTTCGGTAGGCATTTTGTGCCAAATTGTGCAAGCCGCTCGGTATAATTTTTCTCCGGACGGCCTCGGATAAGCTTGTAAACTGCCAGGACACGTTTTTCTTTCCGTGACTCACAGCCCTAAGGATACGATATGTCCTCTGTATACAACAAAACACATATCAATTATGAAATACATATTTGAAAAGTATACTAAACTGGTAGTTTACAAACGTCATGTACATACCGGGTTCTTCCATATTTCATACGCAATGTGGTTCTCAAAAGAAACCAACATTGAGCAACCGGGCGGACGGACAGGCGGCTCAGAAGGACCGGCCCTCTCAGAAGGACCGACCTCCTCAGAAGGACCGACCTCCTCAGAAGGACCGACCTCCTCAAATGGAGCAGAACCCTCTTGACGTGATAGGAGTTGGGCAATTGGCAGGTCGTCGTCGTCGTCGGAAGGAGGCGTAGGAGTAGGAGCTCGTTGCTTCGACCGAGCTTGACGTGCCAGTGGCGATGTCCGAGACCGAGCTTCGGGCGCCGGTTCGATAATTGTTATCGGACGCTCGCGAGGACGTTCCGCACGTTCCTTCCGCTTTGACGCGGTGGGCCGTATTCTTTTGTTCGGTGGACTGCATGACAACATACACTTATTAAGTAATAGAAACAACATGCACTTACCCAACTCCTATATGTTATAACAAGTAGGACTGCCTGGAATGTGGCAGTCCTAATGAAAATTAGGACTGCCACATTCCTGGCAGTCCTCTTTCTGAATATGACTGTCAGGACTGTGGCAGTCCTCTTTCAGAATAGGACTGCCAGGACTGTGGCAGTCCTAATTTTCATTAGGACTGCCACATTCCAGGCAGTCCTACTGTCGTGAACCCGAACTCCCATAACGACATCCTACTTTGTCGTGTTCTAGGGTTAGGGTTTCAACATAAATTTCGGGTTTCATGTGTTCGAAAATAAGGGAAGAGAACGTGCAAGAGATTATAAACCTATTTTACAAAAACTTTTTCAAGAATTAAACCAATTCTAGGGTTTCGAATATAATGTAAAAAAAATTCGAAGAAATTAGGGAAGAACGTACCTGGATTCCGGTTGCTTTGACTTGCGTGTCATCTCTTCGAAAATCTTCGTGGAGGGATTGAGAATGGAGTGATGGAGAAGAAGAAATTAGGGTTTAGGAGATGGAGAGGGAGAGGGAGAGAGCTTTCTTTCTTTTCTTCTTGAGGAGAGAGGGTGAATAATGAAAATGAAAGTGAATTTTTGGGTTTGGGGGGGTTGGGCTGCCCCTAGCAATTTTTGGGTGCCCCCTAGCAATTTCTTCACATTCATGGGTTGCCCCCAAGTAAATGATGTCCCCTAGCAATTTTGGTAGTGTCCATAGAAATTATCCAAAATAACTCTCAAACTATTGATTTATTCCTCCTTGGAGGGTTATTAATCCCAAAATAACTATCAAACTATTGATTTATTCCATTCCATTCAATTTCTTACACCTGGTAGAGTCGGTGATACATTATATCAGTTAAACATAGGTTCAAATATTCAACAAAAATCCAACAAGTTTACTTTAGAAGAGAAACTATTGTGCTAAACTGCTAATAGCCAACGTTTAGACTATGGAGAGTTGCAGCATTTGCCCCTACACGTGAACTCAAATATAACACCAAACCGTAAAAACGTGCAAGTGTTTCGTGGGTTGTCATAAAAAAAAAACTGAGAGCACAGTCCATACCGCAAATTTTTCCATTATGATGGGAAAGAATGACCAGAAATCTTGGAAAAAATTTCTGATACAGCCGGCTGTATCAAAGTTTCAATCTTGAGGTTGGATTCACAAACTGACAACTAGGGACTCTAGAGCCTCCGTTCAACGTTCTTTAATTTATTCAAAATTTGTTGAAGATATAAATCAGCTACAGGAAGACAGCTTCCTGCTACACCATTAAAAAAAAAAAAAAAAAAAAAAGAGACAATTTCCTCCATCCCCAGGCTTAAGCAGGACAAAGAAAGAAAATGACTATTTTATAACTAGACTTAATTGTAACTTGATATCCTCAATTATATTTCAGTTTTTCAACTTAATACCCTAAATTTTGATATGCATTAAGTTGATACCCTAAAAAAAATGGACAAAATTACCCTGCTCATCCCTTCTCCTCCTCCATCAGTTGCCTCCACCCACCCACCCACTCCCCACCCGGCTGCACCCCTCCTCCCCACCACCCCCCACCTCCTCCCTCGGTCGCCGCCCTCCCCTGCCGTAGACACCTCGCCACCCACGAGCTGCACCCACCCGCCACCCCCCTCCCTCTGCTGACTACACCATCTCGGCACCCACCCCCCCCCCCCCCCCCCCCCCCCCCCCCCCAGGGGCAAATGGTGGTCGAAGGGGGCAGGATTGGATGGAAATGGAGAGATAGTTCTGTCCTTTAAAAAAAGTTCGGGTATCAAATTGAAAATACTAAATAGTTGATGGTATCAAGTTGTCGAGTAAAAAAAATTTAGGATATCAAGTTGAAAAAATGGTACAGTTGAAGGTATCGAATTGCAATTAACCCTTATATATAACTAAATATCTTAAATTTTTAAAGATTTTTAAGTTATTGTTTTATACTATTAAAATTGATAAATTATTATCCTAAATTATTATAATTAGTAATAACTAAACAAAATTGTATTTATTGACAAAAGAAAAAATAATAAAGGACATCGAGAATTAACCAAACGAAGTATCTTTCCCAATAGATGTATATATCTAAAAAAATCACAATAAATCAATAATTTTAAATATATTATTATTAATGATATAAATGATGAGCAATATATCAAAGAGCGTCGGAGAGAACGAGAGAGACCCATGAATTTTCAGTTAGTAACAAAGTAACTTAAAAAAATTCAAAATTTGCAAATTACCGCCTTTACACGGTACAGCTCACAATGGCACTCACCATATTTTTATATTTCTTGCCTTACTAGTATTGGGTAGCAAATTTCAAATCGATACAAGTTCAAAAAACTTTGTTTCTAATTCTAATAGTTTAAAATAGCAAGTGTTTTAAATAATTTAGAATAACAACATACAAATCAGTAAATCGTTAAGATATTTAATTGCAAATTAGCCAAAGAAAATAGTAAAGCAGCTAGTGATACAAATAGTGTTGCTCCATTTCCCAGCAACAATACCAAGCAAAAAACGACTTTAAATTTAAGTCTCAAAATAAACACACAATGCTTAATTAATGGTAGACTAGTCAGAATCATCGGATTGATTGGAACTCTCCGATTGTCGGACGCTTCTTTTGCTTGTCATGCCAGACTTCACCTGACTAGAGGAACCTTCACCGTCCATAGTGATAACCTGAGACTTCGCGAGCCTCTCCTCCAGATCCTCCGTACTGAAGTCATCAGTTCCTCCAAGTGCATCGAACCCTACCTGAAATAATAAACGTTACGGAATCTATTGGTAAAAGTGGTTTCCCAAACTATAATTGGAAGATGCACAACCACATACCACATAATCCTCTACTTTGGCATTCTTCACAAGAGCAAGGGTTGGTAATACAACAATTCTGAGCTTCTCGGTTAAGAAGGGGCTTTTCTCTGCATGGATTTTCAGGAAACGCGTCTCTATATGTTGTTTCGCAAGAAGACTCATATGTTTGTCCATAACCTGCAAAATTAGTCGGTGATCAACTCATTATGAGACGACAAATGAACAGCTTTCCTAACTAACTAGAAGAAATGATCAGTGGAGAACCTAAAAACCTGGTAGGAAAACCCTTTATGCATGAAAGGTTGTCTCTTTAACTTGAAAAGTTCATAATTATTTAGTACCAACAGAATATATTAGCAACCAGTAGCCTCTTTTATATCAAAAACACAACGCATAAGTTAAAGATTCCATGCATATGTTACTATACTTTGCAGTAAAGCTTGAGCTTACTATAAATATTAGAACTGGAGAGTGGAGACATCACACTATGTATGCCAATCAAGCTGAACAAAAGGAGTTGGTTATCTGATCAGTCGGCACAAACTCTGCACATGGTTTGTAGGCTACTGTCTTCTACAAGGACAAGGAATTGTTGTCGAGGAAGAAAAGACAAAGGATCATACCTGAGGGAGACGATGCTAATAGTGATCCAACTCCGGTAAGGAATTGACCGCAGCAACAATAGAGTAGAGGAATATGATAAATAAGAAAGAGGAAAAAAACATATTTTTGGCTTTTCTCAAACTCAAATTCATCTCAATTCTACGATAAATTTGTAAGTTTACACAAGGCCATACTTATAGGCTTCATAGAAATCCCTTGAAATCTAAAAGGATAAACTAGAATAAAAACAAATTACATCTTCGACTATTCACTTTTATCGATATCTAAACAAACCCTAATCAAATCAAACTAAAATAGCTACGAGCACTAGTCGAATCTAACTAAAATCTACTCAAATTTGGCTAGGTTAGTGGCCCCTCAAGTTGTAATGTATTGCTGCACAAGGACGGACACAGGATGGTTCACAGATACCAGTTGTAATGTATTGGTGCACAAGGACGGAGTTGACAGCACGGTTTGTAGTATTGGTATCGGAATCGGTTTCGGACTCTTCTTATGAGTACTGATATCAGTGGTTTTGGTAGTTTCGGTGGTTTCGGATCACAGTTTCGATGTTCTTGGTTTCAAAGAGCCAAATAATAATAAAAAGTTATTTAAAAAGCTAGAAAAATATTTGGTACATTTAGGCATAATCTTGTGTATTACTTGTTAGATATTATGTTCATTTTACTTTCTTTTAGACAAAGTAACCCCACAACATATAGTTTTGAATGGAACAATATTACGATGTATGGACATTGTGAATGTATACTTCACAACTTTGACAAATGGTGACAATTACTTTGTGCCGATGAATTTTATCTACACCATGTAGAATGTTGATCTTCAGAACATCGACTCATTGAGACTATTGATTTTTCCATACTTTCATCTTTTTCTTTTTATATTTTTCTTTGCTAAAATGACCGAAAAAGAGAGCAAAAATTTCGGTATTGGCAGGTATTAGTAGGGGTATCGCATCGGACATGCCAAATATGATACAGTACGTAGGATACATATCGATATTGGCCTATACTGGGAACCTTGGCTGAGAGTAGAGGTTGGCACGGGAGGACGCACATTTAAAGTCAAAGTGTTGGTCAACGCACGAGGATCACGATAGAGTAATGTTGAATCAGTCTTACCCGGTTTGATAATAAACAAATCATTGTGTATTAATGTCTGTTGAGAATGTGCATTTTGTCGCAAAGAGAACCGGTGACAATAATATTTCTCCTCAACTAAATGAAGCAAGTTTGCGTTCTTGATATCTTCATTGGCCCATGAGATCATGCAAGTTTAACCTTGGTTGTGCAAATTTTAGTACAATTTTAATGCCTAAATGAAGGAATCAGTTTATTAAGTTGGAATTGAAGTGGGCTCGAGATTATGCAAGGAATAAATTGAAGAAAATCATTTAACAAGTGTTGAAGTGTTCAAATGCGGCTCAAAGATCTTCGTCGTCGTCACAATATGCCACAAGAATAGGGGGGATCATAAGAGGAAGGCCCAAGAGAGTGAATATAAGATTTAGTAAGCCTATAATGGCGAACGAAATAAGTAGGGATCAAATATCAAATAACTTTAAACCGAGTAAGTGGGGCTGGTTGTAGCCTTGATACAGAAATTAAGGTTCAGTCCCTTTCGTATCATACTAGGGCTTCACCTAATGTAGGAAGACAAAGTCATTAGCGACATCTACTACAATGCACGAATATATTTGGCAGGGTGGGTGGGGGGTGGGGGGTGGGGGGGGGGGGGGGGGGGGGGGGGCGGGGGGGGCGTCCCGCTCAGTTCAACATGAATAATCAAATGAACGCAACGGTGTTCGGATTTGGCTATGCAACGGCTTGCTCAAAGTCCCGCTCGGTCGAGGTAACTCCTCGTTCAGGTAGATGGCTTTGATGAACTCGTCTCCGCTTCGCCTTCACACCTAATAATTGGAAGTTTTCTTGCGCACTGAGTAGGTATGCTAATATAAGAGACGAAACCACACAGTTAAGGGAGTAATCTCGTTCTGAGTCATATTGTGCAAAACATGAAAATATTGAACTTGATGCTTAGATAGCACGTCACGTTGGATTTTCAAACTGGCACTTTGTCTTCCGATCCCACAACTTGGGTAAAGTAGAGTTCTTATGCTGCCACATAGACTATCGACTTGCTATCATAGTCTATACGTCCCCAAGATTTCAATGCACATTCCCATGGTTTCAAAGGCTTGTCATATAGAGTATGACTTGGGTGTGGTACTGCACAGAACACAGTTGATTCAAGTTAAACAGGAAGGCTATCAAATAGTCATTTCTGAGTTTGAGTCAGAAAGGAATGGTAACATAGAAAGAGCTCGAAACCGTTAGTCGCCAAGACAGTCCCTGGTTTTGGGAGCTGCATGAAAGTATGGAAAGGAAAGATGAGGAATGGTTCAAAAGTATGGTAAGATGAATCGAGTTTTGCATGGCCATTGGACAATGTGCACAAGGTTTGAGGTCCTCGAACGATTGCCGGGGCACTGGGATCGATTAGACCTAGGAGAACTATGCTTGCGAGACACTGGGGGTACGACCTGGCCCGAGGGGCACGTCGTAATGCGGGTACTGCAGGAAATTTGAAGAGATCGCGCCTCCTGCAGAACGTATCGTCTTATCCATATGGTCCAGGGATAGCTTGTCATGCTAGTGAACTTTCATATAGATTGAGTCGACGTACTAGCGACAACCCACGTGCACGTCTTTCAATTGAGTCACGAGGAGGATGTACGACACGCAACGTAAACTAAAAAACCTAAGATTTGGCTTTAGTAGAGATGTGTGCTTCGGCACAATATGTGGTGTTACGGGTTAATAGTAGACACAATGTCCTTATTTTATAACTGTACTGTTGAAATAAACAGGGAAGGTCGAAAGATAAGTAAAGGTAAGCTTTATACTATCGTGTAACACGATCACAATATTGCGACACAAAGTAGGCTTGTAGTATATGCTATATAATTGATACTAATGCAAGATTAGAAAGACCAGTAAAAGAATAGTTCGCACTCACTAAATAAACGTGTTAGTTTTGTATGGGTGGGCGAGAGGTCTCCCCACCAGTGCATTCAATGTACTGATAAACCCACAGTTTGTATACAGATTCCAGGTAGCAACTCGCTTGGTTGGGAGCTCGCTTGGACGCATCGAGGTATGGAGTTCCTTGGCGTTTCGAAGCGTGTGACCACGTTGGAGTCTTCACTTATATGGGACATAATGTATGGACATCACCTTCTACAAGTAGCCTTGATCTTTTGTATTGAGAGATTGAGAGAGAGCTGAGTGATTGTATTCAGAGAGAGTCAGCTTGAGCGATTATAAACTTGGTCTCGTGCCTTTGTAATTCCGCTGCAATATCAATAGAGGAATTTATTCTATACATCTTGTGTTATTCAACTTCTCTGCTCGGAACTTCTGTGCGACGACCCGTCGCTAAGCTGCGTAATCAGTCGTTATGGTATTCGCCTTGCGCGAGCGCAACTTAGGCTCGCGCGGCATCATGTCCTAGCGAGAACGATTGGTTCCGCGGAACCGGAGCGTGACATAATGGTGTCAGAGCTCGGCTTTACGTACTTGGATTTTTTATTGAATTCTTTTGAACTCTAATATTACTTCGCGATTAATATTGGTAATGCTCTCTCTTTCAATATTTCATGGGATGTTTCATACAATAAGTCTAGATAGTTTGTAAATTGCACGCAAGTAAATTGATTGAACAAAGTTGGTTTCACGTAAGGTTTGTTGGCTTAGTTGAGCTGGGCAATACACCTTTAGAATCGTTTTGATATTAGCAAGTTATGTACGAGACTATAATCGTTTCGGACGGGGATGAGTTGGACCCGATTCATGGGATGTTGAATAGCTATCTATAGAGGTGTTATCGAAAAGACGTTATTATTGGTGCGATATAGATGGATCGTGCTTTAGATTTCAAGGGATGGTTTGGCCGGAGATTCAAAGTGATCGGTTGTGATTTGAATAATCGTTTCGGGGATTTGTTGAGTTACTTCATCCCTGAGTGGTGTATGGGATAGCCTTAGGGATGTTCGGTTAATTGATGATTCGGGGTACCAATGAGTCTATCAGCAAGCAATGTGAAAGTGCAAAACCTTAGAATGAGTGTTGTAAGGTAGTCGTGAATTTAGATATCTCATGCGAACAAGTGAGGAGAGTGAACAAGTGAGGAGAGTGAATCTATAACACCTCGTGACCTTGTACTTCTCTCTTCCCGACTTTTGGTTTTAACAAAACCTAACCGTTATATATCGATTTTTTTCAAAACCGATATATCCTGATATATCGGTCATATTAGCCGATAATATCGGTACCGATATGTTACCGATTTTTTTCCAAAAAAAGGTGCAAGACCAATACCGTTATATATCGGTTATATAACCGATATATAACGGTTTTTAATTACTTAGATGCAAATTATATTTGGTCGGATTTGAACAATACTACTGGGATTGAAAATCGTATTTGGAATAGCGTGTATTGAAGATGTGCATAATAAGAAAATTCGGATTTTGATTGATTGTTTCAAAGGGTTTGAAAAAAATTCGAAAGATAGAACGTAGACGATGCGAACGATAACTTCTAAATGTATAAAATATACTTTCTAAAATGTTAATAATTTGTTAATAATTATTTGATTTCCAATACCAAAAAATTCGATACTCTGATTCGAAACTGCCGATACTACCGATACCACCGATCCCGATACTTGTAAGAATGGTCCGATACCGATTCCAATATCGATATTGCGAACCTTGGTTATACATATTGATTCCCCTCCCCTCACTTAACCGCACTTAACTCTGCTTTTTTTTTTTCCTTCCTCAATCCAAGATGCCCCTTGAGACTAATATTGCATTCTCATTAAATTACTACATGCCAATTTCTTGTTGTAGCTTCATTTGACTATTACAAATCATAAGTAATAAGATGGTGGTAGTCTTCTAAGAATTGTTTTCAAAGCATTGGTAGGGCCTAGGTGGAAAAATGGTTTTGAAGATATATCTACATAAATGGCTACAATAGTGTAAGTTAGAAGTGGATTCAAGTGTGTCATGAGCTTCTCTACTAGCTGGGAAGGACGGAAAGAACCCCCTATCTCCGTCTTTATTCATATTTTCCATATGAAACTCTTATTTTGATAATGTCAAATCCTCTTCATTCTTTAGCTTAACGTGTCATCGATGAATGCAATTCCCTATAGGAAATTGTATATGTTACCCCTGGTCTACGAGACGATTCATAGTCTAGGGAAACTTGGTAAATGCTCCTAGGTGGCATGAGATACCCCTGGTCTACGAGACGATTCAGTCTAGGAAAACTTGGTAAATGCTCCTAGGTGGCATGAGGTTAATCCAACCAAGTGACCATTAGCCAAATCTGAGTGACCTTTGTGGTTAGCGGAGAGAGGCATAAAACTCCTGCCTCAGTGGCAGAAGATAAGTGGATCGAGCCACGGTGGCGTATTATTCATTTCATTTATGGTAGGAGTTTTGGGTGGGGTAGGGGGAGGGAGGCAGTGAGCCCAAAGGCATAGCAGTGTGCACACAGAAAATCCCGAGCATTACACCAGGCACCATAAAAAAAACCAAGTGACCGTCCAGGTTTCATGACATGAACTTCTCATACTAAAAAATATCTCATTCAGGAATTTGGTACCAACACAGAGGATTCACATCAGGTCGACAAGTAGTCACAAAAATTTTGGAGAAGAAATTGATGGCGAATTTAGCATATCATAAAATAAATGCAGCCGAGCCAAGAATCGTAGCCCTAACCCTAACGCTAACCTTGCAGGGCCAGTTCTCGCGGTAGAAGTGGCAGACGACGCGGTCGCTCGCCTTGACAGCAGCGAAGAAGTCCTTCTCCGAGATCTCGGTGTACTCGCCGTGGCCGAGGGAGATCCACCTGCTCCTCTTCTCCGCCATCCTCTTCATCTGCTGCAGCCTCCGCTCGCGGAGGGCCTCGATGTCGTCGGGATCGAGGCGGTCGAGCGCGGAGATCTTCTCGTCGAGCTGGTCCTCCACCGCCTTCGCTACTGTCAGCACTTGCTTCTCGATGATCTGATCCACAAACCAAAAAAACGAAAAAACGAAATACAAAAAAACAAAATTAATTTGGGGAGATTTTGAAAGAAGAGAAGAAGGAGAAGAAGAATGAGGGGTTGGTCTGCAGTGACGATACCTGCTTCACATGTGACTCGTCCATGGCCGGCTGTGGGAGACCGGATCGGTTGCTCAGAGAAAGAGAATGAGAGGTGACGCTATACGATGAAAAAGCGGTCTCTCCCTCTCCCCTTCAAATCATTGATATGTCTCTGTTTTTTTTTTTTTTTAGACTTTTTCTAAGGTTTTTTTTTAGGGGCACCACCACTTTTACTAGGGGACAGCCCAATTTTTTTTGAAGAAATTACAAGTTTGCAATAGGTTTTTTTTTACTAGGGGGCAGCCCATAATTTACTATAAAACCCAATGTTGTTTTATTTCTTCTCTCTCTTCCTCCTCCACTCTTCCTCCACTCTTTTTTTCTTCTCCTCAAAAAACCCTAGAATTAACCTAACCTAGGTGAAATTGTCCCCCCACCTAATAAAGAATTAACCCTTCACTTCTTCCATTTATTTGTAAGCCGTCGAATTTATTTTTGTGTAATGTTTTAACCTAAATTTTACATATAAAAGTTGAATTTTGTGTTTAATGTAGAAAGAAATAGAAAATGGAACAACCCGGACCATCGAATGCTGGATACTCTCCTCCCACAACGTCCGAAGAACACTTTGATGCATCGGAAGCCCTCGTGGTAACTACACTTTAACTTTATTTCGGATGAAAAATCGGACTTTGACACAGAGGACTGCCACTTCTCTGGCAGTCCCTCTCATGGATTTGGACTGCCAGGGATGTGGTAGTCCTATATATGTGAGGGACTGCCACATCTCTGACAGTCCTTTTTAATTTCATATGCTTATATTTTGGCTTTATATAGTTGTTTAGTTTTGACTTTTAACTTCTATTGTAGGAGTTGCGATCTTCCGATGTTGCGGTACATGCTCCAATTGCAATCGATGTAGGACATTTATTTTGGACCCCGGTCGAAGCCAGAGCTTGGACCACACCTTTCGCTGATCAAATCGACCATTGTAAGAAGTTGTTGAAGTTTGAGGAGCCAAGAGACTTACCTGCTGACCACTGTGACGTCGAAATCGACTGAGTATCAATGTGTTATATGGAGGACCACTTTTGTATACATTTTGGCATTTTGGTTATAGAGAACCACTTTTGTATACATTAAACTATGAAATATGAAGTCCAATATATGTTTCTTACTTTTATCCATATGTTATATGTGTTTTATGTGCTTATCTGGGTGTTATACAGGTGTGTTTTGTGTGTTTGGCTGAGTATTATACATATTTTACATGTGTTCTAAAAACCATCAGAGGACTGCCACACCCAGGGCAGTCCAACACATGTGAAGGACTGCCCTGGGTATGGCAGTCCTAGATGAAATGTTCTGTGACTAGATCACAGAACATTTCAGCTAGGACTGCCACACCCAGGGCAGTCCTTCACATGTGTTGGATTGCCCTGGGTGTGGCAGTCCTAGCTGAAATGTTCTGTGATCATAGGTTAGGACTGCCAGAGAGGTGGCAGTCCTTCACATATGTAGGACTGTCAGGGGCCTGACAATCCTACATATATTTTTTTGCGATTCTAAAATTTCGACAAAAAGTGCTAAAACGGAGGTCCAAACATCATTTTTTTGCGATTCTAAAATGTCGGAAGGCCATTTAACTGTGAAGCGGTTACTTTCAGGCTCCTCAAAGATACGCTCATTTTGCGACAAACCGGGCCTCGTTTCGACCTCCCAGTCAAAAGTTATGGCCCTTCAAAGTTTAAACTGACCATAAAATACAGGAGAATGGTCATTCCCGTGTTAGAACACGAAAAATGTTAATTTCGCATGAGGTTGGCCATTCTCCGTCTTAATTTACACGAAGAATAGTCATTCTCTGTGTTAGTAACACGGAGAATGGCATTCTCCGTCTTAATTTAGACGGAGAATGGCCATTCTCCGTGCTAAATTACACGGAGAATGGTCATTCTCCGTCTTAATTTACACGGAGAATGGTCATTCTACGTGTAATTTAGCATGGAGAATGGTCATTACATTGTTAAAACGCAAGAGAATGGCCATTCTCCGTATTAGAAACACTGAGAATACCATTCTCCGTGTTAAATAAAACGGAGAATGCCATTCTCCGTGTTAAATAAAACGGAGAATGGCCATTCTCCGTCTAATTTAGCACGGAGAATGGTCATTCCAGTGTTAAAACGCAGGAGAATGGCCATTCTCCGTGCTAAATTACACGGAGAATGGCCATTCTCAGTGCTAAATTAAGAGTTTTCAGTTGAGGAGCTCCTCACAGAGTTTGATAAGTAGGACTGCCACCCCCCTGGCAGTCCTACATTGAATTAGGACTGCTAGGGTGCTGGCAGTCCTAATTCAATGTAGGACTGCTAGGGGGGTGGCAGTCCTGATACTGGATCAGATAGCCATTCTTCGTGCTAAATTACACGGAGAATGGCCATTCTCCGTGCTAAATTACACGGAGAATGGCCATTCTCTGTGCTAAATTACACGGAGAATGGCCATTTTCCGTGCTAAATTAAGAGTTTTCAGTTGATGAGCTCCTCACATAGTTTGATAAGTAGGACTGCCACCCCCCGGCAGTCCTATACTGAAGTAGGACTGCCAGGGTGCTGACAGTCCTAACTCAAACTTGCTGTTGCAGCAAGTTTCAGTCAGGACTGCCAGCACCCTGGCAGTCCTACTTTAGTGTAGGACTGCCAAGTGGGTGGCAGTCCTGATACTGATACTCTGTACATAAAAAACAACAATTCATCACAAGTACATAAACAACAATAATTCATCACAACTACATAAATATTCCACATCCAACTTAAGATTCATCACAATAATTCATCACAATATTCCAACTACAATAATTGATCCCAATAATTCATCACAACTACAATAATTCATCACAACTACTTAAGTTTCAAAGATTCCACATCCAAATTAAGTTTCAAACAAGTACATAACCATTCCACATCCAACTTAAGTTTGAAACAAGAAAAATATCCAGATCCAACTATATATCATGCCGGGCCTTTAAACGAGACTCCCTATTATTCATGAAGGGGAAGTCGACCACGTCGTCGATGCGATCAAGCTTGTTAGCGACCGCGACACTAGTGTCACTTTGGCAACTTCTCCGAGCTTCAGGCGCCGGTTCGGAAATTGTAATCGGACGCTCAAGAGGACGTTCCGCGCGTTCCTTCCGCTTTGACGCGGTGGGACGTATTCTTTTTGGTGCGTCCGGAGGACTGTTACCCCTATAGAACAATGGATTGTGCGACCGTACAGTTAATAAATAATGCAAACTAAAATAGAACTGTTACCCCCTATCCCCCACCCCCAGACAACAACTAAAACTGAGTACAGTAGGACTGCCAGGCATGTGGCAGTCCAATTGCACACAAGGACTGACACAGTCCTGGCAGTCCTTGTTTACATGTGGACTGCCACATGCTTAGCAGTCCTACTGTACTCAGGGCCGACAGACGAACGACTCGCTAGTTTGTCGTTTTCTAGGGTTAGGGTTTGAAGAAAAATTGTGGGTTTGTCGTGTTCGAAAATGCCATTCATAAACCCTAAAGACATTCTAAACCTAAATTATCAAAAGTTTTTAGAGAATTAAAACTATTCTAGGATTTCAAATAGAATGTAGAAAATTATAGAAGAAATTAGGGAAGAACGTACCTAGAATCCGATTTCTTCGACTTGCGTGTCATCTCGTCGAATGTAGGAGTGTTCTTGAAAGAAATTTGGTGGAGGAATTAGGATTAGAGTGGTGGAGGAGAATTTTCTAGGGTTTTGGGAGAGGGAGAGAGAGCTCTTCTTCTTTTTCTTTTGGAGGAGAGAGAGAGAAAATTATGAAATGGAAAGAAAATGAGAGTTTGGGGGGTTGGACTGCCCCCTAGTAAAATGTGGGCTACCCCTAGTAAAATCTCCACTTTCTCGACTGCCCCCTAAGTAAGGGCTGCCCCCTAGTAGAAGTGGTGGTGCCCCTAAAAAAAACCTTTTTCTAAGGGAACCACACTTTTTTACTTGGGGCTAGTAGGGGTGCAACTCGAACGGGTTGGGTCAACATATGAAGTCCAAGACCAAGTCCGCAGGATCGGATTGGGCTCAGATTGGGTCAGGTCCATCGGGTTTATCGGACTCTAATATGATATTTGAAATAATTTTAAACAAGAGTAATATTAAATGCATAATCAAATAGCAATCAAGCCTCAATCATTACAAAATAAAACTGAAATGAGATTTAGGACAATGAGTTGAAAAGTTCAGGTAAAAAAAATTATAGTTTAAACTTTTTATTTAAGTAGTATGAAATAATATATATATATATATATATATATATATATATATATATATATATATATGTCGGATTTCGGGTTCTTCGGGTTACCCAACACATGAACCCGAACCCAACCCGATTTTTGATCGGGTTCAAATATTTTAACCCGAGCCCAAGCCCGAACCCGAATATCTTCAACCCTAACCCAATCCGTTAACGGGTTTACCCGATCGGGTTCGGGTTTAGCCCGCCCGAGTTGCACCCTAGGGGCTAGCCCAAAAATGTTCAAAAAATTACAAGTTTGCCATCAATTTTTTTTACTTGGGACTAGCCCAAAGAATGGTATAAATACCAACTTTTATTTCTTTTCCTCTCTTCCTCTTCTGTTTTCTTCTCTCCCTCTACTCTTTTCTTCTCTCCCTCAACATTTATAGGTCATAGAATTAAATCCTAGTCCAAATTTTTTCCCAACTTATATTTTGTGAAAAAGATTGTGGGTGGATTTCTTTTCCTCTCTTCCTCTTCTCTTTTCTTCTCCCCCTCTACTCTTTTCTTCTCTCCCGAGTTAGAGGAAATGGGAAGGAAAAAAAGTGAGCAAGGAAACAAAATAACTTTAAAGCCATATACCCTGAAGAATGTAAGGTGTGGTCTGGAACTCGTGCCAAATACTTTGCTAATAGGAAATATCGAAATTAAGGAATCTAACAGCAAGGTAGGCAGCTCGTGCCGCAGTATCATGGGGCTTAAACTGAAGTCAAAGTGAACTCCGTAGTCTGCCATCAGAAAGGGTTACCAGTCAAATTAAGCAAGCATACAAAAATGCTGAAAATACAAAACTTAAGCAAATAAACCATCCGGAACCAATGACATACACTTAGAATCTGCGAAGAGTTCCTCTACATAGAATTATGCAATTACTAAATATAAAGATACATATCTAGAATAATACCTTCCAGGCTCTAAACGCACAATGAAGAAAAATGTCAACTTTTCAGACAAGACTGCCAGGCCCCTGACAGTCCTAACATAATGAAAGACTGCTAGGGGATTGGCAGTCCTGTATGAAACTCTCTGTGAAAAGAGTTTCATACCCAAACTCTCGGGTCAGGACTGTCAGGTCTTTGACAATCCTAACATAATGAAGGACTGCCATGGGGCTGGCAGTCCTGTATGAAACAATATGTGAAGAGAGTTTCATATCCAAACTCTCTTCACAGAGAGTTCTGGTCG
Source organism: Iris pallida (assembly GCA_029216955.1). Classification (NCBI taxonomy): domain Eukaryota; kingdom Viridiplantae; phylum Streptophyta; class Magnoliopsida; order Asparagales; family Iridaceae; genus Iris; species Iris pallida. Next base: position 1,155,513 of record JANAVB010033017.1, read on the forward strand.
GGACTGCCATGCCTCTGGCAGTCCTAATATAATGAAGGACTGTTAATCCCCTGAGTCCTTTATTATGTTAGGACTACCAGAGATATGGCAGTCTGGTCTGAAAAGTGAGAACACAAAACTTTGTGCTCTTTGGAGTAAACCACCTACTTTTGCTAAAGCCATGAAGCAGTATGATTTAAATACTAACAAGGGTCCCACTTTGCTAAGATGAGGTTGAAAGGAGAAATTTGCTAACTTGAGCTACTTCCAATTTCTAAAGCCATATGAGGTGCAACGGCACCAAGACTGACTCTTACCACTTTGCTAAGATGAGCTTGAAATGAGAAATTTGCTAACTTGAGCTACTTCCAATTTCTAAAGCCATATAAGCTGCAACGGCACCAAGACCGACTCTTATATATATATATATATATATATATATATATATATATATATATATATATATATATATATCCCAAACCCACTAACAGCCCATTAACACATAATATTAACTACTGTGCTTCTTTCTTCTCCCCTATAGTATTGTATGCTGTGCAGAACCTCAGGCACGCAAAATTTATAATTTTTAATTTCTATATACATACTTATATCAAGTTTTACTTTTTCTTTCATAATTTTTTTCTTTTTGACAATTCGATACAGAGAGAGAAGCCATAGTGGAAGAAAAACAAAACTTTGATAAAATTATGTTAGGACTGCCAGAGGCCTGGCAGTCCTGACCCAAACTCTCTGTGAGAGAGTTTGGGTATGAAACTACCTTCACAAAGAGTTTTATACATGACTGCCAGTCCCCTTGCAGTCCTTCATTATGTTAGGACTGTCAGGGACCTGACAGTCCTGTCTGAAAAGTTGACTTCACGTCCGAAACATGAGAAGAAATCGCATCCATGGTAAAAAAATTTATATTTGGTATTATAAATTTTACATTTATTACAATAGGCTATTATTGTTCATGCCCAACTTTCCAAAGATAAAACTCCAGAGGCATACAGTTTATAGCCATCCACAAAACATAAAGTATATACACAGGTGAGACCATCAGCTCTTCTGGCCAGTCTTCAGATATCTACATTATTTTAGGACTCCCACTAAGTTGGCAGTCCTACATTATTTTAGGACTGCCAACTTGTTGGCAGTCCTAACATAATGTTGCACTGCCAACTTAGTGGCAGTCCTCGAAGAGGTTTCTGGGGAGGCGAAGGATGCGGTCGTAGTCGGCCCGCAGCATGGTGAGGAAGATGTAGAAGATCCCCATGGAGAAGAAGAGGAAGAGGAGGAGACAGTCGCCATGGACGCGGAGGGAGACGGAGGTGACGGCGGAGAGGAGGGTCTTGAGGACGAGGAGCTCGATGGTTTCGTCGGAGAGGGAGTGGCAGGAGATGAGCGGGGAGACGATGGACTCGCAGTCGGCAAGGGAGATGTCGGGGTAGCTGCCGGAGTCGTGGAGGGGGGGGCGGGGAGGGAGCCTGGAGTGGTGGCGGCCGACGAAGGTCGACGGGGAGGCGGCGAAGGAGGAGGATAGGGTTTTAGGGTTTTAGAGTTTTGGAAGAGAGAGAAATAAAATGAGAAAATAAAATGGAAGAGAGGGTTTGGGGGCGGAGGGAGGATGGGTTAGCCCCAAGCAACTTGTGGGCAGCCCCCAGCAAAAGTTTCACCTTCTTGGGCTGTCTCCAAGTAAGGGCTAGCCCCTAGCAAAAGTGGTGGTGCCTTAGAAAAAGCCTTTTTTTACGGAAACTTTTTGTGGATACTATATTGTATGCTTTTTTGGGCCCATTGTCCATACATAGCAGCAATAACGTTTTCGTAGCTGGTTCTACTGATTATTTTTTTCATCCAGCCTGAACTTTATGTCTCTTTCCGCTGACTAGAAAGGTCACTCGAATTTGCCATATGTCTATGTATATGTCTATGTGATCTCGAATTTGATACAATTTGGGGAAATGAAAGAAAAGTAAATCAATTCTTGCTTTTTTTTTTTTGGGAAATTAAAATTTTTATTAATTTTTTTGGTAAATAATTGAGGGTGGAAAAGTGAATTCATAGAGTAAATGGAGAATTATTCCCCTCCTATTTTTATTTTTCTTGAGAATTAATTTTTTTATTTTCATTAATTTGGCATCCAAACACATAAAATGAATGATTTTCCTTTTTCAATGTCCTGATTTCGCAAACTAATATGGCCTTGTGATCTGTATGGTTTCCCGATAGAGTCGATTTTTGTTCACCCACCAAAACTAGTGGGAATATTCACTCTTTCATTCAAAGGTTGACATGTATCAAATTAGTGGTCAAAACTAGTTGAAATATCAATAAACCACTTCCAAAGTAGCTTTAAGTTTGATGAAAATGACACTTAAAAAACTTTTGAGTGAAAGGATGAACATCACCACTAGTTTTAATGGATAAAATAAAAATACTCTTTCCAAAGTACACAAAGTGGGAAAGTTAGAAAATCTAGTTTTGCATGTGTTGTGTATGCAAGTAGTATGAGTTACAAAAATCTGTTTGGATGAGTATCGTTTTTGTCCATCGAAAGTGGGTTTGTAGATTGTATTTTTATTTGGTTGTAGGAAGAAATGGACTTAGAAAGTGAGTGTGAAAAGTTAGGCTATTTATAAGGGCACATCCAAAGTTGATTAGGGCTAGCCTGGATTGGAACTAACCTAGGTTTGAGGAAAAATTACTCAGGACAACCCAATTTTTTACTCTTTGGGTTGTCCCAACCCAACCATCCCCTCACCCCCAAACCCAAATTTTTACCTTCATTTTAATATTTGACTTTCTCTCTTCCCAAAATCCTAGTTTCCTTCTCATCTTCTTCTTCTTCTCCACCATTTTCATCCTCTCCGTCCCCATCAAAATCCTAGTTTCCTTCTCATTTCCAATTTCGATGGCACCCAAAGGCTTTTCACAAACAAGGTACAAACTGTAATACTTTCTTCCTCATAAAAAATGCATAAAAATAAACCCTAAAATATTTATTTTATTCTTAGTATACAAGTGGTGTTGAGGAAGGAGACAAGAAGGAAAAAACAAAAAAAATGACTTGTATACTTATAGTTGGGCTAGTCCTGAGTAATTTTTCAAATGGTAAACTTGTAAATAAACCAAAATCAGATTTGGGCTAGTCCTGATCAACTTTGGATGTGCCTTTATAATTGGTTATATATAAGGGCATATCAAATTTTACTCAGGGCTAGCCCGGAGTTTGAGGAAAAATTATTCAGGACAGCTCAATTTTTTACTCTTTGGGCTGTCCCAACCCAACACCCCCCCAACCCAAATTTTGAGTTTCATTTCAACATTTCACTCTTCCAAAACCCTAGTTTTCCTCTCACATTCTTCTTCTTCTTCTTCTTCTTCTTCTTCTTCACCATTTTCTCCCTCCCCAAGCTACATCTTCTTCTTCATCTTAACCCCTTCTTCAAGATCTCATTTCCAATTTTGATGGCACCCAAAGGCTCCTCACAAACAAGTACAAAGCCTAATACTTCCTTCCTCACAAAGAATGCATGAAAATAAACCCTAAAATTTAATTTCTTTCTTCTATACATTGTAATATTTATTTCATTATATTGTAATGTTTATTTCATTCCAATTTCATGATCGAAATAAAACCTAACATTTGGCCAAGTCGACTTTAAGACTGCCACAGTTGCTGATAGTCCAAAATACTTCTAGGACTGCCAGAAATTGTGGCAGTCTTGTTGTACAGTTAGTCTATTTCATAACTGCCACAAATTCTGACAGTCCTAGAAGTATTTAGGACTACCAACAATTATGGCAGTCCTGAAGTAGCCTTGCTGTACAGCAGTCCATTTTAGGACTGCTACAATTTTTGGCAGTCCTTAAGAGCAAAAAAAAAACAAAAAAGAAAGAAAATAAAATAAACTAGGATTTGGAGAAAAAGATGTGAGAAATTTGGTTTATTTTCTTTCTTCTTGTTCTTCTTTCTTCTTGTTTGGAGAAACTAGGGTTTGGAGAAAGAGATGTGAGTAAGTTGGAATATTTTCCACAAGTTCCATGATTCCCATAAATTAGTTTATTTTCTTTTTCTTGTTCTTCTTTCTTCTTTCTTGGAGAAACTAGGTTTGGATGTAAACCCTTAAACCAAAATTTTCCCTTTTGTATAATTTTTTTTTTAAATGCTTACATTTATTTTCATTGTTAATTTAGTTTAGATAATATATGTAATGTGAGTTATGTAAAAACAAGGTTGATAAAAGGGGTTTAGTAGAAATGTTCCAAATTCAAATTTTAGGAATTTAAACCCATTTTTTTGGCTGACCTCATAAGCAAGGGCCCTGTATTTTTAAACTTCAGATTTTGCATAAGAGGGTTCTTCACATCCTTAATAGGACAATCTTAATCCGATTTGAATCCAAATTTCCCCTCTATCTAATCCTCCCTTCTGGTCGATTTATTTAAACCCTGGGTTTGAAGTCGACTCCTTCTCTAAGGAAAATTTAAATCCCCCAAAACGACTAGCAGCATGATAAGGGTCGATTACAACTCAATCTCCTTCTCCTTATCACTTTATATATATATATATATATATATATACACACACACACACACACACACACACACACACATATATACACACACACACACACACACACACACACACACACACATATATTTTGGAATAAGGATAAATATTATTCCACGCAAATCTCAGTAAAGGTATTACAATACACTATTCTCACAACTCCATCCCCAGTTAAGGGGCCATTACAGATACATCGAATTCTATATTATGTAGAATTCCGACTGGCGGAGTAGTCAGTCTCTCAAAGATACGCCTATTGCGCTCCCTCCAGACATGCCAAACTGATGCAGCAAGTCTAACTCTTGCCATCTTGGCCCAACCAGGGTCCATGCCTCGGCGGTCGCTGATCCAGCTGAGGATCCCCCGGATATCTCTGGCACTGCCAACTCCTCCCAACGATCGCATGTACTGCTCCTCACATATGTGCCAAGTCCATGGGCACTCAAAGAATAGGTGGCCCATAGACTCCGCGTCACCGGTACAGGGAACACACTTCGGGTCTGGAATCTGTATTCCAAACCTAATAAGTCTGTCCCGAGTCATCAACCTGCCCAGAAGGAGTCTGTATGAACAAAGCTACATTTTACGAGCAATCCCCTTCGCCTAAATAAAGTCATACTCTGTAATTCTGTCGTGTGGGGTCCGAACCAGATTATAGCAACTTTTAAAACTGAATATCCCAGACCCACCAACAGAACCAGGATCAACCCAACACCAGGAGTCCTCAGTCAGGCTAGTATCAATAGTAATCCGACGAATCTCCTCCCCAAACTGAGCTGTGTATGTATACTCCTCCGGCCTCCAGCTCCCATCCCTGATAATCCGACTACATTTCACTCCCCTGCTCGCCTCTCTGTCCATCTGAGCCCCCAAGATCTCCAAAAGGGAGCCATTTTCCATCCACGGGTCCAGCCAGAGATCAGTGTTTGCCCCATCTCTCATAATCCTGCTGATAGCGGACTGAAGGACCGGTCTGTACCTAAGAATAGCCTTAAATGAGACCGAAAAATTGTTATCAATCCTACAAGTCCAGAAATTCATTCGCCGCATATATCTGCTAGCCAGCCACTCTGTCCAAAGGGAACCTCCCTTGATGAACCGCCACGCCATCCGCACCCCCGATGCCTCCCTAACCGTCCGAAGAGGTCGCAACCCCACTCCTCCTTCCTCCCGGGTCCGGCAGAGTTGTTCCCAAGCAATCGCATGCATACCTCCTCTCCAGATGAAATTAGCACAAATGGACTCTACCTTCCTAATGGTAGCTACTGGAATCTGAATCGACTGCAACCAGAACATAGCAGTGCCATAGATAACAGACCGCACCAGCTCAATACGGCCACCAAAGGACAGACCAGCTGCCTGCCAACCTTCCACCCTCCTTTGGGCAACATATATATATATATATATATATATATATATATATATATATATATATATATATATATATTTTACATATATTTTATATATGTAAAATATATATATATATATATATATATATATATGTGTGTGTGTGTGTGTGTGTGTGTGGTGGGGGGGGAAGAAATTGCTCGATCTGTTACACTCATCTATTCCTCGAGAACCCTAAACTTCCATGCGCCTCAAGTTCGTGAAAGCCGCTGTTTCGAAAAGCAAGTGCTCGGCAAGGAAGGGGATTCGATTTTTCAAGCAGGTAAACCACCCTCTTTGATTCCTAAACCTAGTGAATTTATCATGTTTAATTAAGGATAAAAGTATCTGTGTTAATTCCTAAGCGAAGCTAGATGACGAGGTAACTCGATTATGAGATTAAGTAATATAGGAGATGTCGAGAGTATCTGGGTCCCAAGTTAGTAGCCAACTGTAAGAAGTGGGTATATGTATCTCTGTATCAGAGATGCCATCCATAGATCAAACCCAATGTGTGGTCTGCCCAAACTCGAGGAAGCAATAGGGGTAACAGTGGTATAGCAAAACCATTTCACCAATGTGCAATCTTTTATCTGTCGTAAACAGAGCCAAGGGTGTGAAATTGGTACAGTGGAAAATTAGGATACACCAAATATCCAGTTAACATATGATATATCCACGAATCAGTTAACACACGACCCTTCACATATCAGTTAATTCATGATAACTCCATGTATCAGTTAACATAGATACTTGTTCACGTATCAGTTGGTTAATACTTTTAGGGAGCCGCCCAATTAGAACTTTAGTAGGTGATCTGTGCAATAGGATTAATTCCCAATTTACAGATAATAACGTATGTCAGATTATTGAAATAACAGTCCTTTAGAGTTCGTAGAGCCTTCCCTATGGGTTCAGTTGGTTTGATAGTATCAGTTATGTAGAGGAGTCTAGTTAATCAAGGAGTAAACATATCAGTAACAGGACATCATATGCCAGGGTACTAGGAGTCGGGCAATAATAGGTTCTTTGCATCATTTCCTAAGATGCATAAGAAGAGGCCACAGTATATAGGTTAGGTGCACCAAGTTAGAGTGCCAGTTGATGTACCATTTTGTTGGTGCAGTCCAATTAACTTTATAGAACTGAGAGTGGACATATATACCTACATCTAGGTGTCAGGGATAACTATCTAGTATCCTATGATTTTCTGTGTATCGCTAGAAGTAAATTATAGGTAGGTATCACGAAGAGTTAGAACCCACATGTAGATAAGTACTAACTTATGAATGTGACAGTATCAGTTTAGGCACGCATAGGCAAAACCATGCCTTACAAATTATACAAAAATGGCCTATTGCATGCACATTACAGAGTGTCTAATGCCCTCAATTTTGAGATTGAACATGGAGGCCAGTCCTCAAATTGGGCACTAGACTCCAGAGAAGCCAGGAATGCGTTACACGAATGTATTAGAAGATAGGAGGGTAAAGTGCATTTAAACCCTCCTTAGAGTTGTCTCGTTCGCAAAATAAAACCTTTTAGAAAACTTAAGCAGTTTGCACCTCCCGCAAAACCGTTTTTGCTCGGAATGCCTCTTTCCGTCAAAATGCCGTTAGAACTAGCCGTTAGAGCCCATATTTTGGATAAAAAAATGTGCACTTCCCAAAATACCCCTAATGCTTACATTGTGGCTGCTGCTCTCTTTCATTCTCTATATATAAGAATGTTTGTTTGAAACATAAAACCTAAGCTTTATATTTTCTATTTTTTGACCGGTTGGTTGGAAGGAAAAATAATATTTAATTTTTTTTTTATATTTCTTTTTTTTTTTACTTATTTGCTCTCATTTAATGTATTGAAGCTTTTTCTTACCAACAGATCTCAAATCCAACTGCAAATTTTTTTTATATTCCCTTTTTTTTTTTTACTTATTTGCTCTTATTTAATGTTTGAAGCTTTTTTTACTTATTCCTTTTTTTTATCAAGACGTCCAAACAGAAATTATGGAAGCCTATTCCTAGATAAACGACAAAGGCGGTGGCAGCCACTGAACCCAGACCATGCTTCGACATACATGTTTTGCAATTTATTTTTGGATTTTTGACACGTTTAGTAATATTTAAGTTATTTGTTTAAGTAATACATGTGATGAAAATAAACTTGTACCAAGATTTACAATTTCAGTTAGAATTAATAAATAAATAATTACGATAATAGTCATGACTAATAAATTATTAAGTAAGACTATAATGATGATTATAATGATGATTACTAAATTATTAATTAAAATTATTATAATATATAAATTATTAACTATAATTATAATTATGATTAAATTATTATTAAATAATATTATAATAAAATTGTAATTAATAAATTATTAACTAAGATTATAATTATTAATTAAGATTATAATTATTATAAAATATTAAATAATATAATATTAGCTACAGTTATCTAGCTTCAAATACGGTTTAAAAAATATGCCCTAAGTTAATTGGCTGGATAGTTCAGGACTAACCGGACATTTGTTAAAAGATTTTTTTTCCAAAAAAAATTTAAGATGAAAACCTACTATTTAGATTATAAACATTTATTTTCGAAAATCACGTCAAGCATGAGAATTCTATCTTTTTAAGAACGGGAGGTTATTTTAATAATCTTTTTAATATTTTGTTTTTTGTTTCCATTTTCTTAGTTCTTATTTCATATTTTTTTTTTCAACTTTTTAATAATCTTTTCTAGTTTTTTAAGAGTGACTTTTATTTTCAAATTTGTATAGTTTTTATTTTTGTCTTTTTTCATTGTTTAAGATTTATCCTCATTTTTTGGTTTTTTGGAATATTTTGTCTATTTTTTATTTTTTCCATATTTTAATAGTATTTTTTTGTTTTTTATTTGGTATTTTTTTCCAGTTTTTCATCATTTCTATTTTTTAAGAATTGATTTTTTTTTGTATTTATCAGTTTTGTTTTTCCCAAAAATATTTATATATTTGTTAAATAAAAAATAATTTATGACAAAATAATTTTAAATAATATTTATCCACTTTTTTGACGGAACTATCCGTTTTCAACAAGTTAATATTAATTAAAATAATTTTAATAAATAATTTTACTAGCAAAGACCATTTTTCCTTTTTTAATATTTATCCACTTTTTAACAAGTATTTTTGTGTAACCGTTTTTAACAAAATAATTTTAGAACTAACCGTTTTTAACAAGTTAATATTAGATAGCCCAGGGGTAAAATGGTCAACACAATCCCATTTTAACACCCGTTAACAGAAAAGTTAGCTTAGGGGGTGATTTGAGCATTTTCGTAACCTTTTGGGTTTTTCAAATCAGGGAGTCTTTAATTGCGTTTTCGTAACATCTAAGGAGGATTTAAATGCACTTTACCCGAAGATAGGATATAGGAAAACTATAGAGTTAAGGTACATGTAGTTAACTGTACCAATACCCCGACATGAGGTGTTAGTATAAATCAGACCTGAGACTAGTAAAGCAACAGACTGGGAACCAAGTGGGAGTACCTGATTGAAATAGGTACTGTAAAGGCCTGTAGATGAGGGTAGTTAGGAGCAGCCCAGGAGCAGGGCCTATAATGGGTTCGTAGATGTTTCTCTTGTGAATAAGAAGACATCATCCAAGCAAGAGATAACCCCTGTAAGGGTAGGGTAATTAGGCAATATGAAGTGCCAATAGACAGTGGGTATCGGGTTGGGGGTAATCAGGGAACCTGGATATATTAATGAGTGAATTACTAATGACAAGTATCAGTCATGTACCTGTATACATGGATATCATAAGGTAATAGGTAGCAACAGCTTTTACTCACTACAGAGCAGCTGCAAGGTACCCTATTTCATCTATAGATGTAAATGCCTACATATAAAGGTACTTAAGTAGAAAGGAGAGACTAAGCCAATAGGGGTCCTTTTGTTCCAGAAATGGAGTTGACCTCAGCCATAGGACAGCTAAAGGAAGGAAGGACAACACTTATATATATATATATATATATATATATATATATATATATATATATATATATAGGGTCATAAGTCAGTAATGGTTAGTATCAGTGGTATGGGAGTTAGCCTAAGAAGTAGAGTAATAGGTAAACCTGAGCTATCTATTTTCCAATATAAACTTAAGTGGTATAAGAAATGACCTAGAAACCTAACCAATAGATAGATAGGTTTGTTTGTACTTTTCAACTGTGTATTGAATTAGTTAATTCCAAATATAGGTCGTGGAGACTTCGACTCGGCACTTGACCCGTACCGCAGCTCAAGACCACAAGCAAGTATACCTTGCCTTTCTTTACAGTTTTACTTACATGCTTATTGCTTGCATTATTCAGTTTCTTCTGATTGATTGCTGACATGTGTTTCTCATATCATGTATACTAGTTTGATTGCCTCATTGATATATAGTCCTTGTTCACAGTTAGCCTTGTAGTTCATATTGGACCTATTTCTCACATGTGCTTGATGGAGTCGTATCATAGAATGAGTGTGTTATAACTGAACTACTATATCTTAACCTGCGAGTCCACACTAGGGACGAGGGTTGACTATTTGAAATCACCTGCGAGTCCACACTAGGGACGAGGGTGATTGCCTTGAACTAACCTGTGAGTCCATACTAGGGGCGAGGGTATGGTTATTTGTTGATCTTTTGACATGTGTTCCCTTATTTTCTTCCAGCAGTTCATTTATGCGTAGTTGTTCACATATTCATGTATCGTTATTTGCTTAGTTTCCCTACTTATATCCGAGATTCTCTTCATGCATGATAAACTGTTAGATAGGCATATTTTATGTATCTTTCTAGTCCCTTGAGGACCTGATGATCTCTTCAGGTTTAGCCGCGGTTGATCCATGTGTAGATGAACAGGTTTGAGCCAGCACCAGACCCTAGTACCGCTGTAGCTGATGATGTCATTTGATGTTTAGCATAGTTTGGACTCAGTCATTTTATTTCATGTCTCTATTTTACTTCCGTCTACTGGTAGTGGATTTGTATCCATTGAACGTGACTTGAATTCTTGATAACTTAAAACTTCATTTTATATTATTCTCCAGTATTCAGTTCTTCAGTATTATTAGAGTTGGTTGTATCTTTACATTCTATGGATGAGATCTATACGACCATGTTTCTGTGACTTGTGAGTTTATAGATAGCGTTCTACCACCGATATTGCGGCGTAGGCTGGCTTGGACACGCACTCGTATCCCGAAAAGCGGGTGCAGGTTGTGACATTGGAGAAAGAGAGATATGAGGAAGGAGACGAGCAAAAAAAAACAAAAATTGACTATTATACCTATTGTTGGGCTAGCCCTGAGTAATTTTTTCAATGGCAAATTTGTAAATAAACCAAAGTTAGATTTGGGCTAGTCTTGAGTAAAATTTGATGTGCCTTTATAAATAATCTTATAATTAGCCAAAAGTTACTTTATTTAGCTCAAAAGTATGAAGTGATATGATCAGTAGCCCTCTAGTGGAGGGTATGGTTACCACCAATATTATATTTTCTTACAATTATGAAGGAAAATTCGATGAATGGTATTACAAGACCAAACTAAGATATGTAGCACCAAACCCATTTTTCTGCCCAAACAAAATTTTGAAACATGCAACAAACAACTAAAAAAAATTCCCTATAGAAAACTATATGATGAAAAAACAGACTCTCACTCATCCTTTAAATTATTGATATGTTTATGTATTAGGTCTCTGTGATATGATCTCGAATTGGTTACAACAACCATTTATAACATTTGTCCTCTCTCTGTTCGATATTTTTTCTACTTCCTACTTTTCTCTCTCATATAAAAATGTGTCTTTTACTTTCAACATGAGTAGTCATTGTCCTAAATTTTTATAAATTAATTATTGTAGATGTAAGATTCAACATGAGATTGTACACATTAATTAATGTAGATGTAAGTTACTACAACACAAGGGGTAAAACTTTGATACAAATTAATGGTTGTATCTATTGGAAAAATATTTATTTTCCTTTAACCTATAAATAAAATTAAACAAAGTTTAGTATTACCGGCCTTTGGAGAAGTCACGCTGAACGCACTGCCATAAGAGTTGATTCGAGGTCTATATGCAGACTGTTCTCGAATGCTCCTAATGATAAAACTCCGGTACTACCAGCTTCTCCTCGTTGCACACAACTCAAAGAGAATGACCCAAACTTAGCTTTTTGCCCGAAATATGAAAATGAAGAACAATGTTTTGAATTGAATAAAGAGAGAAGAGGCATGAGATTTTCCTTAGTAGAGAGCTTTGTAGAGCTTAAAAATTAAGTTGCATCATGTTTTTACTACTCATCAATCAAGTTGCGCCCCAGAAATCAAGTTGCGCCACTATTTTAAAGTCCAGAAATCAAACTGCGCCATTGATTAGGTTGCGCTTGACAACAGACTGCGCCCAATCTACATTGCGCCCAAGCCTATGTGGCGTATGACAATAACTGTCATCACTGCCTGACAGTTGACAGCACAATGAACGAAGAAAATCTTTTCGAATCCCTCAAAGCGTGCCGCTCGAGAAGATTTAATTGACAGTTGTCCTGCACATCCTGTGAGTTGCGCCTAGGCGCAATCTAAATAAATTCCTTAGTTGCACCTATGCGCAATCTGACTAAATTTTTCTCATACCTTTCAAAGGCTGCCACGTGCCTATGCACTGAGTTGTGTCTAGGCGCAACCCAATCAGGCGCAGTTTGACTTGTTGACTGAAGCTCGCACAACCTGATAAAGTTAAGACAACTTAGATTCTAAAGTAGGATGATGTGGCACACATGCCACTAATCTCTCAAAACGTGTCCACTACTCTGTACACGACCATGCGCATCTCAATCATATGATGCCATGCATCTAAATACAGTTAGTACACGATTGTGTCACTGAATGGAAGTTGGCACAATATAAGGGTGGCGCAACCCAAAGTGGCGCTGTTCAGCCTCGCGCACATTAGAATAACTGCTAAAATAGTTATTTCCAGAACTCTATAAATAGAGTTTCCAATCATTATCAAGGCACATCACAGAGATCAGGAACTCTTGCAAAATTGTTGTTGCATTCTTCAGAGGCTCTAGTCTTCAAGTTCACATAGTCCAAGGGATAAAGTGATCGTCTTCTGATCAAATTCCTAAAGTTGTACTTCCCCAGAATTCAATTTTACTTTGTACTCTTTTTGTAAGTTTGTTATAAACTTTTTGTTTTTGCAAACAAAATGACGACTCTGCTGGGGACGACTTTCTCCTCCGATGAGAAAGTGACAACTCAATGTGATACTGCGTCAATCGGCAAGACGTAGAAGACTCTGGTTGTTCAAGTTAACCAGACAGCCTATGAAGATATGATCAACAAGAAGAGCAACAAGTGCACTGCGGTTATCACCAAGAACAAAACTGTGTGGACTCCTAAGTCTTCTACAGTTGTTGTTGCCCAAGCGCAACCTGTCTCTGTTGCTCAGGCACAGTCTGCTCCTGCTGTCCATGCGCAATCTACTCTTCCTGCTGCTCAGGCGCAGTCTGCTCCTGCTGTCTGTGCATAATCTACTCTTTCTGCTGCTCAGGCGCAGTCTTCTCCTACTGCCAAAGCGCAGTCCACTACTCCCTTTGCTACCAAGGCACAGTCTACTCATGCTGCTGCTAAGACGCAATTTGTTACTAGGACGCAACCAGTAGCCCATGTAGCTATGACGTAACCCAAGCAATCAGTTGTCCAGGCGCAGTTTGCTTATTATACTGCTCTGGCGCAACCCAAAGGATCTAGTCTTTTGGCTATTCCTTCCTCCAATTATCCAGTTCTGAACTTGGAAAAACAATGTTCTAGTGCCAAAACTAGATAGAACAAAGGGAAGGGCCCTGTTACACTTCCTCAACTGGTACAACCTGTGCCTAAAATGGTCCTACAATAAAACAGAAGGAAACACTTTTTAGCTAACCTTCCACAAAATAAAGGAAATCACTCTTTGGTCTTTTCTCAATCTTCCCTAGTCTATGACTCAGAGGAAGATATATCGGATTCTATTCCCTTAAACAGAGGTCTTCAAATCTCTGCTAGGGAAATGAATACTGATCAAAGAGGCATTTTGCCTACCCCTATAGGGACTGTTCAAGATCTTCCAACCTTGCAGATCTTAAGATCCAAGCAAGAAAAGTTGACGATATCTCAAACAGAGACACCCGGAGCAAAATTCTCTGATTTACACGCTTATCTCAATAGGCGTCAATCAACATCAACTTCGATGAAATGCAAGAATCCTATGCCAAAGGCCAATCTACCAGAAACAAAAATTTGAAAAGAAGAACCCAATCACTTATGCTAATGAGTTAAGTACTTCTTTATACACTCATGGAACTAAACATCTAAAGAATAGGAGGCATGTTCCTAACATCATTAAGAAATATGTTCCTCCGACTTCTTCTCGTCCTGTAGTGGTAATTGATCTCCGGGAATGTCTTACACAAAGATGAAATATCACAGAGATGTCTTCTTCACCTCTAAATCACTCTTTAGATCGCCACCGCCTTCATGAAGTGGACATCAAGTGTTGTTGCCAAGTAGCCAAACGATCTGTCTTCGATCGTCTGAACTATGTTCCAACTCCTGAACCTATAATGGAAGATGAAGATGAGCCGTTATATGCTTCTGTCAATATGACTTTCCAAGGCACTAGGTGTGGAAAACATCCAAGACGTAATGCATCCCGTAATCCCAGTCAGCAATACTTAGATCGAATTCATGCATCCAGTGAAGGGGTCTTTCAATACACCAGATCAAGAAATCAAAATTTGAACCAAGGTATCTTTAATCAAGAAGATCTCCCTATCGCTCATCTGGGAGAGGACTCTTTATCTGAGTTTGATGCAGTTAGTGAAAGTTCTGAACAAACTATCTCGTCAATAGTAGCAAGAGAAGTGACGGCATATGCCATTACAGAAGATCAAGACGCTTCTAGTTCAGCCAATCAAGAACAGCGAATTGCTGCACTAGAGGACAAACTGAAGACCATGGCTGAAATGGTCGCAAGTATGCACACTATAATCGTAGCTCAACATACAGTGCCACCGGTTATAAACCCTACTACAAATCCTGAGCTTATAGCATCTTCTGTACCTATTAATGTTAGTCTGGGGGTACCACCTCCTCAGGTTGCTTCTGTACCAATTTAAGTTGATCTCAGTCAGTTTGGTGCTGGGGGTGGTAATTACCATGCTGTTCCTCCTCATAACAATTCAAATCAACCCACCAATTCCCAAATGTCAGGAGATGCTAATGAGGCTGTAAAACTCTTACGCACTCAGTTTTGTTGACACAAAATCACAGTCAACCAAATATTGATACAATTGACAACATGATACTTGTAATATTTCAATACGACACATGAAGACTGAACTCAGTACAAGATGGACGACAGCTCGTACCTGCTATTTTGAGTCTGTATTTTATATTTTTATTGAGTCTAGAAATATGTAAACTGAGTCGTACTGAGCAATTTGAGACTTAACCTATGCCTATACCTCAACCCAAAAGCCCACCAAAATCCAAATGGCCCATTTACCCATTGGACCAGTTCTTTGCTCTGGAGACAGAGTTCGGGCCGAACTCTGCCTCCATACAGAGTTTGGGCCGAACTCTGCCTCCTAAAATCCAGGACCCTAATTTTTAGGGTTGGCTGGATGCAAGTTGTCCAACGGCCAAATTTTTGAATATTTGACCCAGAATTCTGCCTACCTGGTATTCTATAAATAGGCCTTGATTTCTCTCTTTTTCAATAATCCAATCTTCTCTTCTCTTCTCTCTAAAGCCTTATACAAGCCATACCCTTCTCATCTACTAGCCACAAGCTCCCTAAGCCTCAAAGTGCTCAGTACTTTTCAGTTAGGAGTTTGTACAAGAGTTTAAGAAGTCGCTTGGAAAATTCCAAGCATCGCTACTGCGATCTCTGTAAGAAGTTGACATGCTCTTCTGAAGAAAAGGCACGGGGTGTAACTACTATTTCATAAATAGTGGATCTAATCCTGAGCTAGAGTTCTCAGACCTGGACTAGTCCTCCACGAGATAAACCAGGTTAAAATCGGCTGTGTTTGCGTATGCTTTCTTGCTCTTTACTATTTTCGCATTTACTCTGATTATTTACTGTCGATGAAAGAGTTTAATTTTTATTTGGACATTATTGTCATAAACTCTATTCATCCCCCTCTAGAGTTGCCTATTTGTTCTTCAATTGGTATCAGAGCTCTGTTCTCTCAACAAGGACTAACATCCTAGAGCTGATCCATGGCAACCACACAATCCATGATTTCCAATCACAGTGAATGGCAGTCCACTCATAGGCCTCCCCTATTTGATGGGAAAAACTACACCTATTGGAAAACAAGGATGAGCTTTTATCTCAAGTCGCTAGACTTCGACCTGTGGACCATTGTTACCGATAGTTACAAAAAGCCCGCCAGAATAGTTGTTAATGGTGATCTCGTTGAGAAACCACATGACAAATATTCTAACGAGAAGAAGAAACAGGCAAGTCTAGACGCGAGAGCTATTAATGCTTTATTTTGTGCTATAGACAGGAATGAGTTTAACAGGGTCTCAACATGCACCACCTCTCACGAAGTATGGAGACTTCTAGAAGTGACGCATGAAGGAACCACCCAAGTCAAGGAGTCAAAAATAAGTCGTCTCACTCAAGAATATGAGGCATTCAAGATGAAGCCAAATGAGATGATCACACAAATGTTTACAAGATTCCTTGACATCATCAACCCCTTGTCTTCTCTCGGCAAACAATATACAAATCACGAGAAGATCCGCAAGCTACTTAGGGGACTACCAAAGATTTGGAACCCTAAGGTGACAGCCATCATAGAAGAAAATGATCTCATGACTATGTCCATGGAGACTTTGATGGGAAAGCTGATGATTCATGAGCTTGACCTCAAAGACTTCGAAGAGCCTGCTCCTAAGGCAAAGGAGATTGCCCTTAAAGCTCACCGACGAAGGGCTGATCCTGAAGAGACGGATAACGACAACTCTAAAGGTGATGATCAAGCTCTCCTTGTCCGCAACTTCAAGAAATTCCTTCGCTTCAATCGAAGAAAGAAGAAACCACAAGAAGATGACGAAGAAAAGCCAATATGCTATGGCTGCAAGAAGAATGGACACGTCCGAAAAGATTGTCCATTCGCAAAGAAGAGCAACCGATATGAGAAACCATACAAGTAGGCTTCCTCAAGAAAATATGCCAACACAAGCATTTGGCATGAAAGCGAAGCTAGTGACTCCGAGGAAGAAAAGGACTCTCCTCAAGATATTGCCAATGTATGCCAAATGGCAACATCCGATAAGGTAACTAGCAAAACTCTCGATGATTTCACTTTTGATGAACTTGGCGATGCATTCAGTGATTTACTCAATGACCACAAGAAAGTCATTGGTAAATATAAACATGCCAAGGAGAATGTCACGCCCCGATCCCGGAGGATCGAAAACTAGCCACTGGACGTGATGCCGTACAAGTCTAGATTGCACTTGTACAAGGCAAAACCATTACAGTTCTTGGTAATTCTCAGAAAATATCGACAATGCAGCGGAACCAAGCAGATAAATTGAAGTCACACAATTTATATAGAAATGTATCTCTTTATTAAAAATCAAAATGGATTACAAGACTTGCAGCAGAATACAGAGTTTACAACTGTTTACAAGACTCGCAGCGGAATACAGAGTTTACAACTGATTACAAGACTTTTGAATAGCCAACTGAATGTATACACTTGCCCTTTTGGCTACAAATGAATATACCGACTTCTTTACAATGAACTTGCCAATATGGCTACAATCTCACTGGTATAACTGAGTTCCCATATTCCATACATTATGTCCCGTATAGCAGAAGACATCGTCTTGCAAGAAGAGCTTCTGCACATCCATCCGATTCATCGATGCTAAGCACTGATTCACAGGATTTCCCCAAGCAAACACCTGTAATATTGCCCACAACGTGGGTCAGTACATCATCAATGTACTGGCGAGCGGTGCTGGCCCAACTCACCTAAGAAGACAGCACTAAGTAATCATGTTATAGCACATTATTAACAGTGGTCTTTCTCGTTGCCTTAGGGTCAGTTTCATGTTATAGCCGACAAGAAGTAAAGCATGCAAATCTCATAGCCAACATAATTTAAAGCATGCAGTTATCACCCTTTGGTGATTCTTACCCACGGTTGTGTAGCCATCCCTGTACATTTATAATACTTACTCTGCCTGCACAAGACATTGTTAGAAACAATATCATGATTCAATATGAATATCACCGTTCAGGTGATTCTTACCAACAGCCGACATCCTTCCCTGTATTTGAGTAATAACTTACTCTGCCTGCATAAGACATCATTAGCACCTGACCTATCTATATGAAGGTCACTGGCGACACGCCATCCTGGACCGTCTTACAGGTATACAGCGCCCTTGCCAGTGCAGGTAGCTAGCCCCACTGCAAGTCCTGTATACCGTGCTACTACTTCAGCACTGCCACTACTTCGGTATTGGTTTTCCCTAGGACGAACCGAGTTCCATGGCCCAGGAATACCGTTCGAGAAACCACCTTGTCGACAAGTTGTCCATGACCATGCAACTATATGCAACTTATCTAAGAAGAAAACATATTTATGCATGATAAGGAAACTAAGTAATTCAGCCACCATTCTCATTCATATTACCATCTTGCCATCTAGCCATCTTGCCTTGAGCCAATGCTCACATTATCATCTGTCCAATCCAGGGTCTTGGCGTAATCAACATTCTACATCGGCGACAGGATAATAGAATGTTGTTACCCAATCCTTTTGCCACATCTTTGATACCATACATCTTTCCAACCAAACTTAGTGTACTCACCGCCCAATTCCTGGGACTTAGCATCTGTTTAGCATTCATTCATTTGAATGCAATTCAAGCATACTCACTGCCCAGTTCTTGGGTCTTAGCATCTGTTTTACCATTTATTCATTGAGCCAAAGCTCAATATACTCACCGCCCAAGTATTTGGGACTTTGCCATCACCTGTCATGTAATTCATCGCAACAGTATACAAGCATACAATTCATCTAGCCACACCAGTTTACGTTCAGGTGATTATTATCTTTCATTATCTTTCCAAATTCTATGCAAGATGTTATTGAACAAACTCAACTAGAAACATAGCATACTCATCCTTATTTTAAGCGTGAAGCTAAAGGATCTTTGAAGGGTTCAACACTAGTCACATTCATAGGACGATTCCCGCCACGATCGCATAGACTTCCAAGCGATCCTTCGTATATTCTCAAGTCCAACAAGGCTTCATCGAACGAACCATCCATCATAAGGCATCTTGCGGGTCGGGGCGTTACAATATATACCACCCAGAAAAAGTTTCGTCCTCGAAACTTAAAACAAAACTCATGCCCAAAACTTTAACCAACTTTTCATGAAACTTCTCAACGATCAACTTGCACCATTTAATATTTCTCCGCAATATCTCGATTGATTTCAAGTAATGTACCGTCTCGTTACAACATCCCAATTAATTCGACATAGTTTACCTTCTTTGATCTTTCCTCCAATACTCGTACAAATCCTTAGCACATAATAATCCTTCCCGTTGCTTCGTTTGAATTCAGCATACCACTTAGTTGGAATCATACACATATTTTAGGCGTCCCCGAAATACATGCACTTCAGCCAAGTTCAGTGATAGAGAAAACGAACGAGCTACGGTGTACCTTCCTTTTCGAACATCAGTAATTCTTTTTGAGCATCTCGTATAATCCCACTTTGTTTATCCAATATTCCAACCAATTACTAAGACGATAGATGTCGCCAATTCCAATTCGATAAATTTTCCTCAACCGATCCAACATTTCAAAATATTCAAACTTAGATGTATCAAGTATTCCTTTCAAGTTCATTGTCATCCATGCCACCAAAGTTGATAAATCATATTGCAACATTTTATTTTGATACCCCGATTCTCATCGGTCAAATCTTGTACTCATCATCGTTCGCATCCATACACATTGTTTGCAACTCATAAATTCTCTCGATCCTGATTTATCCATCAAATTGTACCATCATCCCACTCTAGTAATATTTTTCATTGTACTCAAATGTTTCTTCGTATTGATCAAGCCAACAATATTATCCTCTCGGATAGGCAACTATCATATTCCAGCAACATTAATTCTGAGGGTCATTCATATTCACATTCGCCGATCTCGGCTACATGCACTATCCAATTCCGTCATTACACTTATCCTCAATCTTGATCCGGTCAATGAAATTATTCCAACTATCTCAAAGCACTACCAACAATTTTTGCAGCTCAATATCAATCAACCAATCCAACCAGTTCTAACAATTCCCAACATTTCAACCAAGGCAACTCAATTTCCGAAACCAACATGATCCGTCATCCCATCCAACATTATAACATCAAAATTTCCCAAATATCTATTCAATTCCAAAGCCTACCTTCCAACACATCTTATTCATTCCAACTATACTCATGCAACACCAATAGGGACATCCTACGGTTTTCCAATAGTCAACTTAGCATAAAATTAAGTCTCTATGGTCAGCTAATCTAAGCTAAACCAGACATTCAGCTAACCCATATGAGATGAGTAGCTATCAGGGATATACTTATCTCTTATCTTAGAGGCAACCAATTCTCAATATAGGGCAACTCTATGGTCTGACCAACTTAGGGACATGGGACACCACCCCAATCTTATGAACTTATTCCCAACACGGACAACTGAAGAACATAGCCAACCAAATCTGAAACTTAAGCAAGCAACCAACAATCTAGGCAACAAACCGATACTCTAGGCAACCAGCCAACAATCTAGGTAACCAATCAACAATCTAGGCAACTAGCCAACAATCTAGGCAACCAACTGACAATCTAGGGTCAAGTCTTTCTACCTGTACTCATACTCGAGTCATACCCACGAAGTCTCATTCTAGAATTACCCGCAACCGACCAAATCTATCCGACAATTCTATCCAACAATTCTATCCCACAATTCTATGGGTCAATCTCGAAGCTATCATATAAAACTCCTCAATAGAATATTCAACTTTCAATTTCCATTTGCATAGATATAGCATCACTTGTTCAATCCGACTTGCATCCTCATATCGTACTCATATGTCTATTCAATCGGGTCAACTATTCTGAATCATCATCCGACATTGTTATCTCAATACTTTATCACTTATGATCTCTTTCCTACGGTCTCTTCGCGACATATTCGTTTTCCACATTCTTAGATCATCGAAACGGTCCGTACTCTTTTAACCAACAAAAATAAGGCAACTATAATCATATTTCTTCCAAGGCATCATTTATAAATTTTCTAACACCAACACGGTCATCTCTTAGCAATTCACGTTAACCATCAATATTAGTTTTGCATCACCTCCTTGTGATTCCATAAGAAGATTTATTATTCATGCACCGATCCAATCCCTATAGCACCAATCATCTAGCATTCGTACTTCGGTCATCCAATTGAATATGACATAACTTAATTAGCTAAGTCATAATCCAGCAATTCTATATTCCACCAAACTTGTTATTCATACGACAACATCATCTACCGACATGGTCTCTTACATATCGCTGCACCTCGATACTTATTTGTATTCCAGCCATTCGACTCTCATAAGGAACATCTACTCTTTCATGCATTAAGGGACAAGTACTCATTCTCTGTGCCTCAAAATATTCAAGGGTCATAATATGTTAATTCGGGACATCAATTTCTTTCAAGCACACTGCACCACGTGCTAAGATCATCTATTCCTCAATCTCATTTTCCAACTTTTCGGTCGTCGATGCAACTCTTTGCATCTTCTAAATCATTTGCAACATCCCGATAAGCGTCAAACATTACCATCCATTCTGTCGATATCCAACATGCAATTTCTTTAACTCAATTCCAACATCGTTCAATATTCGGTCCATAGTTGTTCTCGCAAAATCTTTCAATAGCAACACCACACTATCATTACCAAGCCTATAATCCTTCTACCCAACTGATTCAAGTACTCGCCTGAATCTGAAATTCTTTTCTTTCCCAACCAAGGCATCATTTCATATTCTCAATTCTCTTATTACCCAACTTAATGCTAACCGACAAGGTCTAGCGATGGTTCATCTGAACACATCAAATCTCACAACGGTCATCCAACTTAAAAATCAAGGAACACGCCTAGCCAACATGTATCAATCGTAAGCTCAGCTACGATTCGATACCACCCACTACCTTATAGGTAAAGCAATCACAAAATCATAGACACATCAAGGGTCAAGGGACATCTTATCACGACAAGGGTATATGTAATATACCACCCAGAGCTCAAGCCATTCCAAACACAATATTCCTTCGCATCAAACCGACATCCAACATGGACTATCCATCCTGCAGTGGTTATGCTGACCACAAATACCGACTAAAAATTCGGTCGATTCCCATTCACTGAGATCCATGCACATTCTGTTCCAACATACCATGCCATCACCCACTGTCGATTGCTGCATAACAATCGATTCAAAGAATCCCACACATAAGACATCCAGCATACATCACAAACTTACGCATCGCATCATTGTTATTCTTTTTGGTATCTTTTAGAAATTCAACAAAGCACACATATCACAGCCCACATATTTAGACTTATTGTATGGAACACCCAGTGAGAGGTTAGAATGATCAACGGACTTTCAGTAAAGGGAACAACATAGAATAGTTTGGAAGCAACACAGAACAATCGCAGAAGTACTATGAATCATCATAGAGGCAACTTTGATTTCATCGCGGAAGCAACTTTGAGTATTCGCGGAAGCAACTTTGATTCACCGCGGAAGCAACTTTTGAATAATCGCGGAAGCAATCTTTGAATCATCGCGGAAGCAGCATAGAATCATCTTAGTAGCGACATTGATTTGAAACAAATCGAATAGGAATCCAAGGACGTAAAGCCGTGCTCTGATACCATTATGTTACGCCCCGATTCCGGAGGATCGAAAACTAGCCACTGGGCGTGATGCCGTACAAGTCTAGATTGCACTTGTACAAGGCAAAACCATTACAGTTCTTGGTAATTCTCAGAAAACATCGACAATGCAGCGGAACCAAGCAGATAAATTGAAGTCACACAATTTATATAGAAATGTATCTCTTTATTGAAAATCAAAATGGATTACAAGACTTGCAGCAGAATACAGAGTTTACAACTGTTTACAAGACTCGCAGCGGAATACAGAGTTTACAACTGATTACAAGACTTTTGAATAGCCAACTGAATGTATACACTTGCCCTTTTGGCTACAAATGAATATACTGACTTCTTTACAATGAACTTGCCAATATGGCTACAATCTCACTGGTATAACTGAGTTCCCATGTTCCATACATTATGTCCCGTATAGCAAAAGACATCGTCTTGCAAGAAGAGCTTCTGCACATCCATCCGATTTATCGATGCCAAGCACTGATTCACAGGATTTCCCCCAAGCAAACACCTATAATATTGCCCACAACGTGGGTCAGTACATCATCAATGTACTGGCGAGCGGTGCTGGCCCAACTCACCTACGAAGACAGCACTAAGTAATCATGTTATAGCACATTATTAACAGTGGTCTTTCTCGTTGCCTTAGGGTCAGTTTCATGTTATAGCCGACAAGAAGTAAAGCATGCAAATCTCATAGCCAACATAATTTAAAGCATGCAGTTATCACCCTTTGGTGATTCTTACCCACGGTTGTGTAGCCATCCCTGTACATTTATAATACTTACTCTGCCTGCACAAGACATTGTTAGAAACAATATCATGATTCAATATGAATATCACCGTTCAGGTGATTCTTACCAACAGCCGACATCCTTCCCTGTATTTGAGTAATAACTTACTCTGCCTGCATAAGACATCATTAGCACCTGACCTATCTATATGAAGGTCACTGGCGATACGCCATCCTGGACCGTCTTACAGGTATACAGCGCCCTTGCCAGTGCAGGTAGCTAGCCCCACTGCAAGTCCTGTATACCGTGCTACTACTTCAGCACTGCCACTACTTCGGCATTGGTTTTCCCTAGGACGAACCGAGTTCCATGGCCCAGGAATACCGTTCGAGAAACCACCTTGTCGATAAGTTGTCCATGACCATGCAACTATATGCAACTTATCTAAGAAGAAAACATATTTATGCATGATAAAGAAACTAAGTAATTCAGCCACCATTCTCATTCATATTACCATCTTGCCATCTAGCCATCTTGCCTTGAGCCAATGCTCACATTATCATCTGCCCAATCCAGGGTCTTGGCGTAATCAACATTCTACATCGGCGACAGGATAATAGAATGTTGTTACCCAATCCTTTTGCCACATCTTTGATACCATACATCTTTCCAACCAAACTCAGTGTACTCACCGCCCAATTCCTGGGACTTAGCATCTGTTTAGCATTCATTCATTTGAATGCAATTCAAGCATACTCACTGTCCAGTTCTTGGGTCTTAGCATCTGTTTTACCATTTATTCATTGAGCCAAAGCTCAATATACTCACCGCCCAAGTATTTGGGACTTTGCCATTATCACGCCCCAACCCGGAAAATCGCTCGTCCTTGCTAGATTTAACCCGAATCATCGTCCTCGCTGGGGCATGATGCCGTACGAGCCTGGATTTGCGCTCGTGCAAGGCAAGATAACAGGTTCACGTAAAACTATCTCAAATCGATAACATAAGCAGCGAAAGAAAACAAAGAATAACATAAGAATCTCTTTTATTCATATTGAACTGAAGGTTACAAAGGCTCTGAATAGCCCAATTGGCTACAACACTCATGATCTCTCTAGCTCACAAAGGATTACATTGTTCCATACATTATGCCCCTTTATAGCCACCAAGTAGTCTTCGGCCGAACATCTCCATGTCGCAAGTCCGAACGCATATGCGGAAGCTCCTCTTGAACGCCAAGGACTCCATACCTCGGCACGTCCAAGCCAAGCTCCGCCCCGAGCTGATCATAACCTGAGCCTGTACAGAAACTAGTGGGGGCTTAGTGCTTTCGTCCTCGCTTCGCACTGATCAAGACCCGCTCGCACCCAAACCAAACACTTATTCATTTAGTGAAACATGCATCTTACTTTGTGGTCTTTCTATTTAGCCTTAGGATCAATTTCATGGCAAAACTTATACATAGCACATATTCATAAATGTGTCCTACGCCGTGTTCCTGCAGCAGACACAGTTAGCCATAACATGAAACATAACATAGTGTTCGTGCTCATGCCGTCCTATTTTCCTTAGCCTACAGTGGTTAGAACTTAACATAAGCAAACATATGATTCACGCAACCGACCATTCATAAACATAAACATATGCATAATGGGTGGCAGGCCCTGCGCCTGCACCCAGCTCTCATCTCAGCCCACCGGTCCTATCTATATGAAGGTCACGGTGTGTCGCACCGTAATGGACTTGGCATCTCATATGTGTAAGCCTACAATCGCTTCGATACGGGTTGCTAGCCCAGTATCCGAAGGATCCCAAACTTATGGATATCATAGCTTATCACAGCACTAGACGGTCGCAATCCGTCCGAATATTGTGCACCACAAATACCACACATAATTCCCTCCTAGGCCGAACGGTCCCGGCGCCCCGGCGTAACCGTTCGAGGGAAGCCGCACCCGTGTACGGGCAATCCGAGTCCATTGACCATGCAATACGTTCCATATCATACAATCCATAGCATACCAACCGATCTCGTATTCCATAAACATAGTGTCGCACATAAACGGTTTCCCGTGCCATAAACGGTTTCCCGTGCCATAAACATAATCCACCATAAATATGGGGAGCTCCGTCGGCGTTATGCCCCAACACATCCATATTGATGCACGACGTCCAACGGCTTAGTCGTCTCGTACTCATAATCACGTGTCTCGTTTGTAAGTTATTCTCATAGCATAATTTCGTATTACTTAGTCTTTTCGTAACATAAGTGCCCGAAGGCACGCTCAGCACCGTATTCAATGTTCTACGCCTAGTGTTCAATGTTCTCGGAGCCGTGCACCTGATGCACATCTCGATCTTTCTTTCAATGTTCTACTATCTTTGCCCTATTGCGATCCGTGCACTTGATGCACGTCGCTTCAATTGTTCGATTGTTCAATGTTCTACCTTAGTATTCAATGCATATTTAGATACTTACCCGCCGAGCCACGTTCGCTAACTCGATAACATATTACGCAAGCATAACATATTTTATTAGACGTGAAGGAATAGGGAGAGAGAGTCAAGAACCCGCCCACCTTAAGCCGATACGCCTTGCCGCCTCGCCGATTGAAGCGTCTCGCTTCCATAACTCGATCGCATAGCTAACTCCCGGACTTAGCCATTCCTTTGCTCTACTCGGTTGATTTGGCCTATCGCGCCCATGCCACAATCCGTTGTAGGGCCTCGATTTGGTTTCGCGGACACTTCATTGCATAAGGCAAAATGCCGACCTCTTATCGTCCAGCGTAGAAGCATAGCCTGCACACCAGATCAACTAAAATCAGCACTTGCTCAAGCGGGACTTACTCTTTGCATCGATTCGATTCATAGATTCCAACCGACTCAAAGCTTACCTTTGGCCAACGCAACACTTGCATCGATTCGCATCGATACCTTATCGGGTCAACGCAACTCTTCGAGTCAACGACTCATCGTAATGCACCGATGCGGAGCGGGGCATTACATAATATACCACTCAAAATCAGGTTCGTCCTCGAACCGAAACTAACACTTAACCCAAGTGTCTCGCATAGATCGCTTCACGATCTCGTGCTATTATCGTTGAATCATACAACTCAGTCTGGATCATACACATATTTTAGGCGTCCCACCAATATATGCATTTCAGCCAAGCTCAGTTGTAGGATATCGGGACAACTAACAAGCTTAACTTAAATCCTCAAGCATCCATCGTTCCGTACTCGACTTGGTCATATCTTAGCGCTTATTTCCAATCTCGTATCCATCATCCCATAACATGCGATCGTCTTCCAACATCTTGCACATAGCTTAATTCAACTATAACTTCGATCTCACAAGTTTCTCGCCAATCATCTAACACTCACATTGTATCGAGTCATTGTGTATCCGATCACAACAATTCTCTGTAATGCCTATTCGCCCAACCGTTTGCCTATCTCTCGTATAACTCAAGTCTTTCATCCTATCATTCATAACATTTAGCCTTAACGACATGGACTATGTCAACATGTCACAAAATCCTTTGCCTACAATCCGTACTAAGTCTCGTACACAACTATTTCAATACGATCTACGTTCTCGAACTACCCGTACATCGAGTCTGGGGCTACCCCCGCTAGGCAACTTATCCAGACATCATGCTCGCACTCTCCCGACACAAGAGGTCAACTTGAGTCTACGATGCTCAAAGGCAACAATCTTTCCGACCCAAGGTCTCTTACGATACGCCTATCTCCGATTCTCGACCGAGTACGAATCCCTTACTCAATGCTCGAATAAATCCCGACTAGTTCATTCCATAACTCAAATCGTGCGCTCAACATACATAGCCTAACCGTTACTCAAATCGATCTACGACACAACTCTTAGGGTCATTCTATTACTCGTCGCCCTCGCGCATTGCAGAATCCTTGCAATCGCCTTACCGCATCGCTATGCTAAGTACGTTCCTCAACATATACTCGATCGATCATAGACTTTCTGACCACATCGATTCTAGTACTCGCTAACTTTCGAGACACGATACTCACTCTCTTACACTTATCCTCGACATGCACTACCTCATTCCTTATCCTTCTTATGCGACTTCTTTAAGGTCATCCTATGAGACTTCAACATTCACTTGATTTGGCGGTCAAGTCTTCTAGGGTCAGCTGCCCCGAAACTATGCTCGATAATTGAAGATCATCAACGAGGGACAGTTACAACGAACCATGCTATATCCTACCGCGGAGCCAAATCAATTCCCGACGCTTCCTATGGGACTTTACCCAATCCGACATACCAATCCATAATTTTTCTACTCCCGTGCAACTGATGCGCCGTTAACTACTCGAATCACTCGTATATTACATAGCTCGATACATTCCATACTCATCAAACCATCCTCGAACGACTCTCGCGTCAAACCACAAGTCCATATCGATTTTGCCACGCCTCGTAAGTTCGATCATTCCCGCCGGATGAATCACCATACCAGCGCTCACGCGGAATGATCATCCTAATTTGACGTGACGCATGTGCGAGGCTGGTATTGCGCTCGCTCAAGACAAAAATGTCAACATAGTGGTGATCCGCGAAACAATCCAGACACTTTCATTTTCTTCCGAGTAACATCCATCGACTCTCAAATTCTTCGAAGCATTCCTACCGTTATCATCCAAACTGCCATCAGCTTAACTTGCATCTTATTCATCCAACAACAATGCTCAACATAATTTTCGATCATTTGATCAGAGTATCCCCGAGTTATTACATATCGTCTTTGATACGCCTCAATACCATCGTCGATATGCATAACTTGAACATCTTCCTTTCTCATAAGCTCAAACCCGTTGCAATCATTGCCATTATCCGAACTCGAATACGAATCAAGTCTCGCACTTATCAAGATCCAATCGGTTGTAACTACTTAACATCATCGTGACATAATTTTCAATTTCACATATCCATTCTCATATCCCTAACTCGCACTTCCAATCGTGCTACCGATTCATCGCGTTAACCCAAATTCGTTCGCACAATTTCTCCGTACCTACTCAATTCGTTCCGAAGAAGTCTCCGTACTAACTCAATATAAGTTCGACCGCGTCGACTATTTCCTCAACGTAACATTCGTTCGCAATGTTCAGCCTATCGTTCAACTTATACTTAACAAATTCTCGTCCGACGTATCATCCGTGGATATGACTTCGCACATAATCGTTCAACTCTATTCATCAAGGCATACTCGCATCGACTTCTCTTAATTTATTCCCAATCAAGTCTCGGTACTACACGGCCGTTGCGGACAAACATATCGTAACATCATAATTTTCTCGACGTAACCTATCACAAGTCACCAACCGGCTTAACATAGCAATCGCTAAGTGGTATTCCATATACCACTCAGGATCGAGCCTATCGTTATCGACACAATACTTCACCACGCTTGCTCGCATAATTGGTATTGCATATACCACTCGAAATCGAGTCATTACTCGACATCACACTTCGCATAGGTCCGACTTCTATCTCAACTTAACCGTCCCGTATGATGATCCTTCCGATCCCAGCTCTAACGTTAGCTCAAGTTTGATATACATTCAATCTAACCGTACCATGGCGATCATCATCGATCCCACCCGTAACATTCGCTTATTCAAAGCTCAACGCGACATACGGCCAACATAACGTTCGCCTACTCAAACTCGACTTAGCGACCATCTCGACTCGTACTATCGCATCCGCGATCTTCGAATCCTGCACGTTACAGCTCGTGCAACAACTTAGTCTCGATACTTAAGGTATTTACTCAATCTCGCACAACATATCGCTATCCATCCGCATAGCCATACAACACGCATCATACCATATCGACTCGTTGCACCGATGCAACGAACGATCCACGACTCGCTGCACTCCGTGCAACCAACAACACATAACCATTCGCCTAGTCACATAATACGTATCGCCTCACATATCGACCCGTTGCACTTCGTGCAACCAACAACACATATCTCTTGCACTTCGTGCGACCGCCAACACATAATGCCTCACACTTCGTGCGACCGATAACACATAGCTCCTCGCACTTCGTACGACCGACCATACATATCGTTGTACTTTATGCAACCAACATCACCATATTTATTGCATTTCGTACGACCAGCATTCCATAACTCGTTGCACCTCGTGCAACCAACACTCTCCGATGGCACCCGGAGATCACGTAATAGTCACGACATACTTGTGGCAGACGTATGCAACTTAATATAGACTTATTGTATGGAACATCCAATGTAGCGTCGAGCAGATCCATGAGCCATGCGGTTGCGGAAATAACTTAGAGTCAACTGAATTTCGATATCGAAGCAACTGAGGGTCAAAGAGATTCACGCACGGTCCAAAGGATGGAACCGCTCTGATACCAACTTGTCACGCCCCGACCCGGGAAATCGCTCGTCCTCGCTAGATTTAACCCGAATCATCGTCCTCGCTGGGGCGTGATGCCGCACGAGCCTGGATTTGCGCTCGTGCAAGGCAAGATAACAGGTTCACGTAGAACTATCTCAAATCGATAACATAAGCAGCGGAAGAAAACAAAGAATAACATAAGAATCTCTTTTATTCATATTGAACTGAAGGTTACAAAGGCTCTGAATAGCCCAACATAAAATGCCAATTGGCTACAACACTCATGATCTCTCTAGCTCACAAAGGATTACATTGTTCCATACATTATGCCCCTTTATAGCCACCAAGTAGTCTTCGGCCGAACATCTCCATGTCGCAAGTCCGAACGCATATACGGAAGCTCCTCTTGAACGCCAAGGACTCCATATCTCGGCACGTCCAAGCCAAGCTCTGCCCCGAGCTGATCATAACCTGAGCCTGCACAGAAACTAGTGGGGGCTTAGTGCTTTCGTCCTCGCTTCGCACTGATCAAGACCCGCTCGCACCCAAACCAAACACTTATTAATTTAGTGAAACATGCATCTTACTTTGTGGTCTTTCTATTTAGCCTTATGATCAATTTTATGGCAAAACTTATACATAGCACATATTCATAAATGTGTCCCACGCCGTGTTCCTGCAGCAGACACAGTTAGCCATAACATGAAACATAACATAGTATTCGTGCTCATGACGTCCTATTTTCCTTAGCCTGCAGTGGTTAGAACTTAACATAAGCAAACATATGATTCACGCAACCGACCATTCATAAACATAAATATATGCATAATGGGTGGCAGGCCCTGCGCCTGCACCCAGCTCTCATCTCAGTCCACCGGCCCTATCTATATGAAGGTCACGGTGTGTCGCACCGTAATGGACTTGGCATCTCATATGTGTAAGCCTACAATCGCTTCGATACGGGTTGCTAGTCCAGTATCCGAAGGATCCCAAACTTACGGATATCATAGCTTATCACAGCACTGGACGGTCGCAATCCGTCCGAATGTTGTGCACCAGAAATACCACACATAATTCCCTCATAGGCCGAACGGTCCCGGCGCCCCGGCGTTACCGTTCGAGGGAAGCTGCACCCGTGCACGGGCAATCCGAGTCCATTGACCATGCAATACGTTCCATAGCATACAATCCATAGCATACCAACCGATCTCGTATTCTATAAACATAGTGTCACACATAAACGGTTTCCCGTGCCATAAACGGTTTCCCGTGCCATAAACATAATCCACCATAAATATGGGGAGCTCCGTCGGCGTTATGTCCCAACACATCCATATTGATGCACGACGCCCAACGGCTTAGTCGTCTCGTACTCATAATCACGTATCCCGTTTGTAAGTTATTCTCATAGCATAATTTCGTATTACTTAGTCTTTTCGTAACATAAGTGCCCGAAGGCACGCTCAGCACCGTATTCAATGTTCTACGCCTAGTGTTCAATGTTCTCGGAGCCGTGCACCTGATGCACATCTCGATCTTTCTTTCAATGTTCTACCATCTTTGCCCTATTGCGATCCGTGCACTTGATGCACGTCGCTTCAATTGTTCGATTGTTCAATGTTCTACCTTAGTATTCAACGCATATTTAGACACTTACCCGCCGAGCCATGCTCGCTAACTCGATAACATATTACGCAAGCATAACATATTTTATTAGACGTGAAGGAATAGGGAGAGAGAGTCAAGAACCCGCCCACCTTAAGCCGATACGCCTTGCCGCCTCGCCGATTGAAGCGTCTCGCTTCCATAACTCGATCGCATAGCTAACTTCCGGACTTAGCCATTCCTTTGCTCTACTCGGTTGATTTGGCCTATCGCGCCCATGCCACAATCCGTTGCAGGGCCTCGATTTGGTTTCGCGGACACTTCATTGCATAAGGCAAAATGCCGACCTCTTATCGTCTAGCGTAGAAGCATAGCCTGCACACCAGATCAACTAAAATCAGCACTTGCTCAAGCGGGACTTACTCTTTGCATCGATTCGATTCATAGATTCCAACCGACTCAAAGCTTACCTTTGGCCAACGCAACACTTGCATCAATTCGCATCGATACCTTATCGGGTCAACGCAACTCTTCGAGTCAACGACTCATCGTAATGCACCGATGAGGAGCGGGGCATTACAGCCATCACCTGTCATGTAATTCATCGCAACAGTATACAAGCATACAATTCATCTAGCCACACCAGTTTACGTTCAGGTGATTATTATCTTTCATTATCTTTCTAAATTCCATGCAAGATGTTATTGAACAAACTCAACTAGAAACATAGCATACTCATCCTTATTTTAAGCGTGAAGCTAAAGGATCTTTGAAGGGTTCAACACTACTCACATTCATAGGACGATTCCCGCCACGATCGCATAGACTTCCAAGCGATCCTTCGCATATTCTCAAGTCCAACAAGGCTTCATCGAACGAACCATCCATCATAAGGCATCTTGCGGGTCGGGGCGTTACAATATATACCACCCAGAAAAAGTTTCGTCCTCGAAACTTAAAACAAAACTCATGCCCAAAACTTTAACCAACTTTTCATGAAACTTCTCAACGATCAACTTGCACCATTTAATATTTCTCCGCAATATCTCGATTGATTTCAAGTAATGTACCGTCTCGTTACAGCATCCCAATTAATTCGACATAGTTTACCATCTTTGATCTTTCCTCCAACACTCGTGCAAATCCTTAGCACATAATAATCCTTCCCGTGGCTTCGTTTGAATTCAGCATACCACTTAGTTGGAATCATACACATATTTTAGGCGTCCCCAAAATACATGCACTTCAGCCAAGTTCAGTGATAGAGAAAATGAACGAGCTACGGTGTACCTTCCTTTTCGAACATCAGTAATTCTTTTTGAGCATCTCGTATAATCCCACTTTGTTTATCCAATATTCCAACCAATTACTAAGACGATAGATGTCGCCAATTCCAATTCGATAAATTTTCCTCAACCGATCCAATATTTCAAAATATTCAAACTTAGATGTATCAAGTATTCCTTTCAAGTTCATTGTCATCCATGCCACCAAAGTTGATAAATCATATTGCAATATTTTATTTTGATACCCCGATTCTCATCGGTCAAATCTTGTACTCATCATCGTTCGCATCCATATACATTGTTTGCAACTCATAAATTCTTTCGATCCTGATT
This sequence comes from Iris pallida, assembly GCA_029216955.1. NCBI lineage: Eukaryota > Viridiplantae > Streptophyta > Magnoliopsida > Asparagales > Iridaceae > Iris > Iris pallida. The sequence goes on from JANAVB010033017.1 coordinate 1,188,927, forward strand.
CATCCATCAAATTGTACCATCATCCCACTCTAGTAATATTTTTTATTGTACTCAAATGTTTCTTCGTATTGATCAAGCCAACAATATTATCCTCTCGCATAGGCAACTATCATATTCCAGCAACATTAATTCTGAGGGTCATTCATATTCACATTCGCCGATCTCGGCTACATGCACTATCCAATTCCGTCATTACACTTATCCTCAATCTTGATCCGGTCAATAAAATTATTCCAACTATCTCAAAGCACTACCAACAATTTTTGCAGCTCAATATCAATCAACCAATCCAACCAGTTCTAACAATTCCCAACATTTCAACCAAGGCAACTCAATTTTTGAAACTAACATGATCCGTCATCCCATCCAACATTATAACATCAAAATTTCCTAAATATCTATTCAATTCCAAAGCCTACCTTCCAACACATCTTATTCATTCCAACTATACTCATGCAACACCAATAGGGACATCCTACGATTTTCCAATAGTCAACTTAGCATAAAATTAAGTCTCTACGGTCAGCTAATCTAAGCTAAACCAGACATTCAGCTAACCCATATGAGATGAGTAGCTATCAGGGATATACTTATCTCTTATCTTAGAGGCAACCAATTCTCAATATAGGGCAACTCTATGGTCTGACCAACTTAGGGACATGGGACACCACCCCAATCTTATGAACTTATTCCCAACACGGACAACTGAAGAACATAGCCAACCAAATCTGAAACTTAAGCAAGCAACCAACAATCTAGGCAACAAACCGACACTCTAGGCAACCAGCCAACAATCTAGGCAACCAATCAACAATCTAGGCAACTAGCCAACAATCTAGGCAACCAACCGACAATCTACGGTCAAGTCTTTCTACCTGTACTCATACTCGAGTCATACCCACGAAGTCTCATTCTAGAATTACCCACAACCGACCAAATCTATCCGATAATTCTATCCAACAATTCTATCCCACAATTCTATGGGTCAATCTCGAAGCTATCATATAAAACTCCTCAATAGAATATTCAACTTTCAATTTCCATTTGCATAGATATAGCATTACTTGTTCAATCCGACTTGCATCCTCATATCGTACTCATATGTCTATTCAATCGGGTCAACTATTCTGAATCATCATCCGACATTGTTATCTCAATACTTTATCACTTATGATCTCTTTCCTACGGTCTCTTCGCGATATATTCGTTTCCTACATTCTTAGATCATCGAAACGGTCCGTACTCTTTTAACCAACAAAAATAAGGCAACTATAATCATATTTCTTCCGAGGCATCATTTATAAATTTTCTAACACCAACACGGTCATCTCTTAGCAATTCACGTTAACCATCAATATTAGTTTTACATCACCTCCTTGTGATTCCATAAGAAGATTTATTATTCATGCACCGATCCAATCCCTATAGCACCAATCATCTAGCATTCGTACTTCGGTCATCCAATTGAATATGACATAACTTAATTAGCTAAGTCATAATCCAGCAATTCTATATTCCACCAAAATTGTTATTCATGCGACAACATCATCTACCGATATGGTCTCTTACATATCGCTGCACCTCGATACTTATTTGTATTCCAGCCATTCGACTCTCATAAGGAACATCTACTCTTTCATGCATTAAGGGACAAGTACTCATTCTCTGTGCCTCAAAATATTCAAGGGTCATAACATGTTAATTCGGGACATCAATTTCTTTCAAGCACACTGCACCACGTGCTAAGATCATCTATTCCTCAATCTCATTTTCCAACTTTTCGGTCGTCGATGCAACTCTTTGCATCTTCTAAATCATTTACAACATCCCGATAAGCGTCAAACATTACCATCCATTCTGTCGATATCCAACATGCAATTTCTTTAACTCAATTCCAACATCGTTCAATATTCGGTCCATAGTTGTTCTCGCAAAATCTTTCAATAGCAACACCACACTATCATTACCAAGCCTATAATCCTTCTACCCAACTGATTCAAGTACTCGCCTGAATCTGAAATTCTTTTCTTTTCCAACCAAGGCATCATTTCATATTCTCAATTCTCTTATTACCCAACTTAATGCTAACCGACAAGGTCTAGCGATGGTTCATCTGAACACATCAAATCTCACAACGGTCATCCAACTTAAAAATCAAGGAACACGCCTAGCCAACATGTATCAATCGTAAGCTCAGCTACGATTCGATACCACCCACTACCTTATAGGTAAAGCAATCACAAAATCATAGACACATCAAGGGTCAAGGGACATCTTATCACGACAAGGGTATATGTAATATACCACCCAGAGCTCAAGCCATTCCAAACACAATATTCCTTCGCATCAAACCGACATCCAACATGGACTATCCATCCTGCAGTGGTTATGCTGACCACAAATACCGACTAAAAATTCGGTCGATTCCCATTCACTGAGATCCATGCACATTCTGTTCCAACATACCATGCCATCACCCACTGTCGATTGCTGCATAACAATCGATTCAAAGAATCCCACACATAAGACATCCAGCATACATCACAAACTTACGCATCGCATCATTGTTATTCTTTTTGGTATCTTTTAGAAATTCAACAAAGCACACATATCACAGCCCACATATTTAGACTTATTGTATAGAACACCCAGTGAGAGGTTAGAATGATCAACGGACTTTCAGTTAAGGGAACAACATAGAATAGTTTGGAAGCAACACAGAACAATCGCAGAAGTACTATGAATCATCATAGAGGCAACTTTGATTTCATCGCGGAAGCAACTTTGAGTATTCGCGGAAGCAACTTTGATTCACCGCGGAAGCAACTTTTGAATAATCGCGGAAGCAATCTTTGAATCATCGCGAAAGCAGCATAGAATCATCTTAGTAGCGACATTGATTTGAAACAAATTGAATAGGAATCCAAGGACGTAAAGCCGTGCACTGATACCATTATGTCACGCCCCGATCCCGGAGGATCGAAAACTAGCTACTGGACGTGATGCCGTACAAGTCTAGATTGTACTTGTACAAGGCAAAACTATTACAGTTCTTGGTAATTCTCAGAAAATATCAACAATGCAGCGAAACCAAGCAGATAAATTAAAGTCACACAATTTATATAGAAATGTATCTCTTTATTGAAAATCAAAATAGATTACAAGACTTGCAGCAGAATACAGAGTTTACAACTGTTTACAAGACTCGCAGCGGAATACAGAGTTTACAACTGATTACAAGACTTTTGAATAGCCAACTGAATGTATACACTTGCCCTTTTGGCTACAAATGAATATACCGACTTCTTTACAATGAACTTGCCAATATGGCTACAATCTCACTGGTATAACTGAGTTCCCATGTTCCATACATTATGTCCCGTATAGCAGAAGACATCGTCTTACAAGAAGAGCTTCTGCACATCCATCCGATTCATCGATGCCAAGCACTGATTCACAGGATTTCCCCCAAGCAAACACCTGTAATATTGCCCACAACGTGGGTCAGTACATCATCAATGTACTGGCGAGCGGTGCTGGCCCAACTCACCTAAGAAGACAGCACTAAGTAATCATGTTATAGCATATTATTAACAGTGGTCTTTCTCGTTGCCTTAGGGTCAGTTTCATGTTATAGCCGACAAGAAGTAAAGCATGCAAATCTCATAGCCAACATAATTTAAAGCATGCAGTTATCACCCTTTGGTGATTCTTACCCACGGTCGTGTAGCCATCCCTGTACATTTATAATACTTACTCTGCCTGCACAAGACATTGTTAGAAACAATATCATGATTCAATATGAATATCACCGTTCAGGTGATTCTTACCAACAACCGACATCCTTCCCTGTATTTGAGTAATAACTTACTCTGCCTGCATAAGACATCATTAGCACCTGACCTATCTATTTGAAGGTCACTGGCGACACGCCATCCTGGACCATCTTACAGGTATACAGCGCCCTTGCCAGTGCAGGTAGCTAGCCCCACTGCAAGTCCTGTATACCGTACTACTACTTCAGCACTGCCACTACTTCGGCATTGGTTTCCCCTAGGACGAACCGGGTTCCATGGCCCAGGAATACCGTTCGAGAAACCACCTTGTCGACAAGTTGTCCATGACCATGCAACTATATGCAACTTATCTAAGAAGAAAACATATTTATGCATGATAAGGAAACTAAGTAATTCAGCCACCATTCTCATTCATATTACCATCTTGCCATCTAGCCATCTTGCCTTGAGCCAATGCTCACATTATCATCTGCCCAATCCAGGGTCTTGGCGTAATCAACATTCTACATCGACGACAGGATAATAGAATGTTGTTACCCAATCCTTTTGCCACATCTTTGATACCATACATCTTTCCAACCAAACTCAGTGTACTCACCGCCCAATTCCTGGGACTTAGCATCTGTTTAGCATTCATTCATTTGAATGCAATTCAAGCATACTCACTGCCCAGTTCTTGGGTCTTAGCATCTGTTTTACCATTTATTCATTGAGCCAAAGCTCAATATACTCACCGCCCAAGTATTTGGGACTTTGCCATTATCACGCCCCAACCCGGGAAATCGCTCGTCCTCGCTAGATTTAACCCGAATCATCGTCCTCGCTGGGGCATGATGCCGTACGAGCCTGGATTTGCGCTCGTGCAAGGCAAGATAACAGGTTCACGTAAAACTATCTCAAATCGATAACATAAGCAGCGAAAGAAAACAAAGAATAACATAAGAATCTCTTTTATTCATATTGAACTGAAGGTTACAAAGGCTCTGAATAGCCCAATTGGCTACAACACTCATGATCTCTCTAGCTCACAAAGGATTACATTGTTCCATACATTATGCCCCTTTATAGCCACCAAGTAGTCTTCGGCCGAACATCTCCATGTCGCAAGTCCGAACGCATATGCGGAAGCTCCTCTTGAACGCCAAGGACTCCATACCTCGGCACGTCCAAGCCAAGCTCCGCCCCGAGCTGATCATAACCTGAGCCTGCACAGAAACTAGTGGGGGCTTAGTGCTTTCGTCCTCGCTTCGCACTGATCAAGACCCGCTCGCACCCAAACCAAACACTTATTCATTTAGTGAAACATGCATCTTACTTTGTGGTCTTTCTATTTAGCCTTAGGATCAATTTCATGGCAAAACTTATACATAGCACATATTCATAAATGTGTCCCACGCCGTGTTCCTACAGCAGACACAGTTAGCCATAACATGAAACATAACATAGTGTTCGTGCTCATGCCGTCCTATTTTCCTTAGCCTACAGTGGTTAGAACTTAACATAAGCAAACATATGATTCACGCAACCGACCATTCATAAACATAAACATATGCATAATGGGTGGCAGGCCCTGCGCCTGCACCCAGCTCTCATCTCAGCCCACCGGTCCTATCTATATGAAGGTCACGGTGTGTCGCACCGTAATGGACTTTGCATCTCATATGTGTAAGCCTACAATCGCTTCGATACGGGTTGCTAGCCCAGTATCCGAAGGATCCCAAACTTATGGATATCATAGCTTATCACAGCACTGGACGGTCACAATCCGTCCGAATGTTGTGCACCACAAATACCACACATAATTCCCTCCTAGGCCGAACGGTCCCGGCGCCCCGGCGTAACCGTTCGAGGGAAGCCGCACCCGTGTACGGGCAATCCGAGTCCATTGACCATGCAATACGTTCCATATCATACAATTCATAGCATACCAACCGATCTCGTATTCCATAAACATAGTGTCGCACATAAACGGTTTCCCGTGCCATAAACGGTTTCCCGTGCCATAAACATAATCCACCATAAATATGGGGAGCTCCGTCGGCGTTATGCCCCAACACATCCATATTGATGCACGACGCCCAACGGCTTAGTCGTCTCGTACTCATAATCACGTGTCCCGTTTGTAAGTTATTCTCATAGCATAATTTCGTATTACTTAGTCTTTTCGTAACATAAGTGCCCGAAGGCACGCTCAGCACCGTATTCAATGTTCTACGCCTAGTGTTCAATGTTCTCGGAGCCGTGCACCTGATGCACATCTCGATCTTTCTTTCAATGTTCTACCATCTTTGCCCTATTGCGATCCGTGCACTTGATGCACGTCGCTTCAATTGTTCGATTGTTCAATGTTCTACCTTAGTATTCAATACATATTTAGATACTTACCCGCCGAGCCACGTTCGCTAACTCGATAACATATTACGCAAGCATAACATATTTTATTAGACGTGAAGGAATAGGGAGAGAGAGTCAAGAACCCGCCCACCTTAAGCCGATACGCCTTGCCGCCTCGCCGATTGAAGCGTCTCGCTTCCATAACTCGATCGCATAGCTAACTCCCGGACTTAGCCATTCCTTTGCTCTACTCGGTTGATTTAGCCTATCGCGCCCATGCCACAATCTGTTGCAGGGCCTCGATTTGGTTTCGCGGACACTTCATTGCATAAGGCAAAATGCCGACCTCTTATCGTCCAGCGTAGAAGCATAGCCTGCACACCAGATCAACTAAAATCAGCACTTGCTCAAGCGGGACTTACTCTTTGCATCGATTCGATTCATAGATTCCAACCGACTCAAAGCTTACCTTTGGCCAACGCAACACTTGCATCGATTCGCATCGATACCTTATCGGGTCAACGCAACTCTTCGAGTCAACGACTCATCGTAATGCACCGATGCGGAGCGGGGCATTACATAATATACCACTCAAAATCAGGTTCGTCCTCGAACCGAAACTAACACTTAACCCAAGTGTCTCGCATAGATCGCTTCACGATCTCGTGTTATTATCGTTGAATCATACAACTCAGTCTGGATCATACACATATTTTAGGCGTCCCACCAATATATGCATTTCAGCCAAGCTCAGTTGTAGGATATCGGGACAACTAACAAGCTTAACTTAAATCCTCAAGCATCCATCGTTCCGTACTCGACTTGGTCATATCTTAGCGCTTATTTCCAATCTCGTATCCATCATCCCATAACATGCGATCGTCTTCCAACATCTTGCACATAGCTTAATTCAACTATAACTTCGATCTCACAAGTTTCTCGCCAATCATCTAACACTCGCATTGTATCGAGTCATTGTGTATCCGATCACAACAATTCTCTGTAATGCCTATTCGCCCAACCGTTTGCCTATCTCTCGTATAACTCAAGTCTTTCATCCTATCATTCATAACATTTAGCCTTAACGACATGGACTATGTCAACATGTCACAAAATCCTTTGCCTACAATCCGTACTAAGTCTCGTACACAACTATTTCAATACGATCTACGTTCTCGAACTACCCGTACATCGAGTCTGGGGCTACCCCCGCTAGGCAACTTATCCAGACATCATGCTCGCACTCTCCCGACACAAGAGGTCAACTTGAGTCTACGATGCTCAAAGGCAACAATCTTTCCGACCCAAGGTCTCTTACGATACGCCTATCTCCGATTCTCGACCAAGTACGAATCCCTTACTCAATGCTCGAATAAATCCCGACTAGTTCATTCCATAACTCAAATCGTGCGCTCAACATACATAGCCTAACCGTTACTCAAATTGATCTACGACACAACTCTTAGGGTCATTCTATTACTCGTCGCCCTCGCGCATTGCAGAATCCTTGCAATCGCCTTACCGCATCGCTATGCTAAGTACGTTCCTCAACATATACTCGATCGATCATAGACTTTCTGACCACATCGATTCTAGTACTCGCTAACTTTCAAGACACGATACTCACTCTCTTACACTTATCCTCGACATGCACTACCTCATTCCTTATCCTTCTTATGCGACTTCTTTAGGGTCATCCTATGAGACTTCAACATTCACTTGATTTGGCAGTCAAGTCTTCTAGGGTCAGCTGCCCCGAAACTATGCTCGATAATTGAAGATCATCAACGAGGGACAGTTACAACGAACCATGCTATATCCTACCGCGGAGCCAAATCAATTCCCGACGCTTCCTATGGGACTTTACCCAATCCGACATACCAATCCATAATTTCTCTACTCCCGCGCAACTGATGCGCCGTTAACTACTCGAATCACTCGTATATTACATAGCTCGATACATTCCATACTCATCAAACCATCCTCGAACGACTCTCGCGTCAAACCACAAGTCCATATCGATTTTGCCACGCCTCGTAAGTTCGATCATTCCCGCCGGATGAATCACCATACCAGCGCTCACGCGGAATGATCATCCTAATTTGACGTGACGCATGTGCGAGGCTGGTATTGCGCTCGCTCAAGACAAGAATGTCAACATAGTGGTGATCCGCGAAACAATCCAGACACTTTCATTTTCTTCCGAGTAACATCCATCGACTCTCAAATTCTTCGAAGCATTCCTACCGTTATCATCCAAACTGCCATCAGCTTAACTTGCATCTTATTCATCCAACAACAATGCTCAACATAATTTTCGATCATTTGATCAGAGTATCCCCGAGTTATTACATATCGTCTTTGATACGCCTCAATACCATCGTCGATATGCATAACTTGAACATCTTCCTTTCTCATAAGCTCAAACCCGTTGCAATCATTGCCATTATCCGAACTCGAATACGAATCAAGTCTCGCACTTATCAAGATCCAATCGGTTGTAACTACTTAACATCATCGTGACATAATTTTTAATTTCACATATCCATTCTCATATCCCTAACTCGCACTTCCAATCGTGCTACCGATTCATCGCGTTAACCCAAATTCGTTCGCACAATTTCTCCGTACCTACTCAATTCGTTCCGAAGAAGTCTCCGTACTAACTCAATATAAGTTCGACCGCGTCGACTATTTCCTCAACGTAACATTCGTTCGCAATGTTCAGCCTATCGTTCAACTTATACTTAACAAATTCTCGTCCGACGTATCATCCGTGGATATGACTTCGCACATAATCGTTCAACTCTATTCATCAAGGCATACTCGCATCGACTTCTCTTAATTTATTCCCAATCAAGTCTCGGTACTACACGGCCGTTGCGGACAAACATATCGTAACATCATAATTTTCTCGACGTAACCTATCACAAGTCACCAACCGGCTTAACATAGCAATCGCTAAGTGGTATTCCATATACCACTCAGGATCGAGCCTATCGTTATCGACACAATACTTCACCACGCTTGCTCGCATAATTGGTATTGCATATACCACTCGAAATCGAGTCATTACTCGACATCACACTTCGCATAGGTCCGACTTCTATCTCAACTTAACCGTCCCGTATGGTGATCCTTCCGATCCCAGCTCTAACGTTAGCTCAAGTTTGATATACATTCAATCTAACCGTACCATGGCGATCATCATCGATCCCACTCGTAACATTCGCTTATTCAAAGCTCAACGCGACATACGGCCAACATAACGTTCGCCTACTCAAACTCGACTTAGCGACCATCTCGACTCGTACTATCGCATCCGCGATCTTCGAATCCTGCACGTTGCAGCTCGTGCAACAACTTAGTCTCGATACTTAAGGTCTTTACTCAATCTCGCACAACATATCGCTATCCATCCGCATAGCCATACAACACACATCATACCATATCGACTCGTTGCACCGATGCAATGAACGATCCACGACTCGCTGCACTCCGTGCAACCAACAACACATAACCATTCGCCTAGTCACATAATACGTATCGCCTCACATATCGACCCGTTGCACTTCGTGCAACCAACAACACATATCTCTTGCACTTCGTGCGACCGCCAACACATAACGCCTCACACTTCGTGCGACCGATAACACATAGCTCCTCGCACTTCGTACGACCGACCATACATATCGTTGTACTTTATGCAACCAACATCACCATATTTATTGCACTTCGTACGACCAGCATTCCATAACTCGTTGCACCTCGTGCAACCAACACTCTCCGATGGCACCCGGAGATCACGTAATAGTCACGACATACTTGTGGCAGACGTATGCAACTTAATATAGACTTATTGTATGGAACATCCAATGTAGCGTCGAGCAGATCCATGAGCCATGCGGTTGCGGAAACAACTTAGAGTCAACTGAATTTCGATATCGAAGCAACTGAGGGTCAAAGAGATTCACGCACGGTCCAAAGGATGGAACCGCTCTGATACCAACTTGTCACGCCCCGACCCGAGAAATCGCTCGTCCTCGCTAGATTTAACCCGAATCATCGTCCTCGCTGGGGCGTGATGCCGCACGAGCCTGGATTTGCGCTCGTGCAAGGCAAGATAACAGGTTCACGTAGAACTATCTCAAATCGATAACATAAGCAGCGGAAGAAAACAAAGAATAACATAAGAATCTCTTTTATTCATATTGAACTGAAGGTTACAAAGGCTCTGAATAGCCCAACATAAAATGCCAATTGGCTACAACACTCATGATCTCTCTAGCTCACAAAGGATTACATTGTTCCATACATTATGCCCCTTTATAGCCACCAAGTAGTCTTCGGCCGAACATCTCCATGTCGCAAGTCCGAACGCATATACGGAAGCTCCTCTTGAACGCCAAGGACTCCATATCTCGGCACGTCCAAGCCAAGCTCTGCCCCGAGCTGATCATAACCTGAGCCTGCACAGAAACTAGTAGGGGCTTAGTGCTTTCGTCCTCGCTTCGCACTGATCAAGACCCGCTCGCACCCAAACCAAACACTTATTAATTTAGTGAAACATGCATCTTACTTTGTGGTCTTTCTATTTAGCCTTATGATCAATTTTATGGCAAAACTTATACATAGCACATATTCATAAATGTGTCCCACGCCGTGTTCCTGCAGCAGACACAGTTAGCCATAACATGAAACATAACATAGTATTCGTGCTCATGACGTCCTATTTTCCTTAGCCTGCAGTGGTTAGAACTTAACATAAGCAAACATATGATTCACGCAACCGACCATTCATAAACATAAATATATGCATAATGGGTGGCAGGCCCTGCGCCTGCACCCAGCTCTCATCTCAGCCCACCGGCCCTATCTATATGAAGGTCACGGTGTGTCGCACCGTAATGGACTTGGCATCTCATATGTGTAAGCCTACAATCGCTTCGATACGGGTTGCTAGTCCAGTATCCGAAGGATCCCAAACTTACGGATATCATAGCTTATCACAGCACTGGACGGTCGCAATCCGTCCGAATGTTGTGCACCAGAAATACCACACATAATTCCCTCATAGGCCGAACGGTCCCGGCGCCCCGGCGTTACCGTTCGAGGGAAGCTGCACCCGTGCACGGGCAATCCGAGTCCATTGACCATACAATACGTTCCATATCATACAATCCATAGCATACCAACCGATCTCGTATTCTATAAACATAGTGTCACACATAAACGGTTTCCCGTGCCATAAACGGTTTCCCGTGCCATAAACATAATCCACCATAAATATGGGGAGCTCCGTCGGCGTTATGTCCCAACACATCCATATTGATGCACGACGCCCAACGGCTTAGTCGTCTCGTACTCATAATCACGTATCCCGTTTGTAAGTTATTCTCATAGCATAATTTCGTATTACTTAGTCTTTTCGTAACATAAGTGCCCGAAGGCACGCTCAGCACCGTATTCAATGTTCTACGCCTAGTGTTCAATGTTCTCGGAGCCGTGCACCTGATACACATCTCGATCTTTCTTTCAATGTTCTACCATCTTTGCCCTATTGCGATCCGTGCACTTGATGCACGTCGCTTCAATTGTTCGATTGTTCAATGTTCTACCTTAGTATTCAACGCATATTTAGACACTTACCTGCCGAGCCACGCTCGCTAACTCGATAACATATTACGCAAGCATAACATATTTTATTAGACGTGAAGGAATAGGGAGAGAGAGTCAAGAACCCGCCCACCTTAAGCCGATACGCCTTGCCGCCTCGCCGATTGAAGCGTCTCGCTTCCATAACTCGATTGCATAGCTAACTCCCGGACTTAGCCATTCCTTTGCTCTACTCGGTTGATTTGGCCTATCGCGCCCATGCCACAATCCGTTGCAGGGCCTCGATTTGGTTTCGCGGACACTTCATTGCATAAGGCAAAATGCCGACCTCTTATCGTCCAGCGTAGAAGCATAGCCTGCACACCAGATCAACTAAAATCAGCACTTGCTCAAGCGGGACTTACTCTTTGTATCGATTCGATTCATAGATTCCAACCGACTCAAAGCTTACCTTTGGCCAACGCAACACTTGCATCAATTCGCATCGATACCTTATCGGGTCAACGCAACTCTTCGAGTCAACGACTCATCGTAATGCACCGATGAGGAGCGGGGCATTACAGCCATCACCTGTCATGTAATTCATCGCAACAGTATACAAGCATACAATTCATCTAGCCACACCAGTTTACGTTCAGGTGATTATTATCTTTCATTATCTTTCTAAATTCTATGCAAGATGTTATTGAACAAACTCAACTAGAAATATAGCATACTCATCCTTATTTTAAGCGTGAAGCTAAAGGATCTTTGAAGGGTTCAACACTACTCACATTCATAGGACGATTCCCGCCACGATCGCATAGACTTCCAAGCGATCCTTCGCATATTCTCAAGTCCAACAAGGCTTCATCGAACGAACCATCCATCATAAGGCATCTTGCGGGTCGGGGCGTTACAATATATACCACCCAGAAAAAGTTTCGTCCTCGAAACTTAAAACAAAACTCATGCCCAAAACTTTAACCAACTTTTCATGAAACTTCTCAACGGTCATCCAACTTAAAAATCAAGGAACACGCCTAGCCAACATGTATCAATCGTAAGCTCAGCTACGATTCGATACCACCCACTACCTTATAGGTAAAGCAATCACAAAATCATAGACACATCAAGGGTCAAGGGACATCTTATCACGACAAGGGTATATGTAATATACCACCCAGAGCTCAAGCCATTCCAAACACAATATTCCTTCGCATCAAACCGACATCCAACATGGACTATCCATCCTGCAGTGGTTATGCTGACCACAAATACCGACTAAAAATTCGGTCGATTCCCATTCACTGAGATCCATGCACATTCTGTTCCAACATACCATGCCATCACCCACTGTCGATTGCTGCATAACAATCGATTCAAAGAATCCCACACATAAGACATCCAGCATACATCACAAACTTACGCATCGCATCATTGTTATTCTTTTTGGTATCTTTTAGAAATTCAACAAAGCACACATATTACAGCCCACATATTTAGACTTATTGTATGGAACACCCAGTGAGAGGTTAGAATGATCAACGGACTTTCAGTTAAGGGAACAACATAGAATAGTTTGGAAGCAACACAGAACAATCGCAGAAGTACTATGAATCATCATAGAGGCAACTTTGATTTCATCGCGGAAGCAACTTTGAGTATTCGCGGAAGCAACTTTGATTCACCGCGGAAGCAACTTTTGAATAATCGCGGAAGCAATCTTTGAATCATCGCGAAAGCAGCATAGAATCATCTTAGTAGCGACATTGATTTGAAACAAATCGAATAGGAATCCAAGGACGTAAAGCCGTGCTCTGATACCATTATGTCACGCCCCGATCCCGGAGGATCGAAAACTAGCCACTGGACGTGATGCCGTACAAGTCTAGATTGCACTTGTACAAGGCAAAACTATTACAGTTCTTGGTAATTCTCAGAAAACATCAACAATACAGCGAAACCAAGCAGATAAATTAAAGTCACACAATTTATATAGAAATGTATCTCTTTATTGAAAATCAAAATAGATTACAAGACTTGCAGCAGAATACAGAGTTTACAACTGTTTACAAGACTCGCAGCGGAATACAGAGTTTACAACTGATTACAAGACTTTTGAATAGCCAACTGAATGTATACACTTGCCCTTTTGGCTACAAATGAATATACCGACTTCTTTACAATGAACTTGCCAATATGGCTACAATCTCACTGGTATAACTGAGTTCCCATGTTCCATACATTATGTCCCGTATAGCAGAAGACATCGTCTTACAAGAAGAGCTTCTGCACATCCATCCGATTCATCGATGCCAAGCACTGATTCACAGGATTTCCCCCAAGCAAACACCTGTAATATTGCCCACAACGTGGGTCAGTACATCATCAATGTACTGGCGAGCGGTGCTGGCCCAACTCACCTAAGAAGACAGCACTAAGTAATCATGTTATAGCATATTATTAACAGTGGTCTTTCTCGTTGCCTTAGGGTCAGTTTCATGTTATAGCCGACAAGAAGTAAAGCATGCAAATCTCATAGCTAACATAATTTAAAGCATACAGTTATCACCCTTTGGTGATTCTTACCCACGGTCGTGTAGCCATCCCTGTACATTTATAATACTTACTCTGCCTGCACAAGACATTGTTAGAAACTATATCATGATTCAATATGAATATCACCGTTCAGGTGATTCTTACCAACAACCGACATCCTTCCCTGTATTTGAGTAATAACTTACTCTGCCTGCATAAGACATCATTAGCACCTGACCTATCTATTTGAAGGTCACTGGCGACACGCCATCCTGGACCATCTTACAGGTATACAGCGCCCTTGCCAGTGCAGGTAGCTAGCCCCACTGCAAGTCCTGTATACCGTGCTACTACTTCAGCACTGCCACTACTTCGGCATTGGTTTTCCCTAGGACGAACCGGGTTCCATGGCCCAGGAATACCGTTCGAGAAACCACCTTGTCGACAAGTTGTCCATGACCATGCAACTATATGCAACTTATCTAAGAAGAAAACATATTTATGCATGATAAGGAAACTAAGTAATTCAGCCACCATTCTCATTCATATTACCATCTTGCCATCTAGCCATCTTGCCTTGAGCCAATGCTCACATTATCATCTGCCCAATCCAGGGTCTTGGCGTAATCAACATTCTACATCGACGACAGGATAATAGAATGTTGTTACCCAATCCTTTTGCCACATCTTTGATACCATACATCTTTCCAACCAAACTCAGTGTACTCACCGCCCAATTCCTGGGACTTAGCATCTGTTTAGCATTCATTCATTTGAATGCAATTCAAGCATACTCACTGCCCAGTTCTTGGGTCTTAGCATCTGTTTTACCATTTATTCATTGAGCCAAAGCTCAATATACTCACCGCCTAAGTATTTGGGACTTTGCCATCACCTGTCATGTAATTCATCGCAACAGTATACAAGCATATAATTCATCTAGCCACACCAGTTTACGTTCAGAAGATTATTATCTTTTATTATCTTTCCAAATTCCATGCAAGATGTTATTGAACAAACTCAACTAGAAACATAGCATACTCATCCTTATTTTAAGCGTGAAGCTAAAGGATCTTTGAAGGGTTCAACACTACTCACATTCATAGGACGATTCCCGCCACGATCGCATAGACTTTCAAGCGATCCTTCGCATATTCTCAAGTCCAACAAGGCTTCATCGAACGAACCATCCATCATAAGGCATCTTGCGGGTCGGGGCATTACAGAGAAGATCAAAAGTTATGAAGTCGAGATTCAAAGACTCTCCTCATTGCTTGATAATCTTAGAGACACTTCACCCACGGAAGTCACAAATAAGGTGTCTAAGCTTAAATTAAGCCTATATGATGCCGAAGCACATATTGAAAAGCAAACACAAGAGATCACAGCACTCAACTCTGAGATTGCTGAAGAAAAAAATAGACACAAGATCTCTATTACTAAGATTTTTGGTTTGAATACTAAGATTAATGAACTGCAGGCTGTCTCTAAGAAATTAGAGACTAGATTGGGAAAACAGGTTGCTGAACCTCAAACCCAATCACATGAGACACACACAAAGCACAACACTGCTCAACATAGTCAAACACGTCATCCACCTGCAGCACGCAAATATGCTTATATGTACACCCACTTCCATACAGCACACAAACCACATGCACGTAGAAATCATTCTCATAACTATCATTCTAATGTGATACATAATCACCATGCTACATATAGATATAATCATCACCATGCTGTACATAAACACAATCACCACCATACTGCATATAGATATAATCATCATCCTGCAGCCACATATAGTCATCATCATTTTGCTCCATACCATTCTTACCAAGCTACATATAGACATCATCATCATGCTACTCCACACCACTCTTACCATGCTACATATAGACATCATCAACATACTCCTAACATAAATAGGAATGCTATTTGTACTTATTATGGATTACATGGACACATCTCACCATAATGTAGAGTTAGGAGATTAGTAGATAGGAATATATATGCATGGTTGCCGAAAACTAACTTTTCACGACCCTCAAGAACTTGGGTACCAAAGGTCACATCTACTCTAATGTAGGTGGACCTTCCCTCCTCAACTAAGAGTAAGTGGATTCTCGATAGTGGATGCTCGCGACATATGATGGGAGACACAAATCTTTTCGCATCACTATCGATGAAGAGAGAAGGATATGTATCCTCCGGCAATAACCTAAAATGGTACATTATAGGTAATGGTACTATTGGTCATCCTCTTTCTCCTGTAATAAAGGATGTCTGCCTAGTGACCAAGTTAAAGCATAACCTGCACAGCATAAGTCATCTTGCTGATTATGGATATGATATTAACTTTGGACAAAATAAATGCTATATTTATGATAGATCAACAGGAGACATCGCTTTTGAAGGGATAAGAGAGGATAACATTTATATTTTCTATCTATCTAGAGATACTAACAGTGCAAGAAAATGTCTCTATGCTCACAAGGATAAAAGATTACTATGGCACCAGTGTCTTGGTCATTCCAATATGGATACTATATCCAGGCTATCGACTAAGAATCTAGTTAGAGGCTTGTCCGACATCACATTCAAAAAGGACACGGTATGTGCCGAATGTGAGTTGAATAAGGCAACCAAGTCCTTATTTCATTCCATAAACTCTGTAAGTACTACTAGACCCTTGCAATTACTTCATATGGATTTATTTGGCCCTAGTAGAGTAGCCACTCTTGGTAGAAAAATCTACGCTTTTGTTATAATAGATGACTTTTTAATATTTACTTGGTTTTTTTTCTTACAAACAAAAGTGATGCCATTTCAGTTTTCAAAATTTTTGCTAAAAAGGTTCAAAACGAAAAAGGCTACATGATTACTCAAATCCGAAGTGATCATGGTGGCGAATTCGAAAATACTAATTTTGAAAAGTTTTGTGATTTAAATGGTTTTGATCATGAGTTTTCTTGTCCAAGAACTCCTCAACAAAATGGTGTTGTGGAGTGGAAGAATAGGACTCTTGGCGATATATATGGCTAGAGTCATGCTGAATAAATTTTTACTTCCGAAATATTTTTGGGCTGAAGCTGTCAGTATAGCGTGCCATATTTTAAATAGGGTGCTCATTCGTCCTATTACGAAGAAAATACCCTATGAGCTTTGGTTTGGAAGAACTCCAAATGTTTCATATTTTTGAGGTTTTGGTTGTCGATGTTTTATCCTTAACACCAAAGACAACTTAGGCAAATTTGATGCCAAAGCTGACGATGGAATATTTCTTGGCTATGCGGCCAAGAGCAAGGGATATAGATTGTTCAACAAACCTCACTAATTGTGGAAGAGTTTACAAATGTGACTTTCGATGAGAATAACAGTACATCAGCTACTCTTGATGATGATGTTAAGCCATCAACTTCTATTCCGATGAATACCACCACTGAAACTAATTTTCTGGAGGGCTTGCCAAAGAAATTCTCTTTCAAGCCGTCACATCCAGAAAATTTGGTTATAGGTGAGGTTTCGCGCGGAGTAAGTACTAGATCATCATTAAGAGACTCCATTGCTAGTACTGCCTTCATTTCACAAATTGAGCCAAAAAACATTGTAGAAGCTTTTAATGATGAGTTTTGGATTTCTGCCATGCAAGAGGAACTCAACCAATTCAAGAGGAGCCAAGTCTGGGAACTTGTTCCTCGGCCGGTAAATCACTCGATTATTGGTACTAAATGGGTTTTTCGAAACAAAGTAAATGAAGATGGTTCAGTTACATGCAACAAAGCTCGTCTAGTAGCTCAAGGATACAACCAAGAGGAAGGTATCGACTGACGTATGCTCCTGTTGCAAGATTGGAATCCATTCGGATGCTTTGCGTATTTGCTAACTTTCAAAATTTTAAATTATTTCAAATGGATGTTAAAAGTGCTGTCACTACCACATTTCTAGCTTGAGAGTATTTGGTCATTTTTAAAACTTTGGAATTATTGGAATTATTAGTATTAATTATAATTATAGGAATTTTTAGTATAATTGATTTGGTGCTATTGGTGACTTTGGCTCAGGGTGACTAAGGAGACTGTCCTAGAAGCTAACCTAGATCATGACTACTTGGTTAGAGTGTGTAACCCTAGCTTGACCTAAGTTAGTGATATCCAACCAATTAGAATTTATTTGGAGAGAATAAAAATTTATTTGGCTAGAGAATGGCTTGTGGTTTCACAAGTCATGATTAATAACTTAGGCCCATAGAGGCCCAAAACCCAACACCATATAAACCTTAACCCTAGCCCAACACCCCCATGGCCGGCCAACCCTATTCCCTCCATCTATTTAATGCCTCCTCAAAGTTAGGGCTAGCCTCCTTTAGAAAGTTCTCAAGTTGGAAAGAGAGGTATGCTCCATCTTTAGAAATTCCTAGAAAAATCCAATTTAATTCCTTTTCCATCCAAACCAATTGCAATAGATTCTAAATTTCTTCTAATTGCTGTTTGTGGTGAGGAATTTCAGGGGAGAAGCAATTTGGAAGAGTTTTGGTAGCTTAAGGATCCAATCACATTGGGGCTTTTTGAGCCATTGCAAACCCTAGGTAAATTTCGAATCCCTTCCATAAATTGTTGTTATTATTGCATAAATAGGAAGCCCTAGGTCTACCCTAACTGTAGGTATAGCTATCCCTAGATTTCGTGTCTAATACGTGTCCGTATCGGACACGTATCAGTCCTTGCATGAATGTGTTTGATGAAATACCCCAAAGGGCATTTCGATTTGATTTCTGGAATGTTTTTGAATGAAATTCTTCATGTTTATGTGCTTTATGGTTTCCCCCTCGACTGAGTCGATTTTTGTGTCATGTCGTGTCGATTCAAGGACACGAACACGCACGTTCCAGCCGCACAGATTTGTCCTGCTACTCTGGTGCAATTTCTCAGTGGACACGACACTTGGATACGAGATTTTTGACATACACGATGGGGCATTGACTGACACCATGTGTGTCAAGTTTTAGGGCCTCTCATGTCGTATCGGACACGTACGAAGCCGAACACTGGTTATTGCATTGTTTCGTTCAGTCGATTTTCCTTTCTGTTGCGGGGTATTTTGACACGACACGAGGACACGTAGACCCAAATCAGGGTGGTGGGCAAGTAGCCCTATATTGGGCGAACACTAGGACACGATCACGAGATCTGTGTCGCTTTGTGTCAAGTGCACAAGCACTGGAAACATGTGCACGACACTGCTTGTACTGCACTGTGCGTGCACAGTTCTGACTTTTGTATACTATTTTAATTTAGTTTTTAATGATTTAAATTGTGATTTTAATTGTTAATTAGATCCTAAACATGATTTATGATATATGTTAGATTGGATTTACATGTTAGTTTAGGTTGTTTGTTGTGGAATGGGGATTTGAATGTGAAGTTGGTGTATCGGCTGATACTTAGACTGATACCTTATTTTCAGTTTCCCTAAACTGTTAATTCCTATGTTAATCTATTTTAGATTGTTGTTTCTGTTGCTTTAATGTTTCTCACATAATTGTTAGCCATGATAGATTGATTCACTTATTCGAATTAGACATTATGATTGAAATGGAAAATCTGATTTGAGTTTGGGGTTCAATGTCTTAACTGATACTTATGTTCAGTTCCTCATGTTCATCCTAATTAATCTGCCTTAAATTGGTTGTTTCAATTACCAATGTTTCCCACATACTGTTTGTTCATGTTAGCTTAATATTACATTACAATTCAAATAGACTTTATGTTTGAGAATGGGATATTAGATTTTGTGTCGAATTTGAATGTGGGAAAAACTGAGAATTGGTTCCTTTCCTATTTAAACTGAATTAAATGATTTCCAGTTCTTAATAGCTGAGTTGTTCTTCATATTTTACTGTATTTAAATGTTTCATTTCATTTCCAGTTTTTCTTTGTTTTACACAGTAACAATGATTCCCTGTTTTCCTTTTAACACTTGATTGTTACTCCTATATTCATGTTATTCACTGTCATTCCCTGTTTTTCCCTATTGCCCACATACATTGTTAACTCACTGTTTCCTAATTTTTTGTATACACACTGTTCTCATATGTACACTGTTTACTGATTTCTATTCCTATTACCTATGACTGATTCCTATAGACACTGCTACACAATGTATACTTCACTGATTTCAGGATATCACTCTCACTCTCACACCCTCATGCCATGTCTCACTAACATACACACATTGACACCCTCAAGTGACACACTCTTGCACTCTCATGACACACACACACACACTTAAACACTTGAACACATATGCCTTTCCCTATTCTTGTATGTGTGGTATACATATAGTAGCCTACATGTTAAGGTGGATTTCTATAATATATTATATAAATATATGTATATGTGTATTATATTAGATATATTTATTGTTATGTATATGTGTGTTATGGGTTGGTTTAGGCATGGTATTGCCTAATAGCCTATAGCCTAGGGCTCTTAGCCTATGGGTGGCTTGAATGCCAGTATAGTGTCTAGATTGGACTTGTATAGCCTTGTTAGACCTAGAATAGACTAGTTAGACTAGTATAGACTTGTTTGACTTGGTTGACCTAGTTTGACTTCTAGGGTTGACCAGAGTTGACCAAGAGTTGACTTTGGTCTAGATTGACCTAGATTCATGTAGAATGCATTGACTTGCATCTTATTCTCATTTTAGACTCATAGTGACTTGTACTGTTCTATAGGAGATAGACACCACTCCTCGGATAGTAGATATTCTTCAGATACTCGGGATACAGGCGAGTACATTCTCTGATCATTTCATATCCTATATTAGGAGTACTTTCATGCATTAGGAGTACTTAGCGGATACATCGGGTATTTCGTGCTCGTGTACTTTATCGTGAGCATCGTGTACTCCTTGTATTCGTGACATTCGTGTATAAATCGTGTGAAATTGTGTATATTCATGTATTCACATGATCTTCGTGTACGACCATTCTTCGTGTATAATAACATAACTTGGCTAGATCCTTGTGTATTGATTGGGGCGGGGGAGTAGAAGTGGTTATGTAATCAATCCAGTAGATTACTCGTGTACAACCTCTGTAGATTACTCGTGTACAATATCGTGCCGTTTACATAACCATCTTATGCTCTAAATTACTAGTCACTGATAGTTCTCTATATATGGTATCTATTTATTTACAGTCTTCTTTTTTATCATGTTATTTCCTTCAGTTTCTTGTATCTTACTCTCTAGCATGATTATATATCTTGACCTGCTATGATTTGTTGAGATGTACCGTGCTCGCTCCAATGGCTACTACAACTAAACTAGAACCAGATGAAAGCGACAAACCTGTGGATCAACGTAAGTATTGAGGTATGATAGACAGTCTACTTTATTTAACTGCTAGTCGCCATGATATTATGTTTAGCATTTGTCTGTGTGCTAGATATCAAGCAAATCCTAAGGAATCACACATGTCTGTCGTTAAGCGTATCTTTCGATACCTTAAGGGTATGGTTACAGTGGGCCTATGGTATCCCAAATCAACATCATTTGACCTCATTGGTTACTCTGATGCTGATTTCGCCGGATGCAAGGTCGACTGTAAAAGTACGAACGGCACGTGTCATTTATTAGGAAAAGCTCTAGTCTCTTGGTTTAGCAAGAAGCAGAATTCTGTCGTACTATCCATAACAGAAGCTGAATATATCGCAGCTAGTCGTTGTTGTGCACAAATTCTGTGGATGAAGCAAACCCTTGAAGACTATAACTTATCTTTTATGCACATTCCTATATTTTGTGACAACACTAGTGCTATAAATCTCACTAAGAACCCCATCTGTCACTCACGCACGAAGCACATTGAAATATGTCACCACTTTTTGCGTGATCACCAGCAAAATGGCACTATTAACTTAGAATTTATTGACACTGATCATCAGCTAGCAGATTTCTTTAAAAAATCACTATTCGAAGAGCGTTTTAACTTTCTTTGTCGTGAACTAGGAATTTTGGATGAAGCTGTTATTCATTAAAGTAACCTGCATAAATATCGATTATGTCTTGATTTTTTATGATAAAATTGCTATGGGTACAAGCCGAAAGGGTCCTTCTGACAATAAGGCGTAAAAGCCTAAGCGACACGGTGCACTAGTCCTCAGGACTACCGCTAGCTGGGATCCGGCCCCTGTAGCTACCCTATGGCAACTTCAAAATATTGAATTGAGGCATAATTCCTTGTTTATTACATGGTATACTTTTATTCAAAATTTCAAACTTCATTTTTGATTCAGCGTTCTCTTGTTGCTATTCTCTTTGGACTTTTAAATTTTATATGCATCTATCCATTATTGTATTCCTTTTTGTCTAACTTATTTTTCAACTTCTTTTTAGCCTAATTTTTGTTCTGGCTACAGAACCCAGAATTCGTGTCGAACTCTACCTAACCCAGAGTTCAGGCCGAATTTGGTCTGATCCTTCTAGAACCGAAAGCAGGCTCAGCCAATGATCAAATTTTGATCCAATGGTCCAAAATTGTTTCGACCATTCGAACCCTTTCACTTAAAACTGGGTTCTCCTCTTCTCTCTCCTCCATTGCCATCTTCTAAACTTCTCTAAACTACTCCTCTTCAAACCCTAACCCTAGTTCTTCTATCCTAGTGCATCTTTCTTCTCAAAATTTAAGGAGAAGGATTCTCTCACCATTCTCTTTCATCTTTCATCATCAAATTGAGGTATATTTTCACACTTCTCTCCATCTCAATTTCTTTAATTTTTTTTAATTATTTTATGGCTCCTAAGTTGTTCAATAGAGGGAAGAGACTTCGAACCGAGGGTGCGTCCTCTTCGAATGCTCCTCCTCGTGTTGAACAACCCGTTGAACAACCTAACCAACAACCTATTCACCCGTTGTTCAACCCACCTCATCCACTCGACCCCAACACGTACGATGACCGGATATTTGTATCACTAGACGCTTCCAATGAGTGGTTTAGTGATTTTTGATCACGTCCCGTGTACGCGGGTCATCCTATAAATTTTACCATCTTTTTGTAATATGATTCATTATTTCATGATCTATGCCTTGATGAACTTGTTACTACTAATTCCGTTATTTATCTCAATGCCATCCAAATATTTTATTGCAACCTTACTCATGATGATACACATCTATTTTTACGTGTTGCGGGCATTGATATTTCTTTTGATGATTTTGACTTAGCCGAATACCTTGAAATTTCGGAGCCAAACTCATGGGAGAAACTTGTTGAAGCTCCCAAGTTTCAATTCCCCAATGGGTCATCCCTAGAAAGCTTTAAGGATGATTTGTGTACTCCTAACACACATCCTCGCAAGCTTCTCGCCAAGTTTCTCAATCCTTACTTTTATGAACTTCATCGCATTATTTTTAACACGATTCTGCCCAAAGCAGGATCAACTGATGAGGTTACATACTTTGAAATCTCTACTTTGTATCGCCTACATTTTCATGTTCTTTTTAATCTTCCACGTACCATGATGGACTGGATGATTAATGCTAGGAAGAAGCCAAGATCCTTGGTTTATGCTCTTTATCTTCCTATGGTCTTTCGTGCCTTTCGTGTCCCTCTTGATGAGTGCCAATTCCTACCTGCCCCTGTCTTCCTATCTAAGGCACGACCACTTCAGGCGGCGATTGGCTCTCCTCCTGCGTCTGAGCACTCTGACGATGAGCCTGACGCACCTCCTCTTGGACATGATGCTCCTCTTCCTCCTGCTACTCTTGAGTCACTACAGACTATGCTTCGCGATCGATTCACTTTAGAGGATGATCGTTGGACTCAACTTAACTACCGTACCACCCTGCAGATGAGTGCCATCAGCAACTCACTGCACGATATTCGGTACTCTATGTCCCGGCATCCTTCTATGCCTATTCCTATGGAGCGGGACCCTGCTTGCGATGGATACCGTATCGATGACCCTTGGGTTATCCGCTACCTGGATCCGGATGCGGCTTTCGTGGACCCTCGTCGTTCCTTCACTGATCCATCTGATGACGCTGGGCCTTCACGAGCTCCGTGATGGATGTGGATTTCTACTTGCTGCTGCTGCTGAGGATCGTAGTTTATGTTTTTTCTGCATTTTAGTTGATGTAGTTGTTTTATTTTGCTCTTTGGTTGTATTACCACTCTCTATGTAACTCTTGAGACATTTTATTCTGTCGTTTATCAGTTTATGCAGTTTATTATTATTATTTTTGGAGTGCTTGCCAGTTATTATTTCTGGTTGTTTGATAAATGCCAAAAGGGGGAGAAATATTTTGCTATATTCATCATCATATCATATCATATTTTCTAGCATTGTATATCTGTGCTTTGGGAAAGAATGTTTTATCAGGACAACAGGAACAAAATAATGTTTATAGGGGAGCTATTTATAGCTCTGCACTGATTACGGGGGAGCTACGCTACTGCTCTTTAATGTGTCCAGGTATGAATATTGAATATACAAATATCATTTTGTCAATTATCAATATGGGGGAGATTGTTGACACAAAATCACAGTCAACCAAATATTGATACAATTGACGACATGATACTTGTAATATTTCAATACGACACATGAAGACTGAACTCAGTACAAGACGGAAGACAGCTCGGACCTGCTATGCTCAATGTTTTGAGTCTGTATTTTATATTTTCTTGAGTCTAGAAATATGTAAACTGAGTCGTACTGAGCAATTTGAGACTTAACCTATGCCTATACCTCAACCCAAAAGCCCCACCAAAATCCAAATTGCCCATTTACCCATTGGACCAGGTCTGTGCTCTGGAGACAGAGTTCGGGCCGAACTCTGCCTCCTAAAATCCAGGACTCTAATTTTTAGGGTTGGCTGGATGCAAGTTATCCAACGGCCAAATTTTTGAATATTTGACCCAGAATTCTGCCTACCTGGTATCCTATAAATAGGCCTTGATTTCTCTCTTTTTCAATCATCCAATCTTCTCTTCTCTTCTCTCTAAAGCCTTATACAAGCCATACCCTTCTCATCTACTAGCCACAAGCGCCCTAAGCCTCAAAGTGCTCAGTACTTTTCAGTTAGGAGTTTGTGCAAGAGTTCAAGAAGTCGCTTTGAAAATTCCAAGCATCGCTACTGCTATCTCTGTAAGAAGTTGACGTGCTCTTCTGAAGAAAAGGTACGGGGTGTAACTATTATTTCACAAATAGTAGATTTAATCCTGAGCTAGAGTTCTCAGGCCTGGACTAGTCGTCCATGAGGGAAACCAGGTTAAAATCGGCTGTGTTTGCGTATGCTTTCTTGCTCTTTACTATTTTCGCATTTATTCTGATTATTTACTGTTGGTGAAAGAGTTTAATTTTTATTTGGACATTATTGTCATAAACTCTATTCACCCTCCTCTAGAGTTGCCTATTTGTTCTTCAAGTTTGAGGCCTTTAAGCAAAAGGATGGTCTGCAAAGACTTGGGATAAAACAACCTTATCCTGCTGAATGGAAAGAAGTTCAATTTCCTCCTAAATACAAGCTTCCAACCATTATGCTGTTTGATGGCAGAACTTCTCCAAGTCAGTACATCAATTATTTTGAAGTAATGACTGACCAATTATAGTCAAATGATGCTCTCCTTACCAGAGTGTTTGTCGGTTGTTTAGCCGGTACAGCATATGACTGGTACCGTAGCTTGCCTGATGGCTGCATAACCTCGTTTGCTAGTTTTAAGCAAATATTATTGAAACATTTCTATGAGGGAGTCAACGATATGACGATGTCTGCCCTAATCAAGATTAAACAAAGGCACAATGAATCGACAGAGAGTTTTATTGAAAGATTCCGTCGAGAGGCACTTAAAATGCCTTTAGGGACTCTATCTGCTGTAACAATAAACACCTGCAAATCAAACTTATTGCCTATTATCAGCATGTGGACGGGATCAACACAATTTTAAGATTGGCCTTCTTTCATTGTGAATGCCAAGGCAACGGAAGTTAGTACTGAAAAATTCAAGCAGTTAGGAGTTCAAATGACTCATCCTAACCAAGATGAACATTCTACACCCGGTGGTAATAATCGCCAGAATAACCGCAAGGGTAAAGAAACATTGGCCATCAATCTCAAGGGCAAGGAGTCATTGGCTGTTAATGTTGCTCAGACAACACCCACTCCATCAGCACCACCACAGAAAGCACCTTGTCCAAAAGAAGAGTATTCTTTTGATGAAGAAGATACTTTAAGCATCTTTGATTACTTAATTAAAAGCAATAAGCTTCAACTGCCAGAGGCAAAGCGGCCAGAAGAAGTGGATAAAACTGACCACCCTAAATATTGTGTTTATCACAGATTTATAGGACATCCAACCAGAGCATGCTACGTGCTCAAAGGCAAAATCCAAGAGATGGTCAACTCTGGAGCAATTACTCTTCAGCAGGATGAGAAGACAATGACAGCTAATATTGTTTCTGTGCAATTTGGTGACTTTCCACCACAACTTGTACAAGATGGTGTTGTCCCTATTCCGAGGGCTACTCTCGAGATCGTGAATCTGCCACCTCCCCAAAATGAAGGTCTTATTCCAATGTCAACTGACAAAGGAGAGATCATGTGGATTCATCCAGATATGGTAGTAGACTTTGAAACGCCTTCTTCTTCCAATCAAAAGAAGCGCTCTAAGACTAAATCTAAGAGCTGCAACATGGTATCCTTTGAACAAGTAGCAGAAGTGAAAATTCTAATCGGCACTAGATCTGGAAAACCTTATCTTTGAGAGTATCCCGAAACTCAAGAGAATCCTATCCCATCTTCTGATGTTCCTCCTGTATCACCTTCCCCTGCCGAGAATATACCATCTACATCCTCGTCGGTAGTGGAACCAACTCCTCCCAAACCGACATCAGCAGACAAGGGAAAACAACCTGTCCGTTTTGACAAAGCATTGAAGAAGTCCTCATCTCTTGGACTTGAGAAGCCATACAATTTTGATATATTGGCTCAATTGGCCAATACTCCAGCAAGATTGTCAATCTTTGAACTCTTACGTCTCTCAAAAGAAACTCGAGAAACGTTAAGTGAGGCTTTAATGCAGGCCGATGCTTGTCTTACTCTTCTCAAGAAGCCTGAAAAAAAGTCAGTCAGATGTACACATTGTCATAGTGTATTTGAGTTAATGTCCAACATTACCTTTACACAAGATGACATGCTTTTAGACAAAAATCGTCATGATCGTCCTCTCTATTTTACAGGATATGTGGACACCATGAAAGTCGATCACATTCTGATTGACCCAGGGTCTGCTCTTAGTATCATGCCGAAGCCTTTGCTCGATGCTTTGAAGATCCATGTGCATAATCTTTCTATAACTATTACTACCATCTTGGGGTTTAATCAAGGAAGAAGTGAACCTTTGGAGAAGATACGTCTGAAACTTCAAATCAGCAATCTTCGCACAAATGTGAATTTTTATGTAATTGACAATCATGGCTCATACAATGCTTTATTGGGAAGACTATTTCTCCATGAACACAATATTGTACCTTCTACTCTCCACCAATATTTCAAATATGTGGATGGCAATGGAGAAGTCCAAAAAGAAGTTGCGAACTTGAATCCTTTCAAAGGAGTTGAAGCAAACTGCAACGACTCTCGCATGTACAAGGAGGAATTCATGAAGGTGGTACTGGCAATGGACACAGATGAGGAACAGAAAGGCATACCAAATGATACTATGGTGATCCCTGTCAAAGGGCGTACTTCTTTTCCTCAGTCTTCCAAACCACTGACTATCTATCTTCCTTCCTACAAGAAGCAGCCTCCTGGTGTTAGTCAGGAACAAAGGGATCTCACCTCTTCTAAGCCACTTATAATCGACCTTCATCGTAAAAAGCCCTCTTCTTCTTCTCGCTCTTCTTCTTCCCCTCTGGTTATCAATCTGACTAAGCATGTTAAGGCTAAAGGTCCTGTTGTAAATGATGATGTAAAAATCAATAAAGCATCTCCTTTGCAGTATACTGATGTCTCTTATTATACTCAATGTTACTTTGATATGCTAGATAACTTTAAGCCACTTACAATAGGAGTCGTATCGTCTTTACGAAATGTGGTATCATCGAATTCAAGACAAGAATCATACTTCTTAGTACCGTCTCGAAAAAAAGGCAAAAGGCCTATACTTTTTAATAAAAGAGAGAAACAAAAAATTATGCTCTATAATGATAATAGGGATGATACAGGAAGACTACAATTACGTCGCTATAGTCCACAATCCAAAGCAATCATCCGTAAAATGGGTTATGATTTCAGAACTGGTCTCAATAGTGGTAAAGGAAGGCGAACTCCTATTCGTTTCTATTCCAAAAGGAAAATCACAACAATATTACAGTAAAACGAAGCGGGGATTAGGTTATACTTCACCACTTTTGACTTGAGAACCTTCTGAATTTGATGAAGAAGAACGATAGAACTCTTCTGATTCTATTTCATGGGATTCTGATACCAATATCGGTCATATTCATCGAATAACAGTATCTTCTAACATGGTGTCTGCCGAATTCTCGGAAGATGACGAAGATAACATTGAAGAAGCTCCTGAAGTGGACTCTTGGGCACAAAGGATAGACAATCAGTGGGAACTCCATTTTGAACAACGAGAACCATCTACTGAAGATCAATTAATTTAGATTGATGTTGGAGAGAAGGGTGTATCGTGACCGATCTTCATTAGAAAAAATCTCCCTGAGGATGATAAACAAGAACTAATTCACCTCATTCGTAAATATATTGATGTCTTCGCCTGGAGTTATGAACATATGCCGGGATTAGATCCTCAAGTTACAACTTATAAACTTAACATCTTACCAAATGCTAAACCAGTCAAATAACAACAACGTCGATTCAAGCATGAAATGATGGATGCGATTGATGATGAAGTCAAAAAGCTTATAGCTTGCAGTTTTATCAAAGAAGAACAACATCCTGACTGGGTAGCCAACGTTGTACCAGTCTTGAAGAAGACCGAAAAAGTTCGGGTATGCATAGACTTTCGGGATCTTAATGATGCTTGTCCTAAAGATGAATTCCCTCTCCCAATTATTGATGTTATTATCGACAATACTTGTGGATTCGAACGAATTTCTTTCATGGATGGATTTTCTGGATACAATCAAATTCGGATGAATCTTGAAGATGAGAAACACACTTCATTTCGTACTCCTCGCGGAGTATACTGTTATACAGTCATGCCGTTCGGTCTTAAGAATACGGGTGTAACTTACCAGCGGGCTATGAGTACTATCTTTCGAGATCATCTGTGAAAGACTGTCGAATGCTATGTTGACGATATTGCTGTCAAAAGTCGTCTAAAGGAAGATCACATTCAAGATTTAAGAACTATTTTTAATCTAATGTACCAGCATCAACTCAAAATGAACCCCACTAAGTCTTTCTTGGGTGTCTCTAGTGGCAAATTTCTCGGATTCGTTATTACCTCTAAAGGTATACACGTTGATCCCAAGAAGATCAAAGCCATTCAAGAGATGTGTCCTCCAAGCAACCTAAAAGAGCTACGAGGATTTCAAGGTCGACTTGCGTACATCAGGCGGTTCATTTCGAATTTATCTGGACGTTGCAGACCATTTACTCAGTTAATGAAGAAAGGTATATCTTTCGTTTGGAAGAATATCAACGAGAATTTGATGACATAAAACGGTATTTAATGAGTCCACCGTTTCTTGTACCACCGATCTCAGAAATACCCTTCTTAATGTATGTCTGGGCAATGGACCATTCATTGGGAGCGTTGCTGGCTTAGAAGAACAAGGAAGTTCATGAACAAGCCATCTACTACCTTAGTCGAACGATGATTGGAGCTGAACATCATTATAGTTCGGTAGAGAAAGAATGTTTAGCCTTAATGTTCGCTGTTCAAAAGACAAGACCATTATATCATAGGCCAAACTATTCATGTTATATCCCGAGTCAATCCTCTTCGGATCTTAATGAAAAAGCCCAGTACACTCAATTCTAGGCTTGCTACATGGGCTATATTATTAGCACAATATGATATAGTCTATGTTCCCCAAAAGTTTATGAAAGGTCAAGCACTAGCTGATTTCTTAGCAGCTCAGCCTGTTCCTGTATGAACACTAAAGTATGACAACCATACAAGTAAATACAAATTACTGTAAATATTGCCTTCTTATCAAGTTCTTTTTTATAATTCTAATATTACAAGAGATGTCCATAGCATTAGAAAGTGTTATATGGAGCATAAGAAAGCTCCAAAAAAGAATTGACTAGGTTGTTAGGATTGGTTGTCTCCCCGATGTCAACCCTCTATGTCGGGGCCAAATTCCCAGCCAAGGCAACTATGAGCAAGAGGGTCATGCCATAAAGCTTATATGCCCAGTGGGCGGATTAGTAGTATGTAGTTTGAATTCATGCAACCAAGGACCACCCTCAAAGTTCGTACTTCCCCTAGAGTCTAAAAGTTCTAAACTAATGGTTGTTACACATTAAGCCAATGAGTGAAGGAATGTCACACCCATATAGTGCTAGTGTACTATGATTTTATGAAATTCATCTCATACCAGTACTACTCTATGAGCATTGTATAGTTCTTGTGTTCTCTTTGTGGAATTTTTAAAGCTAAATGGAAATTTCATGGTTACGTAATGTGACTGATGTCACTTAGAAGATTTGTCTTTTATATAGCTGAAGGAACTCTCTATGCATTGGTATGCCTGTGCACTAGAATATGCTAGGGAGCCTGTCTTTGATGAGATGCATCCTAATTATGAGATATTCCTGTAATCAAATTTTTGAGGCTATATTTCTGAATCATTTAATCTGATTCCCACGTCTCGAAATGATCTTGAAAATAGCCGTTATGCCAACTTCCTGCCAGCATGGATAAAGTTCATTTATTGTTGTGCAAGGTATGGAGATCTATATGACTAAGGAGTGTTTTTTTAATTATTACAATACTTAAGGAACCATTAAACCCATCATGGCATTTATAGCTCACCTGATCAATTTGATTAGGCAATAGTCTATCTCTCTCTCTCTCAAGGTGTTAAGGGAATTGAATTCAGTTGGAACATCTTTGTTATATGTTGCAGTGGTAATTAGTGGTTACCTTGTAAGTATATTTGCCACTTAACTAATGCATATGATGACGCTGTGACAAAAATGTGTCTGATGATGTTGTGACAGAAAATTAAGAGTTTTGGATAACATTTTTTAGTTTTTTCCTAGTTTGTTTAGGGAGAATGGAGATAAGAAGTTTATTTAATGCGTAACATATTTTATGGTAATGTATTATCCAATTACGAACTGAGCTAGTTATACCAAAAACACCATACTGTTTGCCATTAAAATCTTTTGATGTAATTTCAATACAAATAGAACAGTGTTACAATGTAGGACTTAGACGTAGTCCTAGGAGTACACTTTTGTTTATCTGGGTCCCTTGTGCCGATGGAGCGAGTGGTAATGCGTTGACTCTATTGATGATATGACGACGGTTCTCGGTTCTCTGAAGATCTGGGTTGCTCTAGGTGCAGGAGCTTGCGGAGCGGAAGAAGACGTTGAGTGTCTGTATCTGCCTCTCTCTATATGTTGCTGATGGTTGTACGATGTGTCTCTGTCTGTGTGTGTGTTAAAAGGAGATGATCCCTCTATTTATAGCTTTGCAGGCTGGCTGCTCATGCGAGCATATAGGATGCGCCTGTACGCGGGGACGCCACGTGGTGGTTGCTGATACAGGCACATGGGCGATGCGCTCTGATTGAGGAGTTGAACTCTTCTTGTTGCTGTCGTGGGCTGTGGCAGAGCTGACATGTAGCAATGGAGAAGATCTTTCAGTTGCTGAGATCTTGGGTGATTAGCACCCCTTCATAGGCTGAATCAAGTCAAAGGACGCGTGTCGTAGGTCCATAGCTCGAAGATCTCGGATTTGGTGGAGAGTAATCTGATAGGATGCGCCTGGGATTGGGCGCATGAGGAGGCTTTGGCTCGTAACCTTTAGGAGTCACGAACCAGTCGGGTGTTTTCCATAAAGAAATTCTCTTTATTTGTTGTGTATCTGGGAAAATTACAACTGTAGGAATCCGATCTAGAAGACGATCGCTTTATCCCTTGGACTATGCGAAGAAGAAAAGCTCTCAAAATTTTGACAGTAGATATCAATGTATCTGTACAATGAATAAAAAAAAGAACTCTATTTATAGAGTCAAAACAGTAACTGAAAAGATAACTACCTCACCACTAGTGCATTTGAAAAGTCACGTAGACTCTAAATACACGCAGGATTAGTGAGTAGTTACTGGACGTGGCCCATAACTGTTGGACACATGGCATTAGTGCATGAGTCGTGTGCGAGTTACTGGGCACGCGAGAGAGAGATCGGTGGCATGGCTGCCACGTACTCCAGTTGAAATGAAATCCATGCTGTCTTGCTGAAGGCAAAAATCTACGCAGATTTGTTGACGCAGACTCGTTGAAGGCGAAATCCACGCAAGCTTTGAAGAAGAATACTTCAGAATTCACGCAGGCTTTGAGAAGAATAACTCAAAAAATCCACGCAAACTTGAGGAAGGAGAAGGTTCAGAATCCACGCAAACCGCCAGCTGTCTTGATTTGGCACGCTTCGTCTGACACAGAATCTCTGACATTGATTATATTGTCAGCCGCATTAAATGAAGATAAGACCCAAAGTCACGCCAACTTGGTGAAGAGTGAGTCTTGCTAAGGAAGATTTCGAAAATCACGCAAAAGACGGCGATGATCTCTTGAATTCTGTGCATACGTGGCATACGAGGAGACGTTTCTCGACTGTTGTGTTGTCAATCATTATGATTCTGACGTATGGCTGAGCTGTCTCTGCGTGACTTCTAAAGGAGATGGCCAGGCAGAACTTAGTGTATCTTTTGTGCTGCTTCTTGGATCACTCTGCGTGACTTGTTCTGATCAACTCAGCGTGACTTCATTTTTGAGGCCTACAAAACCCCCTTCAAAGTTTTCGAAAAATGATAAAATATTTTCGAAATACTTTGAAATAGAGATGATGAAATGAGTTAAAGTCACGCTGAGATGACTCCAAAATTTTTTGGAAGTCGAAAAGACTTCGAAGTTCTTTGAAAACATCCAAATGAACTTATTAAATGTCATAATGACTCTTCGTTCTCCGAGACTGATTGCGTCCAATTTATGGTGGAATATGAACTGTCGACGAGATCTGTTATATAAACAGGGAGTGATTCTCAGTTTTAACTTCATCTCTCAAAAATATGACCCCAAAGGAAGCAGCTGAAGAGGAAGCACGCAAGTTGGGCTTTTGTTCCCATGGTGACCCCACTTTTGGGGGTAAAGAACCCGAACCTGTCGTCATTGAGCTCAAGGACAACGCCACGCAGTTAGTCAAGAACCTCTTGAGCTACTTTGGATTGGATGGCTCGTCTTCTTCTGATAGGCGGAGCCTTATGGAGAAGCGTGAAATGCTCGAGACTCTATTGCATCGCCTGGGAGTTAAGAGCGTAGAGGAGTTAGGCATCAAACTTAGCCGCTCTGGAAAATAGGGCGTAACTTTCTACGCTTTTGTTGCACTCTTTTTTTTTGTCTTTTTGTAAGACCATCAGTGCCTGTTTAAAGAATGAAGTATAACTTTTGTGTTTGATCTGCGTGCCTTTTAATGAAGAAGATTAATTAGCACTCTTTGACTGTTTCCAATATTGCACGGTCTCCCGAAGTACACGTGACACTCATTCCATAATTTACGAGCGCTATTTATGCGGATCTTTTCCAAGAATAGACCTGCACTTGACCCTTTAAATAGATGGATGAACTCCACGCAAACTCATCTTCCCATTCTTCTTCCTCTCTTCTGAGAATGAATTTTCTATGAGAAGGAAATAGGAAAGCCATGTTGTCTGATGTCAAATCTCTGTGCATGCTACCAGATATGGATCTGTCAATCCTTAGCAGCAAACTCAGCGGTAAGTTCAATATACACGCATCGAATTTTTTTTGTTTGCTAAGGACAAATTCATCTTCCTGAAATGAACAGAATGCATCTGTCTTTGCTTGGCCAGTTTCTGTTGACTGATTTTTCTTTACTGTTTCTTGCAGAATTTTGGCTGAAAACCTTCTTCAGAACTGGCATTGGTGATATGGATGCTGTGGATAATGTTCTTCTGACATCTACATCAGGGAGCTCATACGCTTTTGACGCGTAAATCAGACAACTCAGAACTCTTCGTGAGATAGAAGGGTCTTCCTTAGATGGTAGGAAGAGCCTTTATACACGAGAGTTGGATGGTGGAGTTAACTTTACTACCGAGAGATTGGGTAGTAGAGTTCCTTTGACGGCAGAACTAGGAATCGTATCCCAATGCTGGATACATTCCTACCTGCTTGAGGTGCCGCCGTTCCTCCACGAGCTGTATTGGCAGCAATACGCCATCGGGCTGCCATACTCTGTGGTTCTCCTCTCGTCTGAGAGAGAAGACCAGAGTTTGATTTCTGTTGATCTGGTCGTGACTGAGACCCAGACAGTCAGGAATTGCAACCAACAACGAACCTGACGGAGAAGGTCCGACGGAGAAGATCCAAAGAAGAAGATAGATCTCTATTAGGTTATCGTTGTGGTGTAGAATGAAAATCCAAGATTTGTAATAGATTTCCATTATGATTTGTAGGAAAGTCTAAGAAAATGTAATAGACTTTTTGTGGTGAAATGGGAATGGAAATGACAATTCTTCTATGCTCAATGATTTATATTTGTGGATGAATTGTGGACATGATAGATAATAAAATCATCTTTTCTGTTTTAGAGTATATGATATTATCAGAGGTATTTTGGACGTGATAATATATAGGAACTCGAAAGAAAATAGATTGATTTCTATACAGAGGTCAAAACATGACAAATGAGTAAGCAGATTCGGAATTGATTTAGAGGTTATGAAAACATGATAAATAACGAATCCCCACTTAATGAACTGATAGAAGATTACGAACGGATGAACCGTTAAGAAATGATGAACAGATGAACTGTCGAGTGAATGCAATAAATGAACGGACGAACCGTCAAGTATTAATGAACATGTGAAACGTCGGATGAATGTGAGAAATGAATGGATGAACTGAATATCGGGAAAGAATACGTCCCTTCGATCCTTGTAACCATATGCCTATAAATAGAGCATATATTTGAGTAGAAGGATCGCATTTTATCCACAATGTCTTCTGAAGAGAATATAAAGAAGGCTGAAGCCGCCCCCGAAGCTACTGAAGGTGTTAAAGAACATCCACCTCCGCAGAAGAAGGAAATGGGCGAAAGCTCGTCTACTCCCAAGCCGCCGAAAGATATCCTGGACTTCTTCAATTGTGCAAGACAAGAGTCAGCTTGTAGAAGTGCTTCACTTAACGTCTTCCGAGTCTCTTTGGAAAGACGTAAAAGTTCAAAAAGGGACATTCTAGCGGGAGTATTAGCAAGCTGAGCCAAAATGTCGAAGTTGTAAGGCTTCTGAAGTCCAAGAGGAGAAGACTTCTTGATTGGCTTATCAAACCGAGCCTGTTGTTTGCCTTTCTTCAGAGCCGTAGGCTTGGGAGGAACAGGTTCAGTAGATGGTTCTTCGGAAGGAACATTAGGAGCATCTTTAGCATCTGAAGGGATATCAGTAGGATCTTCAGGATTTTTAGAATAATCCTTTAGGTAAGGTTTCCCCGTTCGAGTAGCACTAACAAGTGCTTCTTCTTTGTCTTTTGGCTCTGTATCAGAGGTAGACCCAAGAGAAGCCATATGACATGACTTGATCTTTCCAGCCTTCTTAGATTTTTGAGAAGAAATCTTTTGAGGAGAAGGCGATTCAAAATCTGCCACTAGATCAGGATGGATCCACATGATTTCTTCTGTTTCCAAAGTGATTGGCACTAATCCTTCAGACTGTGGAGGAGGAAGATTCACTATGTCAAGAGTTGCCTTGGGAATAGGAATAATCCTACTTTCAAGGAGTTGAGGAGGGAAATTTCCAAATTGCATAGAGACGACGTTGGAGGTGACGGTCTTCTCTTTTGGAGTAAGAGAGATAGCTCCAGATTTAATCATTTCTTGGATCTTTCCTTTCAATACATAACATGTACGAATTGTATGACCCAGCATTCTGTGATATGGACAGTATTTAGGATGATCTGTCTTACCAGCTTCATCAAGTTTCTTGATCTCTGGTAATTGTATTTTATTACCTTTCAGCAGACATTCAAAGATACCAAGGACATCGTCGTCATCAAAAGAATATTCTTCTCTGGGGCGAGGTGTTCTTGATTGTTGAGTTGTAGAGGCAGGAGTTTGAACATTCGATGCATCTTTGCTCTGAAGATTAACTTCTAGAGTTTCTTTTCCTTTGCGAGCATTATTTTTATTGTTAGCCCCTTGTCCTGTTTCTTTAGGAGTCATCTGCACTCCTAAACCTTTGAAGGTTTCAGCACTGATTTCTGCAGCTTTAGCACTGACTATGAAGGAAGGCCAATCTTGAAATTGAGTGGACCCTGTCCACATACTGATGATTGGCAACAAGTTTGATTTGCACGTGTCAATGGTGGCAGCATCAGGAGTTCCAAGAGGCATCTTCAGAGCTTCTCTTCGAAACCGTTCAATGTATTCCTCTGTAGATTCATTATTTTTCTGTTTGATTCTAATAAAAGCAGACATAGTCATGTCATTAAGCCCTTCATAGAACCTTTCAAGAAACATCTGTTTGAAACCAGCAAATGAGGTAATACTTCCATCTGGGAGACTTCTATACCATTCATAAGCCGTTCCCTTGAGGCATCCAATAAATACCCGAGTAAGGAGGGCATCACTTGGTTGTAGTTGATCAGTCATCACTTCAAAGTGATTGATAAACTGACTTGGAGAAGTGGTTCCATCATAGAATGAGATAGTATGAGGCTTGTATTTAGGAGGATATGATACTTGCTTCTATTCTATCGGATAAGGCTGCTTGATGCCTAACCTTTGTAAACCATCCTTCTGTTTGAATGCCTCGAATTGAGTTTTGAGATTTTTCAATTCTTCAGAGACAACTCCCGAAGATTGTGGAGTTGTGGCTTGTAGAGAATAGTTAGGAGGAGGAACAGCATTGTAAGCACTACCCCCAGCTCCAGAGAGACTAGGATTTGGTTGAGCAGGTCCAGGAGTATTGGATTGTACTGCTGGAGGAACTTGTATTGGACTTATATCAGTATCAACTGGTATGGCATCTGATACAGTCTGTCGATTTTGCAACTGAGCTGTCATGAGTTCATACATTGACTTCATTGTGTCAGTCATAGACTTCATTTGCTGTTCCAAAGAAGCAATTCTTTGATCTTGAGGAGTCAGGGAAGAAGAGGGTTCATCAGTATTCCCATCAACCATGTAGGTCGTGACTGTATGAGGGATTATTGATGAACTAGTAGATGTTGTATGCTCTGAATCATTGCTTCGTGTATCAAAGTCAACTATAGGAGAATTACCCCCAGTAGGAAGAGGTGGGAAGTTAGATTCTCCAAGAAATTCAGAGTCAATTTCAGGGATCAAATTTCTTTGACTAGAAGCCAGGACTCTTGCTCTGGTGTTTTTATATACTCCATCTGGACTATCAACTCTACCCCCGGTGTCCCGAGAAGTCATGTTGACAGAGGCAAACAAAGGCTCATCTTCATCAGGCATAGGTTCATACTGAATCCTATTAAAGACAGACTGTCATTTATTTTGACATCTGCATTGCATTGTGACTCTTGGCTGGAAGTCACATTCAGCATGATCACCATGGTCTTGAACTGTTGATTCACATCTGCACTGAATTATGACTCTTGGATAGAAGTCACATTCAGCATGTTCCTTTGATATAGAATTACTCCTTCTCTTCTGTTGAAGATATTCCCGTAAATCTGTTTGTGAAGATTGAGGAATATACTTCCTGTTCTTGGGTCTTGATGGATCTTGATTATACAAAGAATGATTAATGTGAGCCACATAATTTCTTGTATACTCTGCATCTGGATCTTTTATCTTCATATCCAATTGGTATGGTTTCTTAACACCAGAAGTGCTGAGTTTTGTTCTTAAATCAGTGGAAGGTAACATATTAATTTTGGAAACATGGAGTTTTCCTTCCATTGATCTGGATATTTGCAGAGAAGGAAGAGTTAAACCACTCCCTTGATTAGGAGTTGGTAACAGACCCTCTTTAATGGACAGATTCTGTGCCCAATTTGAAGAAATCAAAGAAGAAGACATTAAGGAATGTTTCTTCTTAGACTCATTCAGATGTTGAGACATAGAATGTCCAGAAAGAAGAGTAGTCAAAAGACCATCTCCTTTCCTTTGACTAACAAAAGTATCAGTCAAAGCTGTTCCTGGAGTAAAAACTACAGGAGCAGAAGAAACAACTAAAGAGTTGTTCCTTTTCGAAGGGACTTTGTGTGGAAAACCACCCCCAGTTCTAGTAGAACTTGGTGAAGAAGAAGAGATAACTAAGGAGTTATTCTTCTCTGATGAAATACACGCTGAAACAGACTTGGTTAAAAAACCAGAGCTGTTAGCGTGACTTTTGATTTTAGAATTACACGCTGGAACAGATTTGGCTAAGGAGCCAATACTGTCAGCGTGACTTTTGAATGTGGGATTGCACACTGGAATAGATTTGGCTAAGGAGCCAGTACTATCAGCGTGACATTTAGAGTTGAATTTGCACACTAGAATAGATTTGGCTAAAGAGCCAGTACTGTCAGCGTGACTTTTAGAATTGAATTTGCACACTGGAACAGATTCGGCTAAAGAGCCAGTACTGTCAGCGTGACTTTTAGAATTGAATTTGCACGCTGGAACAGATTCGGCTAAAGAGCCAGTACTGTCAACGTGACTTTTAGTTACTGTCATCTTCGAGCGCACAAGAGTGTGCGTGCTTGCAGTGGAGTTCTTGCCAGTGTTAAGAGTAGACACTGTGGCAGAGACTTCACCATTGACTGCCAACTGATTCTTAGGGACATAGACAGAGTGTCCCTTTGACTTGGCAGTGATAATGGAGGCTGGAATGGGCTTGCCACCCTTAGCCCGCTGCATTTCTTCATAGGCGAGTTGATCGAATTTGATCGTCATCACCTTCTTCGTCGAGCCGATAGACAAAGTGTCGCATTGAGTTGTTACCATCTCAGAAGAGGAGATGGTTTTCCCCAGCAGAGTCGCCAATTTGTTTTCCATAAAGAAATTCTCTTTATTTGTTGTGTATCTGGGAAAATTACAACTGTAGGAATTAGATCTAGAAGATGATCGCTTTATCCCTTGGACTATGCGAAGAAGAAAAGCTCTCAAAATTTTGACAGTAGTTATCAATGTATCTGTACAATGAATAAAAAAAAGAACTCTATTTATAGAGTCAAAACAGTAACTGAAAAGATAACTACCTCACCACTAGTGCATTTGAAAAGTCACGTAGACTCTAAATACACGCAGGGTTAGTGAGTAGTTACTGGACGTGGCCCGTAACTGTTGGACACATGGCATTAGTGCATGAGTCGTGTGCGAGTTACTGGGCACGCGAGAGAGAGATCGGTGGCATGGCTGCCACGTACTCCAGTTGAAATGAAATCCACGCTGTCTTGCTGAAGGCAAAAATCTACGCAGATTCATTGACGCAGACTCGTTGAAGGCGAAATCCACGCAAGCTTTGAAGAAGAATACTTCAGAATTTACGCAGGCTTTGAGAAAAATAACTCAAAAAATCCACGCAAACTTGAGGAAGGAGAAGGTTCAGAATCCACGCAAACCGCCAGCTGTCTTGATTTGGCACGCTTCGTCTGACACAGAATCTCTGACATTGATTATATTGTCAGCCGCATTAAATGAAGATAAGACCCAAAGTTACGCCAACTTGGTGAAGAGTGAGTCTTGCTAAGGAAGATTTCGAAAATCACGCAAAAGACGGCGATGATCTCTTGAATTCTGTGCATACGTGGCATACGAGGAGACGTTTCTCGACTGTTGTGTTGTCAGTCATTATGATTCTGACGTATGGCTGAGCTGTCTCTGCGTGACTTCTAAAGGAGATGGCCAGGCAGAACTTAGCGTATCTTTTGTGCTGCTTCTTGGATCACTCTGCGTGACTTGTTCTGATCAACTCAGCGTGACTTCATTTTTGAGGCCTACATCGGGGCGCATGGCTTTTGAGGCGCATGCGGGGCTTCAGTAGTGACTTTACTTCTGCCTTTAGAGATCAGAGAAAAGTCTGAGGCGCATGGCTTTTGAGGCGCATGCAGAGATTTAGGCGCATAGCTGCGGAGGCGCATGCGTGATGGTTGGGCGGCCACGTGGCTTGTAACCGCCGGAGGGAGTAATAATGATGCTGACGTCGGCGACACTTCATTTTCTGAAAAAGCTATCAACTGTTCGGTCCTCGGGGGACGTGCTACCAACTCTGTCAGACTTCAGCATTTAATGTTTTTTGACAAGTGATGGGTTTGTTGAGTGGGCGCATCGATCGGCGTTCCACTAGGCGTATGGGGACGCATGGGGGCGCATCCTTATGAGGCTGATGGGCGCGTCAGTATGATGCGCGGTCTGGCCTGCGCATCCGCTTTGCATGACACATTTTTGTGGGTCCGACCGTTATATTCTTCGAGTGCTTTAAATAGCCATTCTTGACTCGGCTGAATTCAAAGCCTCAGGTTCATCACCATTAATACAAATTCATTGCACGGGATTCGGAGAGCAAGCCACTTAACGCATGGGTTTGATTTGCCCGGCCTATAAGTAGTAGCATGGAGAGGGTTTGCTTCTCGTTCTCTCACGTCCTCCTGAAATGAATTTGTTTACTCGAGCACATTCTGTTGACGAGATGCCCCCGAGGGTAAAGATGTGACGCATTATCTTCATTGATGCACTTTAAGGTGACTGTTACATCCAAAAGTCGGAGTCGAGGGCTTTTGAGGCAGACAGAAGGTGCCTGTTGCATCCAAAGATCGGGATGCTCGAGCCTCGTCTCCGTTATGCTGGAAGAGCTGCAGATCTGAATTGCGGTGCTGTGGCTTTGGAGGCTCTTTCTTCTGTCAGAGTAGGTGTTGCCCACTCTGGTTGTGTTGAAAGCCTTCTTTTGCCGCGGATCAATTGCGGAGAGCTCTTCCTCCAGCTAGAGGGTTGGTTGTCCATCCTCGTTCTGCTCAATAAATGCTTTATTAGTCAAAGCATTTAATGGCGCATATACTGAGACTTCACGATGTGCCTGTGGGGCGCTGAAGGGCGGCATATAACTGAGCTGCTGAAGGGATGCACATAACTGAGGATGCATATAACTGAGCTGCTGAAGGGATGCACATAACTGAAGATGCACATAACTGAGCTGCTGAAGGGATGCGCCTGGCTGAGAGCGCATGGTGGGATGCGCCTGTTTGAGGGCGCATGGCGAGATGCGCTTGTTTTGAGAGTGCACGGTAAGATGCGCCTGTTTGAGAGCGCATGGTGGTTGCTGCGCCTAGCTGTAGACTTAGGGTCTTTTCTTTGTAGAAATTCTCCTTTATACAGCTCTTTTTAAGACATATAACAGACTTTTATATGAAATAAAAATCTTTTTTTAATGTCTATGTTTTGCTGTGCCAAGTACTTCGTCTGAGCTCCCTGGCGCATGTGATGTTTAGGCGCATAAGATTTCTGGTCCTGAAATTCCATGCTTCTACAAGACCCCCTTCAAGGTTTTCAAAACTTTTTGTCAAGTTTTGGAATACTTTGAATAAGAAGCATGGTGACGTCTTCTACGGGGCGCATGACTGTTCGGGTGCATGATTACTCCGCGCATCAGTGATGGGGCGCATGCTCCTCTCAGTTAATGCAAATGATAACGCTTCGATAACCAAGAAGATTAATGATGATCTTTTTGGATTTATTTGCGGTTATTTCTTCACAGAACCCGAAGCGGCGGCTGAGGTCACACTTCATCGGTTCACGCGTGCGACTGGGCCTAAAATAGGCGTGGGATGGAGAGAGAGAGTTCTTCCTCTCTTTGATTCCTTCTTTTTTCAGAGTTGTTCTTTTGAAAAACCCTAACTTTCTTCTTTCAAGAAATGGCTTCCAAAACTTCTCGCGGCGGTGCTGGCAAGGGAAAGGAGCTGACGGAGTTTGTCGAGGAGGACGTTCCTGTCACCATTGTGACTCCGGCCGACGTTCGGCCTGCGGTGACGGGTGGGTGTCATCTTTCAACCTTTTTTAGATGAGTTTGGAGCACATGGCTGAGTGTTGTGCCCTAACTCTTTGCTGCCGATGCGTATGGACTTTTGTCCTGATGATGCGCCGAGGCTATTCTGCTGACGCGCATGGGTTTAGGCCCTGATTATGTGCCGAAGTTTTACTGCTAACGAGCATGGGTTTACACCCTGATGATGCGCCGAAGCTTCATTGCTAACGCGCATGGGTTTAGACCCTGATGATGCGCCGAAGCTCCAATGCTGACGCGCATGGGTTTAAACCCTGATGATGCGTCGCAGCTCAAATGCTGACGCGCATGGGCTTAAACTTTGATGATGCGCCAGGCTGCTTGACACACTCTGTCTTCTTAAAGCTTTTTGCCTGACTTTTGTTTTTGCTGTGTCAGTGTCGATGACTATCCCTTTGCTGAATGAAGTCCTTCTGGATGTTTCTCTTTATCAGATGGGAGTTGATTTCGACGAGGAAGTTATTAATCCCGCAAAAGCTGATATCCTACTGAATCAGCCTTCCGAGAGAATGCTGCAAATCCAGAACCAGTCGTCTGTTTTCCTCCAGAGTATGATGGAGAGCGGCAAGCTCGAATCTGATGAGTCTGAGGGTGTGACCTTCTTGAAACCTGCCTTTTTGTTCGGTGACCGATTGATCTCCACTGAGGCGAAGATACTGAAGATCAAGGAAGACTGGTTCTTCTCTGCGAAGGGCACGGTACTGTACATGCGACAACTCGAACGCCAATTGCCGCTGACGGTCCTCTACTGTTTAGCTTCCAAGAGAAGGATGTCATGGGAACTTACTCCTTCTCAAGGAGGGGCAGTGGAGGGTACTCTTTCGATTGACGTTACTTCGAATCAAAGGGATACCTTGGCCGCCTCGTGAGCCGGTCCCTCATTCAGTTGCCGATATTTGTGTCCTGGAAGCCTTTATAGTGAGGTCCCTAATGACACCTTTGCCTTTAGTGCTTCGACCTTTGCAAATCGGATGCTAACATCGAAGGTTATGTTTCCGAAAGATAGATTTAGGGTTGAAGGTTGGTGTCACCACGCGCTGAAGTGGGACGAGTTGACCCTTTGGGTGTTATCGAAGTTCAAGGCTGAACTTAAGGAGATTGGACTGACGGCCGCTATCCGTGCTACACAGGCCGGCGTGGATCTCAACAAGCATATGTTTCTCGCACTCTTGGAGACGTTCAATACCCAGACTGGCACTTTCTTTATTCCAGTGGGGGAGTTGGGTCTGGCTCTCCATGAGATGTACGAGGTGTCCAAGCTTCCCTGGAGCTCGGAACCGTTCGAGGAATACTTCTCCACAAACAAAGAGATCGTCGTTCTGGAAAGGAAGGACCCGGAGATGATGGCTGTTTTTAAAGAGGTGGCGAGCCATCATTATCTGATGCAATGGAAGGACAAAAGCAAGTCTCAGCCTCATATAACTGCTTGGAGGGATTACGTCTTAAAGCAGGATTTGGCGGATTCCTCAAAGATTCGGTTTACGACTCCGCAGGGGCTGAAACCCGCAGAAGTAACTTCCGAAATGAGCCGACTAGACGAGAGGGCCCCCCGTTCAAATGAGAGTGGCAAAGACGCGTATAGTTGTTTCTGGCACTGTGTGCACCGGATGTCATCCAAGGCAGTATTGACTGCATACTTGATGATATGGCTCCAGGATTGTGTGTTCTCGGGCGAATCTGGCTCTGTGGAGAGGGTAAACCGGAACCTCATTTTGCCATCAGTGAAATTGGTTTTTGGTCGCCCTTTGGCTCTCCTCCCCGCGATGGTGTGTAACCTGTTGCGGGGCTTGAGGACTTTTGCTGATGATGTGATCCATGGGAGAGGTAGGAACGACAACTTTTCCCTGGCCGAGCTACCATTCCATTATCTGATGGGATGGTTGATTCTGCATCACCCGAACGTGATGAGTCCAGGTCCTGAAGAGGATCACGTTGAAGGTGACGCCTTTATCCGCCGCTTCTATAAGTGGAAGTGGTTGCACACCGGCGTCCCTGTCTGCTGGAGAGTCTTGTCTTACCTTCAGGGGTGGGAGATCGTCAAGGTCAGTCCCATCTTCAAAGATTTCGAGGCTGACCAAGATTTGGAAGACTCAGGTGAGGACGCGATCACTCTGCCGAAATGGGAATTTCGTTGGTCGTAGAGTATTCGGCCTTCC
Source organism: Iris pallida (assembly GCA_029216955.1). Lineage (NCBI taxonomy): Eukaryota > Viridiplantae > Streptophyta > Magnoliopsida > Asparagales > Iridaceae > Iris > Iris pallida. Next base: position 1,233,595 of record JANAVB010033017.1, read on the forward strand.
CACTTGGTCTACCGCAACCAAAATAGGTGTTATCTGGAGCCATATCTGCCAAGCCGGTTTGTTCGACAGTTTGGTTACACCCAGTTGATGTTACGGAACCCCAGTAGCAGTCTGGAGTTTGTTAGGAGTTTACTGGATGGAGCCCGGGGTTGGCAATATTACAATGCCGGGTGCACTAGAGTTCGTTTCAATATGCCAGTTCGTAACCCTCGACCACAGATCATGTATTCGATCGTTAAGCTGTATTGTACCATGAATACTGTGCCTCCTGATTATGATAGGAAGACCAGCTTCATCATTGGAACTCAGCTAGAGGCTACTCAGAACATGTTGGTGGCGGCTCGGTCATATCGTCCACCAGAGTTGGCGGGATATCGGGCTGCTGCTGTAGCATCAACGAGAGGTATTCAGGAAGATCCCCCTGCTGGAAAGAGGTGGGCTGACGCAGAAACTGGTTCGTCTGTACCAAAAAGGCCGAGAAAAACGATGACTCCAAAGGCTACAAGAGTGCCGCCTGTAACGCCAATAGAATCAGTTCCTGTTGAGGTAAAGGCACTTTCCATAATCTGGCTCCTTCTGTCATTTTTGTGACATATGCTTTTCTTTTGTAGGAACCGTTGAAGAAGAGGACCCGGGTTTCGAAACTGGGCATCAGTAAACCGAAGGAGGTGGCAAGCTCTTCTGACGAGCATATTCCTCCGATTGTAATGTCTTCCATGGGGGAGAATCCTGACAATGTTGTTCCGGCGGAGATTTCAGTATCTCCAAATTATATAGGAAGGGAAGCTGAGGTTGAAGCAGTTCCCGGACTGGTGCAAGCCGCCGTGGGAACCTTGGACGTTGAGGGTCCAGCAGACACGGGGCTTCCAGATAAAGAAGTGGAGTGGAGTTCGTCGTCTTCAGATGACGTTCCTCCAGAGATGCGTGAGTCTGTTGCGGGGGCAACAGACGTGATTGAAACAGAGGAGAGGGTTAATTCCCCTCCTTGTCATGATGAGGGGAGGTCGGCTGTAGCGTTGCCGAGCCCTACCCCAGGCTCAGTAGTGGAGGCTGAGGTGGCTGCTGACCGGGAGGTAGCGACAGATGCTATCCCCGAAGAGGGATTTAATGAGGAGGGGGAGACTCGTCTGCCGAGCCCAACCCCAGAGGACGTGTCCCGCCAGGAAACGGGGGCTGATCCAGTTAGCTTGCCAGAGGAAGGCTCTGTGCTGGTTACAGGTCGCGCTTCGATGGTGGAGGAGGCAACTCCGGATGTTGATAGTCCCTTTGAGACGGGAAAGGGCAAGGGCTTGTCGGTGCAGGAGCCCTCTGTTGCTTCTTCGACTTGGGGGACGATATCGACACCGCACCTAACTCCTTCTGCTCTCTTGGCATCTCGAGCTAGAAGCGGAATTCAAGTTCCTGGTGCGGGAGGGTCTGCTGAGGTCGACGTTCCGGCCTCGCAGATTGAGGTCGGCGGGTCCGCTTCAGGTCCGCCATCCCGGGCAGCTCCTCCAACTCCTGCCATGACACCACAAGTGCTGGCGGATGCGGATGAGTACATGAAATTCATTATTGAGGCAGTATAAAAGATGCTGCAGAAGGGTGTATCGACAGTGATGAACGCCAATGGGAGTTTCGCGATGGCAAAATCTATGGCGCTTCCCCACATCGGTCTGATACGTCTCCACCAGGGCCATGATCATATGGCCGAGATTCTAGAGGCCTCGGTGGCTGAGCTGGACCAGCTGCTTTCCGAGTTTCAGTATATCCAGCGAAATGATCTCTCCACCCTGATAGACGCATAAAAGGAGAAGTTGATCGCTGAAGCTGAGTCCTCTTATCAGGCCACCGTGGGTGTCTGGGAACGCGAGGTGGCTGAAACTGAGGCTGCGGTGGAGAGGCTATCTCAGTCCATGCAGGAGAAGGTAGAGTTGCGGGCCGGGTTGGACGCTAGTATAGCGGAGGTTGATGCCAAGATTCGCCTCCTTGAAGACCAGCGGGCCCAACTTTTATTAGATGCTGAACGAGTCCAGGCTGAACATGTAGCATCTAAGGAGGAGGAAGCAGCTTTCACGCACCGGGCTCTTGCCCTGGCTCAGCAGCGGCAACAGTTGGACGAGAAGCATGAGGATGACACTTCTCCTGATGTCACGACCCGCACCCATTGTGAGGGTACGAGAGCGTAACAACGCCCAGCCTACGCCGCAGTGTCGGCGGTAGAACGATGTTCTAGGTCATGAACTATAACTAACATAATAGAATACTCTCCAAAAGGAGGCCAACACAGAGGTATAACTCAATCACAATCTATAGATAGAAAATGACACGATGAAATAGATAAGGAAATCCTCAACTGAGGTACAACAGAAAAGAAATACAAGTCTTATCATCTCTAAAAATATACAACTCTGAAACAAGAACAACAACTAAACATAAAATAGAAAACAGTCTAAGCTATCTATACTAAGCAAGGTATCGTCCTCAGCAGCTGCTTGAACCTCCCCAGGGGTCCAGGTCGCGAGTGTCATCTAGGCAAGCTCTAAGTAAGGGGTGCAGGGTTCCTCATCATCCTCTGTAAAATTTTTAACAGGTCCAGTCAGGACGGGAGCGAGCACAATACATCTCAACAGTTCATAGCAGGTTGGAAAATATAATCATGCAGTAAAGTAAGATATAGATACTGAAGAAATGTAGTATATAAATAGGGAGAGAGAACTGTAATAGAAATATCTACTATAAGTAAAGAGCTACCAGTGAATAGTGATTTAGAGCACAAAGTCGACATGTGAACGGCTTGATTGTACATGGCTATACTAAAGAGGCGTACATGGCTATTCTACTTTGGAAATTGTTCACATGGCTATTTATACTCCCCCGTACCCCCAACTAATACACAAGGATCCAAACAGGTTATGTTATGATTCTATGTAACAGCCCCCGAAGGGTAGTAGACCCCGAAGGTGATAGACCCCGAAGGTAATAGACCCCGAAGGTGATACATAGTAGTCCCAAAAATGGGAATTCTGATAGACCCAGTAAATAGGATAAGGATTCAAAGAAGACTCTGTGATCATATGAGTATATGTCACAAGTGATCAAAGAACCAAAGAAGCATATGATACGCTATGTAAGTGAAACGCACAGAACATAGAGTACCCGATGCTCCCTGAAGGGATAACATCTCAAGAAGGGATCCATATAGTACTAATCTGTGTGACCAACGTGACAGTATCAAGTAAAGTAATTTAATGCAGGAAATAATTCTAAGTAGGATATAAAATGATCAGAGAATGTACTCGCCTCGTATCTGAATGTCTGAAGTAAATGTACTGTCCGAGATGAGATACCTGACTCCTAGTTAGAGCAACACAAGTCAAGATGTATACAGGGGATGATAAATGTAATCTACTATGCATCTGTATGATGTCTAGGCCAAACTAGACCAAAGTCAACTCTCGGTCAACTCTAGTCAACTAGACTGGTCAAACTAGGTCAAGCCTAAGCCAAACAAGTCTCACTAAGCCTAACCAGCCTATTCTAGCAAGCATATACCACATCTAGGCTATACAAGTCAACTGCACACCTATACTGGCATTCAAGCCATATACATAGGCTGTATCACATAGGGTACATCCCATAGGCTCTGTGCCATATAGGCCATATCACATATAGGCCAATACACTATATATCTATATACATATATAATATGTATACCAATAGTAATATCTATTTCATATTATATTACATATAGGAATCATACACATTCAATATAACTTATAGCTATGTAGGAAACTAGATACATGTACACATACCTATACAACATATATTAAAATGGGAAGAAGGAATTTTAAAAAGTGTAATGTGTGTGTATGGAAATTTGTGAGATGTGAGAGTGTTATATGGCATATAAATACATGTGTGTGTGGGGATGAGCATGAGGGAAAGTAGAGTGTTAGGAATCATGGCAGTGTGTGATATGAACCTGTGCACATACACATCAGTCGAATACACATCCATATCATCCTACATACTCATTTCAGCCTTACATAGATATACATGGATACATACATTAGCATTCATTCTAAATAGGAAGGGGAAGGAAAAGAAGGAAGATAAGGACTGGTTTTGGACAGCTACTAGGCTAGCAATGGGGCTGAATTATCAAGGAATGGACTAAATATACTAAACCTTAAAGGTCCCTTACTTGATACCAGTAATAGGAAAAACTGAACATTAAATCTTCAAGGACTGATCCTGTGCTATACATGACAAAATCATGTGGGGGTGAAATCAATGTAAGGAAGAAAACATGACTGAACTATGATTCAAACAATGCAAATTAACATGTAATGAGTGAAATGACAGGAAAATAACAGTGTAACAGTTAACATAGGTTCCAACTCCAAGCTAGAAATCCCAAACAACCCAAGTCAGTTCACTGTGTGTGTGTGTAAATTTGAGGAATGTGTAAATAGGTGAAGTGTAATGTGTCAATGTGGCACAAGCTTGTGTGTGTAGGAATTTCTACATGGTTGTCAAGATTAAAGAACAATATATGTATGCATGAACTGAACTAACCTGTGTGTAATCAACCATCCCATAGAACCCTCTACTAAACTCTAAACTTGCATATGACTGAATCAAGTTCTCAGGTTATACTGTTTACACAGGGAAATTCTCAGTTATTGCCTACATACATATTTACATATATTCAAATATACATTCAGATTTAGATTTATGAAAAGGAAAAGGAAATCAACATTTAAACCTACACACTAATCTCAGGTTTTTGGGTATAAAACTGGAGATGACAGTTTCATAACCCCATCAGTCCAAATTGAAACCTGTCATCCAAATCCCACACAAATCATAACTAAACTCAATGTAAACTATTATACAGGTATTCTAATTAATATGACAGTTTATATAACATCACATATCAGTTGAAAGAAAAGGACATGAAATCAAATCAGGATTTGAAAACAGGGTTCTCAGATTTTAATCATGTGGGTGTGTGTACTGATTTCAGTAAATAGCATTAGTATACCAATTCAGTGATGTACAGGTTGTAGTGTCAGGAATATATGTGTTCATATCAAAGTTCAGGTTCATGTGTATATATAAAAATGGTGTCCAGATAAACAAAGTGTAATTGATCTCAATTCAGTTCAAACTTCAATCCCAGGTAATTAGATGGTTTTCATTTGGATCTGGATTGAACATTCGGGATACTGAACCAGTAAACCAATGTATCAGTCAATCCAAAGAATCCAACACAACATATCCAAAGCCAAATCGAAAACCCCATAATCCAGAGTTCTTAATCAAATACAACATACATAATGAACTGATCATGGTAATTTAAACCATTAGCAAAACAGTAAAAAAGAATACAATTAAACTCAAAACAGAATCAGTGGATGAGTGACAGTGTTCAGTAGGAATTGCAAATTTTCGAGTTCAAAGTCACACCTAAAAACCAAACAAAGGGGTGGTAATTAGTGACATACACGTGAGGGTATATGAGAGTGTCCTCGTGTCCAAAAATTGGACACGAAACGTGTTCCAATCAACTGCACAAACACAGACCCAAACAATACACCACAATCGTCGTGCACGCGTGCACGCGCATTAAACATGCGACACACGACACGATACGACACGTGCTCGTGTCCAAGGGTTCACCTAGGATAGACCTAGGTCTGACACACACTGCACTGTGTCCATGAGTCCCACAGACATGATACGACACGCGTATCAGTGGTGTCTGTGCACTCGCACAGCAGCCCGCGCGCGACAGCGCACGACAGCGCGCGACCCGTGCGAGCTTAAAAGCTCCGTGCACAGTCCACGAGACACTCCCAAATTTTGGGAGTGTGGTCGCAGACAATGCCCCAAGGTTTACCCCAAAAATTAGGACACGACGTGTCCTGTGTCTCGTGTTCTAGCCCCCGATAGGCAGGACACAGGCTATGGCTCGTACTGCGTGTCCAAGGCTAAAAATATGACACAAACGGACACAAAACACCAAACATCCTTCACAAACATTCATACACACACCTAGATCTACAAACCTATGTAATTAGTTTTACAAAAATCAAAAATCGAATCCTTAGTGGCATTTCTACAAACACCTAGGTTTCCTATTGGATACGTGTCCGATACGGACACAAAATGGACACAAAACTTAGCAATACCTATACCAGTAGTTAGGGTATTCCTAGGGCTTCTTATTCATGCAATTAAATCTCTATTTTATGGAGAGGATTAGGAATTACCTAGGTGTGTGAAAAAGCCCAAAAAGCTTCAAAGAAGGGTGTTTCTCTTGCCACCCAAGCTCCTCCAAATTGCTCCTCCACTGAAATTTCTCACCATAGTCAGGAAATACACAGAGATTAGGATATATTGCAAGAAATTAGAAGGAAAAAGGAGTTGAAATGGAGAAGTTATGGATTGGGGAAGAAAGGGTTTTACCTCTATTTCCAAACTTTGCTATTTCCTAAAGGAGGCTAGCCCTAAGTGGTAGAGACATTAAATAGGAGTGGGGATGATCATAATGACCAGCCATGGGCTGATTAGAATTAGGGTTAGCTACTTGGGTGGGCCTATGGGCTTTAAGTCTCAAGTCATTAATCATGACTTATGAAGTCATAAGCCATATTAGTCAAATCAACTCCAACTCTCTCCAAACAAGTTCCAATGGCTTAACCCTCACTAAATTAGGTCAAACCAAGTTTACTTAACCTAACCAAGTGGTCTTAACCTAGGTTAGTCACTAGGTTAGCCTTCTAGTCAACACTAGTCAACCCTCAATTAAATAATTCCAAAATAAATTCTAAAAAATTCCCATAAAATTCAAATAAATTATAATAAATCCAAATAATCCTAAAATATCAAAAATATCCTAATAACATGGCTAGGCTCTAGGGTAGGCAATCTCTACTGTTCACTAGCACAACACCAAATCATAAGTCATGATTTAAATAGTTTTAAAAAAATTATTAAAAATCACCAAAAATTATATTAAAATTTTAAATACCATAATTAAATAAATTAAATACAAAATTTCAAAATTACCCTCATCTGGAAAACTGGGTGTTACAATCATACCCACCTTATAAAAATTTTGTCCTCGAAATTAAGATGGTAGCAGGCCTTCCAGGTCAAACACCCCACAAACAAAGTCTCAAACATATCGTCAGATAATCATATGCGTCTGTCCAAATCATGATACTCAAAATCTTTGTCGTGCTAGTGAGCAAGGCTACGATAATCACAGAGTCCTCGACTAAGACACATACCTCTAGAATCATGGTATTTAAAATTTTTGCATTGCCGCATGCTTGGCAGCGAAAACCTTAAATTCCCATACCCGAGAAATACGTCCTAAATCTGACTATATGTCCTCACTATGCCAGCTAAACACGACTATCGAAGATTCTAGATTCTATAACTGGGTGACCTAGCCCATATGATTTATCTCAGAAGAAATCAAACATAACACAAGAACAACAGGACAAAATTGATAAATCAAAAAGGAACAGAGGGAATCAAGATTTCAAGGCAGTTATAAGAGGCAATTACAGAATTTGATTCAAAAGAACGAAACCTGTAACTAGATCTGCAACGGCCTGAGCATCCTCGACTGTTCTGGCGAAAGCTCGCCCTTGCTGGCCTCCCCTGGCCTGCTGCTGATGCTGCATGTACCTCTGCTGCTGAGTCGGTAAGGGTAATCCCCTCTGCTGGCCTACCGGGGCCCTAGCTCCTGCTCCCTGAACTGTCTGTCCCGATGATTCGGGACACTCTCTCAGACGATGATCAGATCCTCCACAAAGCAAACATTTACCCAGCCTCTTCCGGCATTCGCCCCAATCGTGCCCTAGTCTCTTGCAAAAAGGGCAAATGATAATAAGCTGCTGTCCCAGGGTCTGCTGCTGCCTCTGCGGCTGCTGTGCCTGCTGAAAGGGTACACGGTCTTGAAACTACCGCTGCCGAAAGTAGACCCTCGGCTGCTGGTACTGCTGCTGAAACTGTAGAAGTAGCATTTGCTGCTGAAACTGTAGGGGTGGCATCTGCTGCTAAAACTGTGGCTGAATCTGCAAGTGGGGCATCTGATGCGGATACTACTGCTGAATCTGCAGATGGGGCATCTGATGCGGATACTGCTGCTGAATCTGCAGGTGGGGCCTCTTGGCCGGGCCCGTACTGCCACTAGCTCCCTGAGTGTCTCACATCCTCTTCTCCTTCAGCCCAAGATCGTCCTCCGCTGTCATGGCTCCTACCAGAATCTGCTCGAAAGTGGCATCGCGGTCGCTCTTGGTATATGACTTGATCTCCTTGATCAAACTCCTGCGGAACCTCCTCGCCTTCCCGACCTCGGTAAGGTCTTCGATGAATCTGCTCAAATGGCTGAACTCTCCAGCGTACTCCTCAACGGTCTGGTTCTCCTGAACCAAACTCTCGAACTGCGCCTCCAAAGCACGGAGTGCGGTATCGTGAAAGAATTTCTCCTTGAATATTTTCTTGAACGCTGCCCAAGTCTGACCGGCTGTACCAATCCTCGGGTCCGTCTGGTACCAGGTACGGGCCAAGTCCTGCATCTGAATAGCGGCTGCCTCGATCTGTAATCCTGCTGGTATCTGTGCCAATCGGAATATCTCCTCAATGTGCTCTATCCAATTGTCAGTGTATATGATACCCTCTGTACCCTTGAAGTCTCGGGGTCCTATCTTCTTGAAGGAATGGATGTCTGGAGTCCTCGGCTGATACGGCTGCATCTGGCCTCCCTGTGACTGAGCAGCTACCAGCTCCACTGTCGTCCTGACCAACTGGTGAGTATCTTTTATGCTCTGTCGGATATCAGCAGACTGGCTCTGCTGTATCTGTTGCTGAAACACCATGAATCGTTGGAAGAGGGTAAACATCTGAGCCGCATCAACTGTCCCTGAAGGTAACTGCTGCTGAGTCATATCTGGAATGACGGGAAAAGACCTTCGGACAGGTGGAGGTGCACTCCCAAAGGCTGCAGAAGCTCCTATATGAGCAGAGATAGGGGGTGCTGTGGTCCCAGCGTCCACAATCAGGCGAGGGGTGGTAGGCCTCTCACCAGCGTCTGCTGGGCCAGAGTGATGCGATCGTGTCTCAATCACCATCCTGGAGACAGATCAAACAAGGAATCAATACTGGGATAGAATCGATAATTCAAGGGAGGACAGTTATTCAAGGAAGTATCAGAAATTTAGATGGCAGGAATCCAGTTAAGAGTTTTTCCTAATGTGATTGAATACCTCAAATAAATCCTAATCCTACTGCAGGCTGTAGTGGTACTCTAGTTTGAATACCACTATATAAACTCGACCTGCATGGGCCACCACTAAAAACGTGTCACGACCTGCACCCATTGTGAGGGTATGAGAGCGTAACAACGCCCAGCCTACGCTGCAGTATCGGCGGTAGAACGCTGTTCTAGGTCATGAACTATAACTAACATAATAGAATACTCTCCAAAAGGAGGCCAACACAGAGGTATAACTCAATCACAATCTATAGATAGAAAATGGCACGATGAAATAGATAAGGAAATCCTCAACCGAGGTACAACAGAAAAGAAATACAAGTCTTATCATCTCTAAAAATATACAACTCTGAAACAAGAACAACAACTAAACATAAAATAGAAAACAGTCCAAGCTATCTATACTAAGCAAGGTATCGTCCTCAGCACTGCCTGAACCTTCCCAGGGGTCCAGGTCGCGAGTGTCATCTAGGCAAGCTCCAAGTAAGGGGTGTAGGGTTCCTCATCATCCTCTGTAAAATTTTTAACAGGTCCAGTCAGGACGGGAGCGAGCACAATACATCTCAACAGTTCATAGCAGGTTAGAAAATATAATCATGCAGTAAAGTAAGATATAGATACTGAAGAAATGTAGTATGTAAACAGGGAGAGAGAACTGTAATAGAAATATCTACTATAAGTAAAGAGCTACCAGTGACTAGTGATTTAGAGCACAAAGTCGACATGTGAACGGCTTGATTGTACATGGCTATACTAAAGAGGCGTACATGGCTATTCTAGTTTGGAAATTGTTCACATGGCTATTTATACTCCCCCGTACCCCCAACTAATACACAAGGATCCAAACAGTTTATGTTATGATTCTATGTAACAGCCCCAGAAGGGTAGTAGACCCCGAAGGTGATAGACCCCGAAGGTAATAGACCTCGAAGGTAATAGACCCCGAAGGTGATACATAGTAGTCCCAAAAATAGGGATTCTGATAGACCCAGTAAATGGGATAAGGATTCAAAGAAGACTCTGTGATTATATGAGTATATGTCACAAGTGATCAAAGAACCAAAGAAGCATATAATACGCTATGTAAGTGAAACGCACAGAACATAGAGTACCCGATGCTCCCTGAAGGGATAACATCTCAAGAAGGGATCCATATAGTACTAATCCGTGTGACCAACGTGACAGTATCAAGTAAAGTAATTTAATGCAGGAAATAATTCTAAGCAGGATATGAAATGATCAGAGAATGTACTCGCCTCGTATCTGAATGTCTGAAGTAAATGTACTGTCCGAGATAAGATACCTGACTCCTAGTTAGAGCAACACAAGTCAAGATGTATATAAGGGATGATAAATGTAATCTACTATGCATCTGCATGATGTCTAGGCCAAATTAGACCAAAGTCAACTCTCGGTCAACTCTAGTCAACTAGACTGGTCAAACTAGGTCAAGCCTAAGCCAAATAAGTCTCACTAAGCCTAACCAGCCTATTCTAGCAAGCACATACCAAATCTAGGCTATACAAGTCAACTGCACACCTATACTGGCATTCAAGCCATATACATAGGCTGTATCACATAGGGTACATCCCATAGGCTATGTGCCATATAGGCCATATCACATATAGGCCAATACACTATATATCTATATACACATATAATATGTATACCAATAGTAATATCTATTTCATATTATATTACATATAGGAATCATACATATTCAATATAACTTATAGCTATGTAGGAAACTAGATACATGTACACATACCTATACAACATATATTAAAATGGAAAGAAGGAATTTTAAAAAGTGTAATGTGTGTGTGTGGAAATTTGTGAGATGTGAGAGTGTTATATGGCATATAAATACATGTGTGTGTGGGGATGAGCATGAGGAAAAGTAGAGTGTTAGGAATCATGGCAGTGTGTGATATGAACCTGTGCACATACATATCAGTCGAATACACATCCATATCATCCTACATACTCATTTCAGCCTTACATAGATATACATGGATACATACATTAGCAGTCATTCTAAATAGGAAGAGGAAGGAAAAGAAGGAAGATAAGGACTGGTTTTGGACAGCTACTAGGCTAGCAATGGGGCTGAATTATCAAGGAATGGACTGAATATACTAAACCTTAAAGGTCCCTCACTTGATACCAGTAATAGAAAAAACTGAACATTAAATCTTCAAGGACTGATCCTGTGCTATACAGGACAAAATCATGTGGAAGTGAAATCAATGTAAGGAAGAAAACAGGACTGAACTATGATTCAAACAATGCAAATTAACATGTAATGAGTGAAATGACAGGAAAATAATTGTGTAACAGTTAACATAGGTTCCAACTCCAAGCTAGAAATCCCAAACAACCCAAGTCAGTTCACTGTGTGTGTGTGTGAATTTGAGGAATGTGTAAATAGGTGAAGTGTAATGTGTCAATGTGGCACATGCTTGTGTGTGTAGGAATTTCCACATGGTTGTCAAGATTAAAGAACAGTATATGTATGCATGAACTGAACTAACCTGTGTGTAATCAACCATCCCATAGAACCCTCTACTAAACTCTAAACTTGCATATGACTGAATCAAGTTCTCAGGTTATACTGTTTACATAGGGAAATTCTCAGTTATTGCCTACATACATATTTACATATATTCAAATATACATTCAGATTTAGATTTATGAAAAGGAAATCAATATTTAAACCTACACACTAATCTCAGGTTTTTGGGTATAAAACTGGAGACAATTTCATAACCCCATCAGTCCAAATTGAAACCTGTCATCCAAATCCCACACAAATCATAACTAAACTCAATGTAAACTATTATACAGGTATTCTAATTAATATGGCAGTTTGTATAACATCACATATCAGTTGAAAGAAAAGGACAGGAAATCAAATCAGGATTTGAAAACAGGGTTCTCAGATTTCAGTCATGTGGGTGTGTGTACTGATTTCAGTAAATAGCATTAGTATACCAATTCAGTGATGTACAGGTTGTAGTGTCAGGAATATATGTGTTCATATCAAAGTTCAGGTTCATGTGTATATATGAAAATGGTGTCCAGATAAACAAAGTGTAATTGATCTCAATTCAGTTCAAACTTCAATCCCAGGTAATTAGATGGTTTTCATTTGGATCTAGATTGAACATTCGGGATACTGAACCAGTAAACCAATGTATCAGTCAATCCAAAGAATCCAACACAACATATCCAAAGCCAAATCGAAAACCCCATAATCCAGAGTTCCTAATCAAATATAACATACATAATGAACTGATCATGGTAATTTAAACCATTAGCAAAACAGTAAAAAAGAATACAATTAAACTCAAAACAGAATCAGTGGATGAGTGACAGTGTTCAGTAGGAATTGCAAATTTTTGAGTTCAAAGTCACACCTAAAAACCAAACAAAGGGGTGGTAATTAGTGACATACACGTGAGGGTATATGAGAGTGTCCTCGTGTCCAAAAATTGGACACAAAACGTGTTCCAATCAACTGCACAAACACAGACCCAAACAATGTACCACAATCGTCGTGCACGCGTGCACGCGCATGTAACACGCGACACACGACACGACACGACACGTGCTCGTGTCCAAGGGTTCACCTAGGATAGACCTAGGTCTGACACACACTGCACTGTGTCCACGAGTCCCACAGACACGATACGACATGCGTATCAGTGGTGTCTGTGCACTCGTACAGCAGCTCGCGTGCGACAGCGCGCGACCCGTGCGAGCTTAAAAGCTCCGTGCACAGTCCACGAACACTCCCAAATTTTGGGAGTGTGGTCGCAGACATTGCCCCAAGGTTCACCCCAAAAATTAGGACACGACGTGTCCTGTGTCTCGTGTTCTAGCCCCCGATAGGCAGGACACAGGCTATAGCTCGTGCTGCGTGTCCAAGGCTAAAAATACGACACAAACGGACACAAAACACCAAACATCCTTCACAAACATTCATACACGCACCTAGATCTACAAACCTATGTAATTAGTTTTACAAAAATCGAAAATCGAATCCTTAGTGGCATTTCTACAAACACCTAGGTTTCCTATTGGATACGTGTCCGATACGAACACGAAATAGACACAAAACTTAGCAATACCTATACCAGTAGTTAGGGTATTCCTAGGGCTTCCTATTCATGCAATTAAATCTCTATTTTATGGAGAGGATTAGGAATTACCTAGGTGTGTGAAAAAGCCCAAAAAGCTTCAAAGAGGGGTGTTTCTCTTGCCACCCAAGCTCCTCCAAATTGCTCCTCCACTGAAATTTCTCACCATAGTCAAGAAATACACAGAGATTAGGATATATTGCAAGAAATTAGAAGGAAAAAGGAGTTGAAATGGAGAAGTTATGGATTGGGGAAGAAAGGGTTTTACCTCTATTTCCAAACTTTGCTATTTCCTAAAGGAGGCTAGCCCTAAGTGGTAGAGACATTAAATAGGAGTGGGGATGATCATAATGACCAGCCATGGGCTGATTAGAATTAGGGTTAGCTACTTGGGTGGGCCTATGGGCTTTAAGTCTCAAGTCATTAATCATGACTTATGAAGTCATAAGCCATATTAGTCAAATCAACTCCAACTCTCTCCAAACAAGTTCCAATGGCTTAACCCTCACTAAATTAGGTCAAACCAAGTTTACTTAACCTAACCAAGTGGTCTTAACCTAGGTTAGTCACTAGGTTAGCCTTCTAGTCAACACTAGTCAACCCTCAATTAAACAATTCTAAAATAAATTCTAAAAAATTCCCATAAATTCAAATAAATTATAATAAATCCAAATAACCCTAAAATGTCAAAAATACCCTAATCACATGGCTAGGCACTAGGGTAGGCAGTCTCTACTGTTCACTAGCACAACACCAAATCATAAGTCATGATTTAAATAGTTTTAAAAAAATTATTAAAAATCACCAAAAATTATATTAAAATTTTAAATACCATAATTAAATACAAAATTTCAAAATTAGTCTCATCTGGAAAACTGGGTGTTACACCTGAGGCCGTAGAAACGATGCGTCAAGAAGCTGAACGTCGGGTCCTTGCGACCGTAGAGACTCGGGCGGCATGCTTGAAGCATCGGATTGAAGAGCTTTCGGCCAACCCCGGGGATGTTTAGGGATTGTTGTCTCTTCTTTTTTGTGTAATTCGTAACTCTTGCTGGGGGTGTAATCCTTTACTTTTGAATAAAGAATACAGAGTTTTTTGTGGTGTGTTCATTTTTGCTGTCATAAACTTGATGATTTTGTGTGGACCTATTATCTTTTGCGCACCTTAGTTTTTAGGTACAGATAATAAGTTCGAGAGAACCGACATGTTTGCTCAGAGGTGATGTGGACGTGGCAAATATGGGATTCAAATGATAGAATCTTCCTACTCAGAGGTGTTATGGACGTGGTAGGAATGACTCTGGGGGAATACGCGAAACTACTCAGAGGTAATATGGACGTGGAAGTTCTGCGATCAATGTACGACAATGCAGGGGTTGTCTGTATGGGATGTTTACTCAGAGGTAATGTGGACGTGGTAAACATAATGGGTAGCGTAGTCTTATGGAGCGTAAGATTCCACTTTGTAGGGTGTAGGAGAACAACTCAGAGGTAATGTGGACATGGTTGTCCTTCTATTGGAAGATAGAACGCTATGGAACAACTGGGTTCCAGAAGCGTAAGATTTTGTGGGAGGTGTACGTGAGCCCTGATGATTGGGTCCACAGACTCCCTTGTTGGGTGGAGATAGAAGTACAAGTCTGAAGGATGTCAAGAGTAGTACTTCTTTAGGAACTTGCCGTTAATGGGCATCATGAACAAGTCCCCATTGGATTTGGCGAGACGGTAGGCACCGTTTGAGTATACCATCTCTATGATGAAAGGCCCTTTCCACTTAGGCTCGAACTTTCCTGGTGTCTTGTGAGTCAACACCATCGGCCTTCTGACTGCCAGAACCAGGTCGCCTACTTGGAAAGTCCTCTGCTTGACCTTCTTGTTGAAAGCCTGCGATATACGGGCTTGATAGAGTTCGATGCGTTGTTGAGCTAGGAGACGTTTTTCGTCAAGTGCCTCCAATTCTCGCAGACGGCGATATTGATTGTCTTCTTCTGTGAGTTGATTTATGATTGCTACCCGGAGTGAGGGTATCTGGATCTCGAGAGGCAGTACCGCTTCGCTCCCGTAGACCAGGGAGAATGGTGTGTTGCCCGTCGGGGTCCGTACCGTTGTGCGGTAGGCCCAAAGGCATTCGCCGAACTTTTCGTCCCAATCGCGTTTGTTGGATGACATGACCTTTTTGAGTAGCCTGACGATAGTCTTGTTAAACGCTTCGGCCAATCTGTTTGCTGCCAGATTATAGGCGGTTGATGCCACGTTTTGAATACGATTCTTGTCACAGAATCTGCTGAAAACATGGCTGATGAACTGAGGACCGTTATCGTGGATAATCCTCCGAGGTACCCCGAAATGGTAGATAATATGGTGCTTGATGAAGCTGATCACCCTAGAGCTCTTCACTTCCGTAAGTGGAACTGCTTCTGCCCATTTGGAGAAGTAGTCGGTGATGGCTAAGATAAAGCGGTGTCCCCTTGATGAAGGAGGGGTGATTGGTCCTACAATATCCATGCCCCAGGCTTCAAAGGGCCAGGAGGCGACCGTAGGATGTAATGGTTCTGACGGTGTATGGATGAAGTCAGCGTGAAGCTGACACGTATGGCACTTTTTAGCATAGTCGACAGCGTCGGCTGCCATGGTTGGCCAATAGTAGCCCATGCGTCACAGTCGATCCTACAACTTAGGGCCAGGTTGATAGGCCCCGCAGGTTCCATCGTGAGCTTCTTGAAGGGCTTCGGCTGCTTCTTCGTTGGATAAATATCGAAGGAGAAGTCCATCGTAGGAGCGTCTGTTGGCCCATTGGTCATGGTCAAACTGATTTTAATAATTGATCAAACTCTGTCTGGATATATGAAGCTAGTCAGGATATATCGGACTCTTGGACATGATCAAGAACAGCTATCTACTCAGTTCAAGACCGAAGTAATGTTTGCCTGTTCGAGTCTGTATTTCTTTGAGCAATGTATTTTTCATTTTATTGAGTCTAAAAATACGTTGTACACCAAGTCGTACTGGCAAATAGGCTATTCCAAAATATTTTCAAAATGTCTTTTAAAATGTCTTTTGTTTTGAAAAACATTCTTATTAACAAAAGTTTCAAAAAGGTTTTTCAAAAAGGTATTCAAAAATCTCCAAAATCTATTTTTAAAAACCTAACCTAACCCTGACAGAACTCGGCCAGAGTTCGGCCAGAGTTCGATTGGTAGCCGTTTTGATTTTTGAATTCTTTGGAACTTGGTCCTCCTGCAGTTGCGAATTTGATCGAGATTTTCTCATCGAGTTCTGCCCGAATTTTGCCAGAATTCTGTCTTTGGAATTCCTATAAATAGAGAAGGATTTCGATCATTTCAACTCACTCATTCACTTTCAATCTTCTCTCTATCTAAAAGCTTTCAGTCTTCCAAAGAGTTTTCTTGAGCTTTAAATTTCAGATCCCAAGCCAATTACAATCCTCTAGTCGATTTGCCAGTGCGGTGCGGTCTAGAAGTTTCTGAGAGATTGTAATCAGAAGGCTTGATTGAAGAATACCTCTTCACAATTGAAGTTGGACGAGTTCTTCGTATCAAAGCTCGCGTTGTAGAAGCTGCAAGGACTTCGTAAGAAAACTTACGGTTTTGCCAATAGTGGATTCAACTGGTAGCAAGAGTTCTACCGACTGGATTAGTCCTCAACAGAGGGAAACCAGTATACATCGCCGTCTTTGCGTTTGCTTTCTTATCTCTGCCTTTACATTATTTAGTTATGATTATTATTCTGTGATCTTGCTGCTAACATTTTTAATTAGCATATTTCCGCTTCTAACTCTATTCACCCCCCTCTAGAGTATTGTGTTTTACGATTTCGTTCCTACAATTGGTATCAGAGCGGGTGTTACAGATAAAGCAAGGTAACATTATAATTATTTATTCATTTAATTAATTGTTATATAGATCACAGCACAACACATGGCAACTGTGAAATTCACAAGTGAAGGCCAGGCCATAAACAGACCTCCACTGTTTGATGGTACGAACTATACATATTGGAAAACACGGATAAGTTTCTTCTTGAAATCTCTTGACTTTGATTTATGGTCTATTGTTATTGATAGCTATCAAAAGCCACCTCGTATAAATGTTGATAGAGTTTTAGTTGAAAAACCCCATAACAGATATACAGAGGAGGAAAAGAAAAAGGCCAGTCTTGACGCACGTGCTATTAACGCTCTATTTTGTGCTTTAGACAGAACTGAATTTAACATGGTGTCTATCTGCACAACAGCTAATAAAGTGTGGAAGCTACTTGAAGCCACACATGAAGGCACGACTCAAGTCAAAGAATCAAAGGTCAGCAGACTTACTCAAGAGTATGAGGTATTCAAGATGAAGCCAAACGAAATAGTTACTCAGATGTTCGAAAGATTCCTGGATATTGTAAATCCTTTGTCCTCCCTAGGCAAAGAATACAGTAACCATGAAAAGATTCGCAAACTCCTGCGAGCACTTACCAAGAACTGGATTCCAAAGGCTACTGCGATCATTGAAGGGAACGACCTCACAACTATGTCCTTCGAAGTACTCATGGGTCAGCTACTCACTTATGAACTGGAGCTACAAGATTTTGAAGAGCCTGCACCAAAGGAGAAGACGATCGCTTTCAAGGCTCAGCACAGAAAAGCTGCTGAAGGTAATTCAGACAACAGTGAATCTGATGCTGAAGATCAAGCACTCCTAGCAAGAAAATTCAAAAGATTTATAAGATATGAGAAGAGAACCAAAGAAAACAATAGCAGCAACAACTGGTATCAAGATGATGCTGTCTGCTATGGCTGCAAGAAGAAGGGACACATGAAGAAGGATTGTCCTACAAACTCATCATCAAGCAAGAAGAGCAACAGGTATGAAAAAGGGAACCTGAAGAGATCAACATCTCGGAGATATGCCAACACCAGCATATGGTATGAAAGTGAAGCCAGCGACTCAAAAGATGAACAATCAGAAGACGCTGCAAACGTATGCTTTATGGCATCCGATCAGGTACCTACTGAACCTGTAGTTGATACATATGATGACTTTACCTTTGAGCAACTAGGAGATGCCTTCAGTGAACTGATAAGTGATTACAGGAAACTGCGTAGCAAATATCAGACCTCTAAGAATGTACGCAAAGAGTACAAAGGAGAAATAAGAAGACTTACCGACCTACTAGCTGAGGTTAGAAATAATGTTAGTGAGTCTGGTGAGCTTTCCTCTATTAAGCTCTTATTACACGAGACTACCAAGTCATCTGAAGAGAAAGACAAAGTTATTGACCAACTCAAGGAAGAACTTTCTAAAGAGAAGAAAAGTCTTCAAAGTGCACAAATCAGAATGGAAACACTCACTTCTGATTATACTAAGTTGTATGACACTTCCAAAAGATTGGAAATTAGGTTAGGAAAACAGCCTGAGACTGCTGCTTCCTTCCCTAACACGTGTCACTTACCGAAAAATCGGAACATTCCCAAGCCAAACACTGTCAGACCTAACCCTATCAAACCTTTACCCCCAAAGGTTAAGCCCAAACATGATTATAGGCATGCTTTCTTCTATACTAGAAAACCTAAACCTACCAACCATGCACACCACTCAGCTTTCAACACTCGACATGCATAATGTCATTATTGTGGCCTCATTGGTCATATTTCATCTGCATGTAGAATCAGAAAGCTTGTTGATTTAAATATTTATGCTTGGATACCAAAGGCTAACATTTCAGGACCCTACAAGAAATGGGTACCAAAAGTTTCATCTGCAAATTATTTTGTAGGTGGAACACCTTTCACATGCTAGAAGCAAATGGATCCTCGACATCGGTTGTTCACGGCATATGACCGGTGATGCTATACTATTTGCAACACTGTCGAAGAAAAAGAAGGAAGGCTATGTCTCCTTCGGTAATAACTTGAAAGGGTATATTATTGGTATCGGTGATGTTGGTAAGTCTCCCTATCCTGTGATTAAGGATGTTTGTCTGGTTACCGAGTTGAAACATAATCTACTCAGCGTAAGTCATCTAGCTGATCATGGTTATGGCATCAACTTTAGCAAAGACAAATGCACTATAGTTGATAGCTCAACTGGTAGTACTATCTTTGAAGGTATCAGGGAAGATAACATATATATTTTCTATTTGTTAGAAGAAACTAACATTTCAGGTAGATGCTTAATGGCTAAAAGTGATGAGAGTCATCTGTGGCACATGAGACCCGGTCATGCAAATATGGACACAATCTCAAGATTATCCACAAAGAAGCTAGTACACGGTTTACCGGACATAACATTCAAAAAGGATTCGGTATGCAGCCAATATAAAAAGAACAAAGCTACCAGATCCACATTCAAGTCAGTAAAAGCAGTATGTACTACTAGACCTCTATAATTGCTACATATGAACTTATTTGGTCCTAGCAGAGTTGCTAGCCTCGGAGGTAAGCTTTATGCTTTTGTAATTGTAGATGATTTCTCTAGATACACGTGGGTATACTTCTTGACACGCAAGAATGATGCATTGTCCAAATTTGTCGCCTATTGCAAGAAAGTACAGAATGAAAAAGGTTACATGATCATTTGTATTAGAAGCGATCATGGTGGCGAATTCGAGAATGCGGAGTTTGAGCAATTTTGTGACACATACGGTTTTGTACACGAGGTCTCCTGCCCTAGGACTCCACAACAAAATGGAGTTGTGGAACGTAAGAACAGAACTCTATCCGAAATGGCCAGAGTAATGTTAAACCAGTTTAGTCTATCCAAATATTTCTGTGCTGAAGCTGTCAATACAGCTTGTTTTGTTCTCAATAGAGTTCTAATTTGACCCAAATCGAAGAAGACTCCATTTGAGTTATGGTTTGATAGAATTCCATCAGTTTTATATTTTAGAATATTTGGTTGTAAATATTTTATTCTTAATACAAAAGACAATTTGGGAAAGTTTGACGAAAAGGCCGATGAAGGTATATTTTTAGGTTATACGGCCAAAAGCAAAGGATACAGAGTCTTCAACAAACGAACCATGATCATCGAAGAGTCAATCAACATCACTTTTGATGAACTGAATCAAATGACTATCGATGACAATGACGAAGATCCAACTGTACCAAGCTCAACAACAGCTGATTCTTAACCAAGCTCGGCACTAGCTGATCCTCCTAGAGAAGATCCAGGAACCAGCTACCTTCAGAGTCTACCGAAAAGATTAAAATTTACGGCTGATCATCCAAAGGATTTGGTAATTGGTGACATTACCAAAGTTGTAAGTACTCGTACATCCAGTAGAGATATTGTTTCTAGTATTGCATTTATTTCACAGCTAGAACCCAAAACTGTTGATGAAGCATGTAGTGATAGTTTTTGGATAGATGCTATGCAAGAGGAATTAAACCAATTTGAACGAAATCAAGTTTGGGAACTTGTTCCCAAGCCTATTGATCATCCGGTCATTGGCACCCATTGGGTATCCCGAAATAAACTGAATGAGAATGGTTTAGTGACTCGTAATAAGGCTCGACTCGTAGCTCAAGGATACAATCAGGAAGAAGGTATCGACTACGATGAGACTTATGCCCCAGTTGCGAGATTAGAATCCATTCGCATGTTATGTGCATTTGCATGTTTTCATAATTTCAAATTATTTCAAATGGATGTCAAGAGTGCATTTTTAAATGGTTTTATTAAAGAAGAAGTTTTTGTAGCATAACCTCCAGGTTTCACAAATTTTAAAAACCCTGATCATGTTTTCAAGTTGAAGAAAGCTTTATACGGTTTGAAACAAGCCCCTCGTACTTGGTATGATCGTCTAAGCTCTTTTCTACTTGATAACGGTTTTTCAAAAGGCAAGGTTGACACTACACTTTTTATTAAGTCCTTTAATGGTAAGCTTCTTTTAATACAAGTCTATGTTGATGATATCATTTTTGGATCTACTGATGAATCTCTGTGTCAAGAATTTTCTAAGTGTATGCAGAATGAATTTGAGATGAACATGATGGGAGAGCTGAAATTCTTTCTCGGACTGTAAATCAAACAAACTGATAATGGGACGTTCATAAATCAAGCCAAGTACACAAAAGATTTGCTAAAGAAGTTTGATCTGGACAATGTCAAACCTATTGGCACTCCGATGGAAACTTTAACAAAGCTTGATATTGATGAACAAGACAAGCCGGTCGACACACGTAAGTATCGAGGTATGATCGGTAGTTTACTTTATTTAACTGCTAGTCGTCCAGATATTATGTTTAGTGTTTGCCTGTGTGCACATTTTCAAGTTGATCCAAACGAATCACATCTGTGCGCAGTTAAGCGTATCTTTCGATACCTTAAGGGCACTTCTTCTGTTGGCTTATGGTATCCCAAAACTAAGTCCTTTGACCTTACTGGTTATTCGGATGCAGATTTTGCTGGATGCAAAGTTGATAAAAAAAGTACTAGTGGCACATGTCATTTCTTAGGCAAGGCTTTAGTCTCATAGTTTAGTAAAAAGCAAAATTCTGTAGC
Organism: Iris pallida; assembly: GCA_029216955.1. Taxonomy (NCBI): domain Eukaryota; kingdom Viridiplantae; phylum Streptophyta; class Magnoliopsida; order Asparagales; family Iridaceae; genus Iris; species Iris pallida. The sequence continues at coordinate 1,255,524 of JANAVB010033017.1, forward strand.
CCTATCAACAACAGAGGCTGAGTATATCGCCGCATGATGTTGTTGTGCTCAGATTTTATGGATGAAACAAACCTTGGAAGACTATGATTTATTTTATACACATATTCCTATTTTCTGTGATAACACGAGCACTATTAATTTGACTAAGAATCCTGTATGTCATTCTCGTACAAAACATATCGAGATTCGACATCATTTTCTTAGAGATCATCATCAAAATGGAGATATTGACCTTGTATACATAGATACTGAGAATCAATTAGCTGATATTTTTATAAAACCTATAGCAGAAGATTGTTTCAATTATTTACGTCAAAAATTAGGAATTTTGGACGTCAATAATGTTAATTGATTTTATTTTATGATTTTATTTCAATATGCAAAAACTGTGTTAGAGATAAGCCAATAAAGAGTCTGTCTGTCACCACAACTACGGTTGAAGCGAAGCGGTACTTAAGAGTTCCCCGGTGAACCTCCGCAAGCTGGAACAGTACTCCTACAGCTAATCTGAAACAGTCGCTGTGTAAAGAAATTTAATTTATAAAATAACATTAATTATATTATTTTAATGTCAAAATTACTAATCTTTGAATTAAATATTTGACATGAGCCAATGAAAAAGAAAGTATTTCAAACCAACCCCAGGCGAATTCGGCCAGACTTCGGACCGAATTCGGCCCGAGTTCGGTTGAAGGTATCAGGTTATATAACCAGAACCTGAGAGCCTTTCTTCTTCATTGCTTCTAAACTTCATCAAACAGCAACAGCAGCCACGCGAGAGAATCCCCTAACCCTAGTTCTTCACCACCCCTTCTCTTCCAATCTAAGTGGTGAAATCAATCCAAACTTTGGATTCGTGTGGAGTTCGTCTTTCTCTACAACATACTCAAATCTCGGGAGGTATAACTTCTTATTTCCCCTCCGTTTAATTTTATGCTATTTACTTATTTTGCACAAATGGCACCTAAGGGATTTAACCCCTTTAAGAGGAAGAAGACAACCAACCCAAGTGAGGAAGGTTCATCTTTGAATCCACCCACAGATTTTCTTTTTTTGCCAGTCTAATCTAGCGATGGCGCGTTCGACGAGTTTTACTTTCAAACCCTAGATCAAGCCCTACTGTGGTATGAAGATTTTTCCATGAGATCCATATGCACAGGCGCTCCCATCAAGTGGACTGTATTTCCAGAACACCGACCTTTCTTTGAGGCATTAGGGTTACAATATTTTGTTAAACTCTGTTTTCCAGTAGCAACTAATGCCATTAGACTGTTCTACTGCAATATCATATTAAACACGTTTGATGTAAGCACTCGTGTTGGAGGTTTAGATATCAATTTCAATGATGTTATCTTAGCGAAAATCCTTGGTATTCCCAACGAAGGTGAACCGCTTGTTGATATCACTGAATTTGATTTCCCCGACGGCACGACACTTACAAGTTTCAAAGCGGAACTCTGTGCACCTGATCGAGTTCGCTCTGAAAAGTTCAAGGTAAACAACTTGAACTTGTTTAATTATGAATTGTACCGTATCATTTACTCCACTCTCCTTCTGAAATCTACTTAGAAGGATGATGTCACGTCTCTTGGATTATCTGCTATGTATCACATTCTTAAGGGGATTCCATTTTCTGCTCCTAAGACCATTATTCAGATGATGGGACGTTGTCGTGCAAGAGATAGAAATCTCTCTTATGCGATGATTCTCCCACGCATCTTCCAGTGTTTTGACATTGACTTATCTACTTGTACTCAAGACCCTGAGCCCAAGTTTCTCAAGTTATCTCGTCGCAGTATGACTGCTGCTGCTCCTCCTACTGCCCCTGCTACTGCTCCACCTCCTCCACCTTCTCAGCAGTATGCTATGACATTTGAGGGCATACACCAGCACCTTTCAGATTTGTACGTCTCGATGACGGATATGGCTCGTGAGCGTGAGTTCCGCGACGTCACCCGTTATCAGACGATTGCAAATTCTTTAGCTGATCTTCATTTTGCCCAGACTGGATATTCTGCCGGTTCCATTCCTAGAGATCCAGCTTTCTCTGGTTACCGCTGTGAGGATGAGGCTGTTCATGTCTACTTTCAGCCCGGTAACGCATATGATTGGTACCGTTCTGACCGTGCTCCTCGAGATTATGTTGGTGAGTTTTACACTGGTGCTCCTCCTCACCCTTCTGGCGCGAGCACCTCTGCAGCTGGTCCTTCTGGACATGCCGGTCATGATGATGATGATGATGATGAGGATATGTGATATGTTATCTGATTTTTGAGACTTAGACATTATTTACTGTATACTTGGAAATACTCCGACATTCCAAGTTTTTCTTTTTAGACTTTGTTATCAGTATTTCTTTTGAGGACTTGTACTAGATTTATTTTATTGATGTCTTCTGAACATCTTTTTATCTTTATGAGATTCGTAGTTTATGGTTCACATCAGTTTATTTACTTAGCATCTTTATCTGCTTCTTTATTATAAACTGCCTGTGAAATAATTTTTTGTTTATTATAAACTTCCTGAGTATAAATACATGCCTGTGATGTCATTCTCATTTTTTATATATATTTTACCATTTATCATGATTATTTTCTTGTGTTTCTTCACTGTTTGTTATTTATGCATTGATTGCGGGGGAGTTTTTCTCTTTTGCAATTATTTTGCTAAATGACAACGGGAGAGAAAAATAAAGATCTAATATTTCTTTTGAGAAAATACAGGAACATGAACATTTTTGATTTTATTTCAAGCTTAAATATTATATCATTCATAGTTTGTCAATTATCAAAATGGGGAAGATTGTTGGCCCATTGGTCATGGTCAAACTGATTTTAATAATTGATCAAACTCTGTCTGGATATATGAAGCTAGTCAGGATATATCGGACTCTTGGACATGATCAAGAACAGCTATCTACTCAGTTCAAGACCGAAGTAATGTTTGCCTGTTCGAGTCTGTATTTCTTTGAGCAATGTATTTTTTATTTTATTGAGTCTAGAAATACGTTGTACACCGAGTCGTACTGGCAAATAGGCTATTCCAAAATGTTTTCAAAATGTCTTTTAAAATGTCCTTTGTTTTGAAAAATATTCTTATTAACAAAAGTTTCAAAAAGGTTTTTCAAAAAGGTATTCAAAAATCCCCAAAATCTATTTTTAAATACCTAACCTAACCCTGACAGAACTCGGCCAAAGTTCGGCCAGAGTTCGGTTGGTAGCCGTTTTGATTTTTGAATTCTCTGGAACTTGATCCTCCTGCTGTTGCGGATTTGACCGAGATTTCCTCATCGAGTTCTGCCCGAATTCTGTCCGAATTCTGCCAGAATTCTGTCTTTGGAATTCCTATAAATAGAGAAGGATTTCGATCATTTCAACTCACTCATTCACTTTCAATCTTCTATCTATCTAAAAGCTTTCAGTCTTCCAAAGAGTTTTCTTGAGCTTTAAATTTCAGATCCTAAGCCAATTACAATCCTCTAGTCGATTTGCCAGTGCGGTGCGGTCTAGAAGTTTCTGAGAGATTGTAATCAGAAGGCTTGATTGAAGAATACCTCTTCACAATTGAAGTTGGACAAGTTCTTCGTATCAAAGCTTGCGTTGTAGAAGTTGCAAGGACTTCATAAAAAAACTTGCAGTTTTGCCAATAGTGGATTCAACTGGTAGCAAGAGTTCTACCGACTGGATTAGTCCTCAACAGAGGGAAACCAGTATACATCGCTGTCTTTGCGTTTGCTTTCTTATCTCGGCCTTTACATTATTTAGTTGTGATTATTATTTTGTGATCTTGCTGCTAACATTTTTAATTAGCATATTTTTGCTGCTAACTCAATTCACCCCCCTTAGAGTATTGTGCTTTACGATTTCGTTCCTACAGCGTCGGTACAGCTGTTTAGTAGCTGTATCATAATAGAATCGAAGGGAGCGCCTCCTTACTGAGACGGCTTCTTTCGGGTCCTCCGAGAGAATTCCGTAGACAGCGAAGTCGATGAATAGGAATCTCCAGTCTCGGACATTAACATCAGCACTCGTTGACATGGCATGGGCCATTTGTGAGCATAGGTTGTTCTTAGGACAGACCAAGTCTCGACCAACTACCGTTACGTAGTGTTGAGTCCCGAAGGGTGCTGCCAATGAGGCTGCGAGGCCAACCAGAGCGTCAGCCTCCAGATTTTGTAAACGAGGTACATGTTCGATGAAGAACTTGGTGAAGGCTGAAATGATGCTCAATGCAACTTCATGGTAAGAAATCAGATCTTTGGCGAACTTCGTATTGCCCTCTGACCTGGTTAACGACGAGTTTTGAGTCGCCGTAGGCTTCCAGATGATCCACCCCCAGCTGTTGCGCCAGCTGGAGTCCCATGATGAGAGCGTTGTACTCGGCAACATTGTTGGAGCACGGCTTTGAAAGAGAGTAGGTATGCTGTATGACCAGCTGATCGAGAGAGACTAGGACTACCCCCACTCCTGCGATGATTTGGCCTTTGGGGCCTGTTCTTGAAGTGCCATCGAAAAATATCCGCCAGACGGAGCTTTCTTCGGTGACGTTTGATTCTTGGACCTCATCCGGGATGTCTTCATAGAGTCTGGAGGACTCTGGGATGGGGTGTGCAGCTAAAAAGTCGGCCAGAGCCTGACTCTTGACGGCTTTTTGTGGCACGAACACCATGTTGTATGGCGTTAGCAGGATTGCCCATGTAGCTAGCCAGGAGTTTAATGACCCTGGCTTCGTCATGAGAACTCTGAGTGGATTGACTCGGGAGATGACATGAATTGTCTGGCCCGAGACATAATGGCGAGTCTTCTGGATGGCAAATACCAAAGCCAAACACTCTTTTTCGACGGGGTTGTACCGGTGTTCGGTCCCGATCAGTGTTCTACTGAGGTAGTAGATAGCTTGCTCATAGCCTGTATCGCTATTCTGAGCAAGCAAAGCGTCGAGGGAATGATCCATGGCACGGACGTAGAGGAGGAATGGTTTGCCGGCGACGGGTGCCACCAGGACTGGCGGGCTCGTTAAGTAAGCCTTGATGTCGTCGAAAGCTTTTTGGCATTTCTCTGTCCAGACGTAAGAGACTCCCTTCTTCATGAGCTGGGTGAAGGGTTGACATTTTCCGAAAAGGTTTGCTATAAACCTCCGGATGTATGCCAGACGCCCTTGCAGGCCTCGAAGTTTTCGGAGGTTCTTCGGAGGGTCCATGTCAAGGATGGCTTTGGTCTTCTCGGGATCGACATGAATACCTTTCGCCGTGATAATGAAGCCTAAGAACTTTTCGCTAGAAACCCCAAGGAAGGATTTAGCGGGGTTCATCTTGAGTTGATGCGCTCGCATGAGATCGAAGACTGTCTTAAGGTCTTGTAGGTGATCTCCTTTGAGACGACTCTTGACTGCAATGTCATGAACATAGCATTCTACTATCTTGCGAAGATGCTGACGGAAGATGGTGCTCATAGCTCTTTGGTATGTGGTACCAGCGTTCTTCAAGCCGAAGGGCATCACTATGTAGCAGAAGACCCCCTTCAGAGTCCTGAATGACGTGTGTTTTGCGTCATCGGGGAACATCTTGATCTGGTTGTAGCTCGAATACCCGTCCTTGAAAGACATGCGTTCGAAGCCACATGTATTGTCGATCATTATGTCAGTGATTGGAAGCGGGAATTCATCCTTCGGGCAAGCAGTGTTGAGATCCCTGAAGTCGATACAGACTCGAATCTTCCCATTCTTCTTGGGGACAGGGACGACGTTGGCCACCCAATCCGAGTGTTGTTCTTCACGAATAAATCCGCTGATCAGGAGTTTGTCTACTTTCTGATCGATAGCGTTCATGATGTCAGGACGAAAACGTCGCTGTTGTTGCTTTATAGGCTTAGCATCAGGTAAGATGTTAAGCCTATGCATCGCAATCTGGGGATCAAGTCCCGGCATATCTTCGTAGCTCCAGGCGAAGACATCGATATATTCTTTAGCCAGCTGGATTAAAGATTCCCGATCTTCTCCTATTAGGCTTTTGCTGATGAAGATGGGTTTAGAAGAAGATCCATCTCCAAGGTCTATCTGCTCGACTTCGTCTTCAGTAGGGGGTCGCATAATTCAAAATGAGACTCCCACTGTTCTTCTAGGCGTTGAGCCCAGGGTTCTTCTTCGAAGAATTCTGGCATTTGGCCTTCGCCTTTATCTTCTTGAGATTGTGCATATGTCATGTTGGCTGATAGCACTTTCTTGAAGACTGGTCCGATACTGGTATCAGAATCCCAAGTTGATGCTTCGGAAGAATGAGAATGTTCTGCTTCTTCTGCCTCCGAACTCTCTGGAGTTGACGGCGGCGTGACATAGCCCACCCCCCGTCGAGTTCGATGATAGTAGTCCTGCGGCTTTCCTTTAGGTGTTGGAAGCTGGAGAGGAAGACGTTGACCCTTGCCGTAGTTCAGGCCTTTGTTGCGTTTTAGGTCGTAACCCATCTTTTGGATGGGGTACTTTGCCCTGTCCGTGTACCGATAGGCTTGTATTCTGCCGGTATCTGGTTTTGGCTCGAGTGGCGGGAGGTCTTGATGACGCTCGACTTTGCCGAAGATGATGGATTCTTCGTCTCGATTCTGCGGTGGTACTACAAAATAGACCCCTTGGGACGGGACTACTCGATTTACATGATGGACGGTCGTTATTTGTGTTTGTAACGACCGTAGAGCATTATCTAATGTATACATGGCATTCCAATGTGGAAGACTAGAATAATTAAAAGACACTCTATTATTGATGAAATACGAGATTTTGTCCTGCGGGATTACATTATCCAGAGAGGGTGCATCTACATCGGCAGAGATATATTCCCCTAGCTCTTCATCTGTGAGTACTGGGGTTGGATCGGGAGAGTCCACCACAGTTTTGATCTTGGGGTCCGAGAAGGCTATGTGGGCCTTCTCCGGCAGCTTGGTTGAGACAGATGGTTGCGACGGTTTGCCCTTAAGACGCACCTTCAGAGGTGCCTCAACTGCGCCTTCGGCAATTGGTGCCTTCCCTTGTAGTTTTGCCACAAGGGGCGCCGATGTTTGAGGTGGCTTTCCCTTGAGCCGTATCTTCAAGGGAGCTTCAGTATGTATTCTACCTGAAGCAATTGGTGCTTTTCCAGGTAGCTTGATGTTCATGGGAGGCAACGTCTGAGGTAGCTTTCCTTTAAGTCAAATTTTTAAAGGAGCGTCGGGAATCATCTCCGGCTCCATGTCGGGCTCTGTTGCCGCTTCCGTTTCATCGTCAGCATCATTGGCTTCCTCCTCGTCAGGTGACTTGTACAAGTTGAAATCAATGAAGTAGGCTTCAACCCCCTTGAAAGGGTCGATGTCCATGAACTCCGTCCGGATGATGTCATTGGTGGACACGTATTTCATACATTGGTGGAGTGTGGATGGCACCACCATGTACTCATGCAGCTACGAAAGACCTAGTAGGAGGTTGTAGTTGACATCGGCGTCCACGACATAGCAAGTGACCTCAGTTCTGAGGTTACCAATATGACACTTCAGCCGTATTTTGTCCAGCGGCTGGCTGTTGCTAGCATTGAAGCCACTGATTGTTGTGTTGGAAGGCGCCAGTCGGTACATTGGGATCCCCAGTATTGAGAGCAGCGTCTTCGGAATGATGATGAAAGAAGACCCCGGATCGATCTGAATCCGCTTCACCTTGACAGAACCGATATACCCTGTATAATACAGCGGCCTATTATGTCGATTGTGCTTGAGCAGCATGTCTTGTTGGATGAAAGTTATGTTAGGGATAACTTCATCCGCACAATGACAGTACGCACATGTAGTCGGGAGGTCTTCAGGCTGCTTTACCTGACTGATGAAGGACTCAGCATCATTCAGAGCTTCATAGAGAGCTTCACAGAGAGCTTCACGAGTGTCCTTGGAAAGGCGAAGAAGCTCAAACAGAGATAGGCGGGCGGGAGTACTGGCAAGTTGTGCCAGTATGTCAAAGTTGTGGGGCTTGGCTAGCCCCGAAGCATTCTCTTTTCGCAGAGGCTTGTCGAAATGGGCCTCTACATGCTTCTTCTTATTGGCTGCTGGAGGCTTGGATGGACCCTCTTTCTGGACAGCAGGGATGGTACAAGGAGGCACCACCTCGACTGCAGCTTCGTCAGGTTGGGCGTTCTGATGCGAACGCGTCTGTACAGGAAGCGCCTCTTCCACGGAGGAAGAGACCATGTGGCAAGACTTGATCTTTCTGTCATTGGTTTTGGAGGCAGAGCGTACCTCCGGTTGAGTAACCTCAGAGACGAGATCAGGGTGAACCCATAAGACCTCTCCCCGAGATGTGGTGAGTGGGATGAGTCCACTCACGTTGTCACGAGTAGGTGGTAGATTGACCACCTCTATTGTCGCCTTTGGGATGGGGACGACGTTATCTTGCATTGTGGTTGGCGGCAAGGTGCCAAATTGGAGTGACACCAGGTTGGCCGAGACCGTTTTCTCCTCGTAGTCGACGGAGATAACATCCGCATTGATCATGCGCTGGATGTAGTTTTTGAGGATGTAGCAGTCCTTAGTTGGATGTCCGACAAATCGATGGTAGTAACAGTACCTCGGATTGTCCACTTTCCCAACTTCGTCGGGATGCTTCAGGTCCGGCAATTTGATCTTGTCACCCTGCTTCAGTATCTCAAAGAGTTGCAGGGTGTCTTCATCGTTGAAAGAATAAACCTCCTTTGGCCTTGGTACAAGTGGAGGCTTTTGAGTAGGTGCTGATGTACATTTGGAGGCATTGACAGTCAACGCCTGTTTCCCCTTCATCTCTCGTCCAGGGTTGTTGGCTGCAGGCCGTTTCCCCTTGTCCTCAAAGGCAGGGAAACTAACTCCCAGAAGGCGAGCATTGGATGCCTTCTTTTCTGCTACTTCGGCTTCGATGATCAAGGAACTCCAGTCGGGAGGAGGAGTGGAGTTCAGCCAGAGTTTGACTGCAGACAACATGTTCATGCTGCAGGAGGAGAGGAGTGCATGTTCTGGCATGCCCGAGGGCATTCTGAAGCAGGCCTGTCGGAAGCATTCGATGAATACTCGAACTATTTCCTTCTCCTTCTGGCGTATCTCTATGAGGGACGCCATTGTCATGTCCTTCCCGCCGTCGTAGAAATGGTCGAGGAAGAGGCACGTCAAGTCATCGAAGGAAGATATAGAGTTATCGGGAAGGCTGCAGTACCAGTCGTACGCCACTCCTTTCAGTGCCCCGACAAATATGCTGGTAAGTAGTACATCCTCCTTCGGAAGATGTCCCGTTTGGGACTAGAAGTACGTCAGATAGCGACACGGAGAGTCCTTCCCATCGTACGGCGTCAGAGTTTATGGTTTATATTTAGGAGGATAAACCACTTTGTTCTATTCGAGGGGATAAGGTTGGGGGATCCCCATCTTCTGGCGCTCCTCTTGCCTGTTCTTGGAATCAAAGCACTCGCGCAAGTCCCTGATCATCTCCACCACGTCTTTCGTGGAGCTGGGAGTCAGGGAAGGTGGTACAGCCTGGAGTTGAGCATTCGATGGCTCCGACGTCCGAGGTGCTTCGCGGCGATCCGTATCCAAGGATACCTGTTGAAGGGGTACACTTGATTCTCCATTGGCCCCTGGGTCAGGACCAGTAGACGGTGCCTTGGCCAAAGCTGACCGTATCTTAAACACCACTTGAGTCAGTGTTTGCATGGAGGCGGAAAGGGTTTTGAGTCCTCCCTCCAGGGTATCCATGCGATAGACAAGGTCTGCTGGCGGCGCATCAGGCTCGGTATCACCCCCAGTCATGTATACTGTCATGATACGGCTGGAGTCGGATGGATCAGTTGAGGCTTCACTCTCGGCCTCGCTCTCTTGTAGGGGAGAAACTTCCCCTGGAGCTTCGTCCTGGCTACCTCTAACTATGTTTTGGAGGACATCCTCGTCTTCGGGAAAAGTATCCGCGAGGGCCTGATTACCCCCAGTTCTGTCTTGGAGGACTTCTTCGTCTTCGAGAGAAGTATCCGCGAGGGCCTGATTACCCCCAGCTGTGTCCGGGAGGCTGACTTTGTCTCCAGGATGAAGATCCACCCCAGCTGTGCTCTGGAGGACATCTTCGTCTTCAGAAGGAGGATCAACAAGGGCCTGACTACCCCCAGTTTTCTCCAGGATCTTCTTTCTTCCCCGAGTGCCTTCAAACACTCCAGAGAATGGAACAGTTGTCTTGGTTCTCCTCGACTGACTTTTGGACGAGGACGAGGAATGACCAGTCGCTTTTCGGATTGAGGAGGAGTTAGAGATTACGTTGCATGAAGCAACCTTTAGTTCTGGCTCCTCTTTTATTGGCACCTTCTTCCCGAGACGACGTCGGAGGGGTGTTGATGATTGCAGCCGCTGGAACACCGACTGTTTTGGTGGAACTACTGTCTTGCAACAGTAGTTGATGGTGACTACAGCATAAGTGTGCCCTGTGAAGGGCGCATTGTCCTTGTCAGTCGACTCTCCTGATCGGCGTTTGTGAGTGATCACGTTACGCAGATCGTTGGAGGAGAGTGCCACCTTCGTACCCCCATCAGGCGCATGGCAAGGCCAAGCGCCGGGGTGGTCAAGTGAATGCTGCGCCCCTGATCCAACACCAAACAGGTGCTCGGATCAGTAGTGGGGGAACAACATTTACAGTGACTTGAACGAACCTCAAACTCACAACCAGAGGAGGCGCGGGAGTTCAAGACCACAGGGTTTGCCTTGCTCGACTCGGTTGCGAACGCAACAGATGCGCCCAAGTGGGACAAGGACTTTGAAGGTCGATTCAATTTCGGCACAGAAGCACCCGAGTCGACCTTGTACAGTTTACCATCAGCAGCGTGCATGATTGTGAGCGTATACTTCTGGTTTGCTGTCGGCATAGCACGTTTGAGGCGCATGGCCCGTGCTGCCTTGAACTTCTTCGTACTAGCCCGCTGGGGCGCATATTACTCAGAGTCCAAATTCTCCTCGTCGCTACAGCGAGTGAGTCTGTCAAAGATAGAGGCCTTCTGTGGCGCATCAGAGGTGATACGCGAGGCATTAGCTGCACCCCTGCTCCATCGACGCATCTTTCTCGCCTGAGAGGGAGATGGTAGGGAATGTGGTCAGCCGCACGTTTCTCCGAGAGATACACTGTACCAGTAGGCACATCTTGGTTGCTGAGGACGTCAACAGGAAGGAAAGGCTGTATTGGCGCATCCCCTTCGGTGGTAGAGCCAGAGGCGTCGACCTTGTGCACCCAGATTTGGCGAGTCTTCTTCGGCTTCGGCAGCCGCTTCAAAGGACTCGCACTGCCTTCAGAGATGAACTCCTCATACGCCTGTTGATTGAGGCGTACGACCAGCGTCTTGTGGGAGGAGCCCTCCTTTACGTCGTCGGATTGTGACACAGCTTTCTCGGTGGAGGAGAAAGAGGTCCCCAGCAGAGTCGCCAGCTTGTTTGCCATTAAAATCTTTTGATATAATTTTAATACAAATAGAACAGTATTACAATGTAGGACTTAGACGTAGTCCTAGGAGTACACTTTTGTTTATCTGGGTCCCTTGTGCTGATGGAGCGAGTGGTAATGCGTTGACTCCGTTGACGATCTGACGACGGTTATCGGTTCTCTGAAGATCTGGGTTGCTCTAGGTACAGGAGCTTGCAGAGAGGAAGAAGACGTTGAGTGTCTGTATCTGCCTCTCTCTATGTGTTGCTGATGGTTGTACGATGTGTCTCTGTCTGTGTGTATATGTTAGAAGGAGATGATCCCTCTATTTATAGCTTTGCAGACTGGCTGCTCATACGCGCATGTAGGATGCACCTGTACGCGGGGACGCCATGTGGTGGTTGCTGATGGAGGCGCATGGGCGATGCGCTCTGATTGAGGAGTTGAACTCTTCTTGTTGCTGTCGTGGGCTGCGGCAGAGCTGACACGTAGCAATGGAGAAGATCTTTCAGTTGCTGAGATCTTGGGAGATTAGCACCCCTTCATAGGCTGAATCAAGTCAAAGGACGCGTGGCGTAGGTCCATGGCTCGAAGATTTCGGATTTGCTGGGGAGTGATCTGATAGGATGCGCCTGGGATTGGGCGCATGAGAAGGCTTTGGCTCGTAACCTTTAGGAGTCACGAACCAGTCGGGGCACATGGCTTTTGAGGCGCATGCGGGGCTTCAGTAGTGACTTTACTTCTGACTTTAGGGATCAGAGAAAAGTCTGAGGCGTATGGCTTTTGAGGCGCATGCAGAGATTTAGGCGCATGGCTGCGGAGGTGCATGCGAGATGGTTGGGCGGCCACGTGGCTTGTAACCGCCGGAGGGAGTAATGATGATGCTGACGTCGGCGACGCTTCATTTTCTGAAAAAGCTGTCAACTGTTCGGTCCTCGGGGGACGTGCTGCCAACTCTGTCAAACTTTAGCATTTAATGTTTTTTGACAGGTGATGGGTTTGTTGAGTGGGTGCATCGATCGACGTTCTACTAGGCGTATAGGGACGCATGGGGGTACATCCTTATGAGGCTGATGGGCGCGTCAGTATGATGCGCGGTCTGGCCGGCGCATCCACTTTGCATGACACGTCTTTATGGGCCCGACTTTTACGTTCTTCGAGTGCTTTAAATAGCCGTTCTTGACTCGGCTGAATTCGAAGCGTCTGGTTCATCACCATTAATGCAAATTTATTGCACGAGATTCGGAGAGCCAGCCACTTGGCGCATGGGTTTGATTTGCCCGGCCTATAAATAGTGGCATGGAGAGGGTTTGCTTCTCGTTCTCTCACGTCCTCCCGAAATAAATTTGTTTACTCGAGCACATTCTGTTGACGAGATGCCCCCGAGGGTGAAGATGCGACGCATTGTCTTCATTGGTGCACTTGAAGGTGACTGTTACATCGAAAAGTCGGAGTCGAGGGCTTCTGAGGCAGGCAGAAGGTGCCTATTGCATCCAAAGATCGGGATGCTCGAGCCTCGTCTCCGTTATGCTGAAAGAGCCGCAGATCTGAATTGCGGTGCTGCGGCTTTGGAGGCTCTTTCTTCTGTCAGAGTAGGTATTGCCCACTCTGGTTGTGTTGAAAGCCTTCTTTTGCCGCAGATCAATTGCGGAGAGCTCTTCCACCAGCTAGAGGGTTGGTTGTCCATCCTCGTTCTGCTCGATAAATGCTTCATTAGTCGAAGCATTTAATGGCGCATATGCTGAGACTTTACGATGTGCCTGTGGGGCACTGAAGGGCGACACATAACTGAGCTGTTGAAGGAATGCACATAACTGAGCTGCTGAAGGGATGCACATAACTGAGGATACACATAACTGAGCTGCTGAAGGGATGCACATAACTGAGCTACTGAAGAGATGCGCCTGGCTGAGAGCGCATGGTGGAATGCGCCTGTTTGAGGGTGCATGACGAGATGCGCTTATTTTGAGAGTGCACGGCAAGATGCGCCTGTTTGAGAGCGCACGGTGGTTGCTGCGCCTAGCTGTAGACTTAAGGTCTTTTCTTTGTAGAAATTCTCCTTTGTACAGCTCTTTTTAAGACATGTAACAGACTTTTATACGAAATAAAAATCTTCTTTTAATGTCTATGCTTTGCTGTGCCAAGTACTTCGTCTGAGCTCCCTGGCGCATGTGATGTTTAGGCGCATAGGATTTCTGGTCCAGAAATTCCATGCTTCTACACATACCAGGGGCTGTTTCAAACAGAAAAGCGAAAACATATCAAGATGAGATATTGATTGATATAACAGACTATATCAGGTGATACGGTGCATAATGGTATAGTGTTATATTTAGTCAAATATGATGTATATTAAGAATCTTATAGCATGTCTCCTATGTTGCATGGACATGGCAAAATGGTGTCCTCCATGTATGTGTCTGTGTCGATATTGTACAACATAGTTGACTATTAGTGTACCTATCTAAAAATATCTGATAGAAATTGCAATTACAGAATGAACCAATCTTAACAGATTACAAGAAATAAAACGCAAAGAGTTATATTCTCTTCTAGTTTTAAATGCTTAGTGCATACCACATATGAGTGAATCCCAACATGTATGATGATGGCTGTTTATAATGCTTTGGTCTAGTATTGCTAGTGGCAAACCAAATAAGATGCATGTTTTTCTTGTAACATTTTGCTACCCAGAAAATTAAATCATAATGTTACAGTGTGTGTTGTACGAACACGATGCAATACGAACATAGTGACAGAAATGATACAAATTTTTGCACACTCTTAGGTATTTTGAGATGTTTGTGTCTTGTGCAATATGTGTCGACTACTATGTCTGTGTAGAAAATGATTTTTGAGACGTGTCTTGTGCAATGATAACACAATGACATAAAATTCTGGAAGGTTGAGGCTCTGATGAAGTGCTGATTGTTGGGTATTTATGGCTTAGAAGTATGCCCTAGGCAGTAGCTGGTAAACTCTTAGATCATACTTTTTAGTGTATATGTTCAAATATATTCAGATTCTTTGATGCTGATATAATTGTTTTTTTAATTTTTTCATTGACATAGGTCATACATGCTAAAAAAAAATTAAACATGTTCTCTGATACGGTTTATATCAGTTTATACAAACACATACTAATTAAATTATTTTATTTTGTTCTCAGTTATCAATGTATACAAACATGTGCACATAAATGATTAAATATATTTCTCTTCTTCTAGCTAGAACTACATAGAAAATGAAGGTGCTGTGAATATGGGACGGATGTGCTCCGGCCGGGTTCTCTACCTATTTTGGTTTTATTTGTATAATTATCAGTTTTGGATGCTTAAGATGTATAAAAACTACATACTTTGGTTGGATATGTTTGTAGTTGGACAGTGTTGGATGTATGTTGAAAGTTTGTGGTGTATGAACAGTATACAGTTTAATAATATAAAATTTTGATTTTATAGTTAACTGGATTATTGGTATTATGTGTGTATTTGATTCATAATATATATTATAAATATAATTTTGGCTATACAAAATTTAGCTTCTCTTGACGGTTATAAAACGTCAACAATTAACTAATCATGTTGTAGAAGGACCTTTCATTGATTGTTTCTAACCGTCATCTAAGTCGGAGTCAAGAAAAGTTTCCAACTACATTAACAGTTTTTCAAAATTGATTTATTGACAGCTAAAAACGGTCAAAAATATATTTTATATGACGATTAATAACCATCAAGAAAAGTCCTGTCATAGACCGTCAAGAAAAGTGAGGACTTTTCTTGACTCTGGCCTACTTGACAGATCCACAACCGTCAAGATAACCCTTTCTTAACGGGTATTAACCATCAAGAAAGCACTTTTTTTCTTGTAGTGTTTAGAAGTTCCAAGTTCTTTAGCTGATAGTTTAACTTAGGAACATTTATATTGTTAGGAGCACGAAATCTATGCGCCTTTTTTTTAGTATTTTTCATGCTTCTACATATACCTATACCAACCTTGTCTGAATCATACCAATTCACATGAGCAAGTCTAATATATATATATATATATATATATATATATATATATATATATATATATATATATATATATATATATATATATATATATATATATGAACCTAATTAGAGCACTACATAGTTAGTGTCAAGTGTCATGTGAATTTGATATGTGTGCCACAAGTGTCGGAAGGAAAAAACCCCAAAATGACTTTGTGTCCTACCGTATCATGATACAGCCTACTCGTATCCAATTGTGGACAAAAATTTAGAGACACTCAAGCAAATCTATTATAAATAGATCTAGATAACCAAATGATAAACACTTGGTGCACCAATCTCTAAATTCTTCCAAAATTGGCATAAAACACAACATAACATTCACATAGAGAGTAATTCGAGCCTAATTATTCCTCCTATTGGTAGTCATAGTCCATGGGTGAATTTATAAGGGTCAAATTGAACAATTACAACCTAATTAGGGAGAAAAATATGATGTATATCTATTGGGAGATGGATTTCCAATGAAAAGCCAAATGGACACGATCCGAACACGAAGCTCCTAGCAATTGGACTCATCTTCTAGTGCTCCTAGCCTCCAAGATCCTAAGCTCCTTCAAATGATGAGAATGAGAGTAATGGAAGAGAATTTGAGTGGAAATTGAAAGAAATTGGTGGAGGATGGATCAATTTGACAAAGAACATCAAATTGAGAAGAAATGACACAATGGAGTGAAGGTAGAGAATGAAAGTCCCTCCTATTTGTGGCCGGCCACTACTAGGGTTGTTCATGCCAATCAAAAATGTCTAATGTGCCCCCTAAACTCGTCATGAGAGCTAATTAATACATAAAAGTCTCTAATCCTAAATTGGTAAATAGCTAATCTCTATTTTATTAAATGGCATGACTAAATGGGTCTAATTGGGCCTACTCCAATATGTTGGTCCATGAGTCATGTCATGCTAATTATTGGAATCTAATGTCATGTCTAATCTAATTGGTTTACTAATACAAGTCTAACAAACTTGCTAGCCACTAACTCAATATAAGTAAATGAATATGCACAATATTATATGGTATGAAATGACAAAATTATCCCTATTTGGAAAAGTGGTAGTGACAGCTAAAAATGGAATGAAATATAGAAATTATAGAAACAACGTAAGCGAAGACAAGTAACAATCTAGGAAGTAAAAGCACGTAAAGGAATAACTAATGACAAATAATGGCATGCTAATCATGGCTAATCATGACATTATGAATTTAAAAGAAATATTTATTCTGTGTTTGAAATATCATGTTCCATATATGGGCGGTAGGGGTAAGATTCGGCACGATGCACGTGTGATGTACGCCTGCTATTAGGCACATAAGACAACTGGGATAGTTCTGGGTAGCCCACAGGTATACTAAGGCATTTTCTCTGTCCGACTAGTACTAATAAACAAGTCACGACATGAAATGATCAAAAAATCACAAGCCATATTCATAAGTCACGAAGTACATTCATAATGATCATGAAGTCATAAAATCATGACATATAAATAATGAGTACTATGTGTAAGCTAAAAGTGTAGCAAAACATGGTATGCTAACAACACGCGAGCATTTATAGCAAATGTTTAAGAAATGGATAACATAGGTGTAGAGTACTTGCCTCAATTAGTTGAAAAAGACGTGTGCGACACAAACGTATCGACACAGAATAGGTACAAATGCTATACTCCCCAAGATAGTACTAAGTGATGGATCAAATAATTCTATTGAGTCCGGAATAGTCCAAATAGCCTAGTTTGATATATAGAAATATACAATCCGAGTTCGTCATGATTATCGGGATAGAGATAGAAGACCGAATTTATAAAGGAAAGAAATTATTTAATTAGTCATGATCGAAAAAATTAATCAATATATATAGCTAATAATATTTAGCCAAAAATACTATTTAGAAAGTATTATTTTGAAGGCTAAGGCTAAATATTAATTGATAATACAAGCCCAAATCAAATAATTGATGTAAGTCCTCTGAATTTTGGGATTTATTTTTATATATTTAATAGCATTATTTATTATTAAATAATATTTTAATTTCAATTTTGACTACTAAATACCTTTTATCATAGTTTTGATTTTAGAAGCACAACAATTGTCAATTTCTCAAACAAATTTTATATGCATAATCTAGAGGAGTCCATCTTCATTTGGACATATCATGTCCCACTCAAATATGTCCTCTAACTCTATTTTTATTGTGCAACATTTCGGGTCAATAAGACCAATTATGACAATTACCGTAATACCGATGTCCTTTCCAATTGAAATTAGAGACCCAACTTCGAATCAAATCTTTTGATCCGACTTATGGTTTTGATCTACTATGAATCTAACACACACATGCCACTTGTATCTCACTCAACTGAGTTCTCATGTGCTACTCATACACACAAGTCATACAAGACGCATTTTCAGGCTTTTTGGAACCCAACTATCCACACTGACCCGAAACTAATCCAACTAGTAGTGGTAGATCCTATTCTAGGTTGCATGAATCTAACGGAACTATTTTAGATTAATTTTTATCAATTTTTGTATAGCATATTTGATTTAAACCCATGTGCAAATCCTCCATAAATTTATTTTCCTATATTTGAACCATTAAATCTTTTGAAGATGGTTCAATCATATCTTTTAAGATAGGCCATAAAAAAACTACAAAACCCTACCAAAACCACCCTCACTTAAACCTTAACCCTTCCTCCTACAAAACCTTATATATAAAAATCCCTAACCTAGCTGCCCCTCTCCTAATCAACCAAACCAGACCATAACATATAGACCCAAGCCGTCGCCCCCTTCTTGCAACCAGCAGCTTTCCTACCCCTTTTTGCTGAACCACCACCTCCACGACAACCCCAAGAAATCCTAACTTCAACCCTACTAATCCCTCGAGGAGCCACAAACGTTCGTTTGGTTTGTGGAGCATCGAATCTAAGCCAAAACTTTAGCCGTAACAGTCAGTCCGAATCAGCAGGTTGGTGATCTTCAACCTCTTGTTTACCTACTTTTTAATGATAAAATATCAATCAGACCAACTCTAACATGTACTCCTATATGTCCCCTACCTTTCCTCAAAGCCAAACAGCTCGCGGATCAACTTCGTTTGTCTATGGCGCAAGTTATACGACAAGGTGTCCAGGCTGAACCTTGTTCTACATAGTTGTTGTCCGCCCAACTTTGCGAAGTCCCATGACAGCCCTGACACCCTTGGTAAGCATTATAGCATCCCTCTCTAAACCCCTTTCCATGTATATAAATTGCTCATCAGGTTTCATATAGTCTTATTGTCAAATCTTCATAGTTTTTGTCACCGAAATCAACTGAATCATCATAGATTGACATGCTAGGTTTTGTGCACCAAGTTACAATGAATCCTCATGATTTAATATCTGAATATTTATTACATTTGTGTAATATTTTATAATATAAACTTATTATCTTTGAATGATTAGATCATTTCATTCAAACCGAAATTTGGGCAATCATGCGCAGTAATTGAATATGTTAACTAGTTACTATATTTTTTGTAGGTGATATAAATAAATTATGTTTAAAATTATTTTTCATATTTATTTCCAGAGTTATTATATCATATTTTGTGATTATAAATATAGTTGTTTAATGGTGTAGCATGTTACCTATAAGGTATATAATGTCTAAACTTGGTTTTAGACTAGACTAGTTACATTATGAGCTAGTTTAGATCATAGATGGAATTGATATGGTTGGTGTGTCAAATACATTAGTACCATAGTCGATTGGTAGTTATTACTGTATTTTAGGAGTTCGTAACTATTTGATTGGGAGTATTGAAGTCGAACCTTTGTATGCTCACTTGGAAGATTCAAACAAGTGTACATTGCCAAAGTTTTATTATATGTGTTGTACTTTTTTTAATTTATTGATTATTAATTTCTTGGTTTTAGGTATTGTGGACGTAGGATACTAGTTGATACTTAGCGTCAGATTTATATTCGGGTACCGATATTAGTATGTAGATATCGGGTATCGATACTAGACATGACGTTGCATGTATATTCGTATTTCATTTGACACGATAAACCTTAGGACACTGACACAAACATGATATGGAGTCATACGTGAGATAATACATGGTTACGTACTTTGTGATAGGATATATGATTTGATACTTGCTCTTGAGATTTTACTTGACTTGACATGACTCGACTGGATAGACCTACACCATGGGGTGGGAAGAACATTACCGTAATATCAGACTACCTTGACATGCTTAACCTCATCTCTATAGCCGGGACTTGGTTGTTACCTTACTCATTTACTATTGTCTCTGTAATAGAGCTTTCGTACTATGACACATATGCTCTTGGTCCCATGAAACGGTATTTTAGTCATGATATCTGGAAAGTATTCTCACCTGCATTTCACTTAGATGGTTATTATAGTTATCCTTATGTATTTTTACTCTCTTTTACTGTTACTTTGGCATGTTGTTTCTTGTACCTTGCTATGTCCCCTGAGGACCTGGTCATTTCCTAGGTATTGACGAGGACAATTATCCAGCAGTTTAAAGGTCAGGAGCCGAGCCATGAGCCTTACCTACTCAGAACGACGAGATAGTTTCGGAGGATTTCTCGTGATTCATTTAGTTACCTTTCCATGACATTTATATTTTCATTTCTAACAGACTATTAGTGGAATATTGTCTTTATTTACATGGTGTGATGACGGTGTATCTTTCCTCATACATTTTTTTGTTACTCTTTACTGCTAGATAGTTTTAATATTATTATTTGGGACTTGGTAATCTTTGTGTCATTATTATTCTGCATGGATGATATTAGTACTTTACCCTGTGATCGTAACTTGTGTTATGGTTTTTACATATGTAATACAACTTAAGTACTCTCCAACGGGTCTGTTAGATAGGTTGGCTCATTGGAGATGTGTTGCTAGCCATTGCCACTTAGCTTAGTCCTATGATTTTGGGGCTGGGTCGTGATAATTGATCAAATATTATCCATGGCCCAAAGCCCATGGTTAAATTATAGAAATATTACCAATAGTCTTTAGACCAGTTTAAACTATTTTTCTTTAGGGTCAAGACCCATTAAGTCATATAGGGCTTAAGCCCAATTAAAATATTCAAACAATATTTTTATTGAGTCTAAACTTAATTAATTATTATTGTAGGGCCAAAGCCCAATTTGAATAATGGAAATTGACATGTAAGGCTCAAAGCCCAAAAACTAAAGCAAATAATTATATAGGGCACAATGTGCAATTTGAAGAATAGAAATTTCTACATAGGGCTCAAGGCCCAATTTAGATTTATTTCAAGTAATATAAGGCTAAAAGCCTAATTTCAATTAATTCAAAATATTGATAAACATATGTAGGGCCTAAGGCCCAAGGTCCAAGCTCCAAATCTAATTTAACCATTTACAAATCAAAGCCCAATGCTAATAAAACCTATTAATGGACCATACACCAGCCCAATATTTAAGTAATAATGCTAATAATATTAATAGAAAATAATAATACTAATGAGAATAATAATAATAATACTAAAAATACTTAATATAAATACTAAAAGAGAGAGTGTGACTGAGAGAATTTATTGTAGAGGATAATGGAGAGTGAGAGAGAGGGATGGATCAAGAGATCACTAGAGAGGAGGCCTCACCGGAGTGGCTCTCCACAGCTAGGAAAGTTTGCTAAGGAGCCCGACGACACCACTCGATGGAGCGCGGCAGTGGGACTCGGAGGCACATAGATCAGAGCAGAGGTCGTGGGTGATGCGATGGTTGGATCGAAAAGCTCGACTTGGCCGGAGCACAGATGTGGTGCTGGCCATAATCACAGCGGTCGCTGGAGCGACTGGGTCGAGGTCCGTGGTCGAGGGCGTCGGCTGGGTCAACGTTCTTGAGCTCGCGAGAGGAGTACTGGAGGACGGCCGTCGTGATGGAGCGATGAGCCGGGGGTCGATGATCAGCGATAGTGGTTGGATGCCCAGATCTATCAACGTGGGGACGCGACACAACGGGAAGCATAGGCGACGATGGAGAGTGAGGGTTGGATACTGTTCGAGCACGAGATCGGTAGGCGGTGCTCAAGTTTTAGGCGGCAGGATTGACTTATTGGATGGTGCTCTAGTGATACTGCATGAGTGCGGTGGTCGGGAGTGTTATATTGGCGGCGCCGATAATTTAGTAGAGGTGATGGTGGTTGACCATGGTAGTGATAATGTGTGATGGTCGGCCGGGAATGGTGGTGGTGGTGGCATTTGCTAATGGTGATGACTGATGGTGTTGGCCGGTGAAGTGGGGGGGGGGGGTCGTGGTTGTGGGGTAAGTAAACTGGGATCCGACGAGGGAGGCTTGGTGGTTGACAGATGAGGGAAGGTGGGTCGACTGAGACTGCGATGGTGGAGCACGACCATGGCTAGAGATAGAGGTCGTCGGTTGGCCGCGGTAGTCATCGGATAACAAAGGGTTATGGTGTAGGAAAGAGGAGGGTGGTGATGGTCACTGAGTGGTTGGCCGGAGTTGGTTGGGATAAGGAGGAGATTGGTGGCCGACTAGGCAGGGAATAGTGGGTATGGAAATTTGTTGTATTTTGTAATAGGTAATGTGTAATAAAATGGAATGGATACGGATACGATGCACAGACACAAATGGTGATGGCTGGACACAAGTTTGGTTGGTGATGTAGGTGCCGGATGTGCTTGGGATTAGCTCAAATTTTGTTGGAATAAAATGAAATGAGAAGCATCTATAAAAGAAAGGGTGGAGCTTGCTTCCCAAGCAAAGGGGAGAGAAAAAGGGACCTTGGAAAGCTTCTAGAAGTTTCCTAAAGCAACTCATTACTTTAATTAATCATAACACCCAATAGATATAATCCAAAAGAATTAATCCATTCTCCAATATCCTCATACGGATATAATAGCAAAAAAGATATACATATTAGTTTAAATAAATAAAAATTATATTAAAAAAAGGCTAAATTTTAACTTGATACCCTCAACTATCCATGTTTTGCAACTTGATACCCTAAACTTTCAAAATAGCCAACTTGATACCCTGAAAAATATATTTCCCAAAATGCCCTCCCTCCCTCTCTCTATTTCCCAAACCCCACCCCCCTCTCCCTCTCCGGCCGCCGCTGCTGCGCGCCGCCCCGCTACCGCTACTGCTGCGCGCCCGCCGCTGCTGCTCCAGCCGCCGCTGCTGCTCCGGCCACCGCTGCTGCTGCGTGCCGCCCCGCTGCTGCTGCTGCTGCACGCGCCGCCGCTGCTGCTCCGGCCGCCGCTGCTGCTGCGCTCCGCCCCGCCGGGGGAGAGAGGGGGGGGACGCCGGAGGGGGGGAACGCCGGAGAGGGAGGGGGGGACGCCGGAGAGGGAGGAAGGGGGGGCAAGGGTATTTTTGGAATTTTTGGATTTTAGGGTATGAAGTTGAAAATATTCAATAGTTGATGGTATTAAGTTAACTATTTTAAAAGTTTAGGGTATCAAGTTACAAAACATGGATAGTTGAGGGTATCAAGTTGAAATTTAGCCTAAAAAAATTAATAACTCATTTTTCTTAAATTCCATTTATTAGTAAAAAATAAAAAAAATTAATAACACATTTTTCTTAAATTCCATTTATTAGTAAAAAATAATTAATTATGATTTTCAACATATTTTCTAATCCTACTTTTGAAATCCAAAATTATATAATAATATCACTTATTTCATAAAATTCTAGTAATATAAATTCAAAAGAAGTTATTTCTAAAATGATATTTGAAAGTAAACCTAAATTTTTGGAAATTTTTAAAATAGTGGTTAAAGCAGTC
The DNA here is from genome assembly GCA_029216955.1 of Iris pallida. Taxonomy (NCBI): domain Eukaryota; kingdom Viridiplantae; phylum Streptophyta; class Magnoliopsida; order Asparagales; family Iridaceae; genus Iris; species Iris pallida. The sequence goes on from JANAVB010033017.1 coordinate 1,278,822, forward strand.
GCCTTGAGCAAGAGACTCAGAGCTTACCCTTGACGGAGCAGCATCACATCCTGGAGGATCTTAAAGAGATGGGCATTAAGGTAGTACTACCTTATGATGTAGTATTGATGGTAGGTCGCAGGTTCAGTCTACTTTTGTCATGAGGATCAGAGCAGCGCAGTCAGGTGATGCCAAGATTCAACGACTCAGAACAGAGTGTGTGGCAGGGTGCATAGCAGAGTTATGCATCCATGAGGAAGGGACAATCCAGTTTATGAGTCATCTTTGTTTCTTAAGTGGAGATATCCGGAACAAGATCATGTCAGAGGCCCACATCTCAGTATTTTGTTCATCTATGAGGGATGAAGATGTACAATGATATTCGTTAGCACTTATGGTAGAATGGTATGTAGAGGAGAAAAAATAATTTATCCCTCGGTATTTATTGCTCCAGCATGTCAAGGCTGAGCATCAGATACCGGCTAAATTTTTGGCAGTCTACAAAGTAGTTAGCCGAGATGTATCAAAGGCATATTGTTAGATTGCATAGAGTGCCAGTTAGCATAGTTTTGGATATGGATTCTTGATTCACTTCATATTTCTAGCAGAGTCTTCAGCAGAGTTTGGGTACCCATTTGAGGTTTAGTTTATCATACCATCCTCAAACAGATGGTTAGTCAAAGCACCAGATTCAGACTTTTGAGGATATATTTCGATCGTGTACTCTAAACTTTGGTGGCTCTTGGGATGATCACTTGCAATTAGTGGAGATCTCATATAACACCAGCTTCCAGGTGAGCTTTCAGATAACACCTTTTGAGGCTTTTTGTGGCAGGAGATACATGTTACCCTACGAATAGGATGACATTGGAGAGAGGTAGATGCTTAGTCTAGAGTTGAGTGTTCAGTGAATTAGGGTAGTCAAGTAGATCAGAGAGCATCTTAGAATGGCTTAGGATCGTCAGTATCATTGGCAGATCATCATCGACGATATCTTGGTTCTCTGTCGATAACCCCAGTTTTTTTGAATCTTGCTTACCATGGAGCTATCAGATTTGGAGTATGAGAAAAGCTTAATCCTAGATTTATTGGGTCATTCTATATTCTTGAGCGAGTGGGGGATATTTGTTACCGTCTTGCTCTTTCGTTGTCGCTACACGAGGTACATGATGTATTTCATGTATCTTAGTTACGTTGGTATATTCCTGATCCGAGCTAGATATTGAATCATTCTGAGCTAGTCGTTGGTACTGACCTATCATATGATGAGAGGTCCTTATCTATTTTGGATCGGAGGTAGAATATTCTCAAGAACCTGGACAATCCGAGCTCATTACCTATATTTATTTGATTCGTGAGGTATACTTATTTGTGTACCTAGTGTCTTATCCTTAGCTTGTGTGTGATTATATATGTATGTATCTGATGTAGTATGTTAGTTATTTTGTATTTTCTTATATATTATTAACTTGGATTTTATGGTTATAAGAGTTTTTGTCTTGTTCCTGATACTATATTTTATTGGATTTTATAGCATGTCTTGCTTGCCTTACTGAAGTTCTGAGGACAAAATTTTTCTATAGAGGGAAGAATTGTGAGATTCGTCTCATAGTATTAGTATATTCGTATACATATAGCAAGCATTTACTATTAATTGAATTTTTTCGGTTTTCTTGATTGTCATATCGTGTGATACTTCTGATTTATTAAGTTTTGATGACCATGTTTATTATCAAACTACCAACGATTTGTATTTTACCCTTTGGAATTGTCATAGACTCATGCTAGGACCTGTACATAAAACAAAATCTTAGATTTTTCCCAAAATTGGGAATTGGCTACCTGACTGGCATATCGACGGTTATTGGTCTATACCGTCGGTATAATGTTCGAAGATATTTTTTATTATAGATATTTTCATGGATAGTATTCGATACTAGCTTTTGTCCATTGGTTTTTTGGTTCTGACGTCCTTTTATCCATTGGTTTCTTGGTTTTCTTTATGGGTGGATGAGATTGAATTATGTAGGAACAAATTGTAAAGTACAATACTCTAGAGGGGAGGGGGTGAATAGAGTAGGCAGCAAAATTTAGCTAATTAAAAATGTTAGCAACAAGATCACACAAATATATATATCACAAGTAAATGAAAAGGCAGAGATCAGAAAGCAAACGCAAAGACGAAAATGTATACTGGTTTCCCTCTTATGAGGACTATTCCAGTCGGAAGAACTCTATCTTCCAGTTGAATCCACTATTGGAAAATATCGCAAGTTTTCATACGAAGTCCTTGCAACTTCTACAATACGAGCTTTGATACGAAGTACTCGACCAACTTCAATTGTGTAGTGTCTTTCTTCAATCAAGCCTCTGATTACAATCTCTCTGAAACTTCTAGACCGTACCGCACTGGCAAATCGACTAGAGGATTGTAACTGGCTTAGAATTTGAAAATGAGTAGCTCAGAACACTTTGGAAGACGATTAAGCAGGTGTGTGTTGAAATGAGTGAAATTCTTCTATATTTATAGGTTTTTAAAGTCAGAATTCTGACAGAATTCGGGCAGAACTCTTTGAGAGAATCTCGACAAAAGTCGTTGCATCCGTAACTACAGGAGGACCAAGTTCAAAAATCAAACTACACTAAACGAACTCTGGCCGAATTCGGGTCGAACTCTGGCCGAATTCTGCTAGGGCCAAATCTGATTTTTGTGACATTTAGTAAAACTGATTTTGAGTTTTGGCTTATTGAAAAGTTTAAGCAGTTAGGAGCTTTTGTAAAAAAATGGGCTATTTTCAAAACATATGATATTTTTGAAAACATTTTAGGATAACCTATTTGCCAGTACGACTTAGTGTACAAAGTATTCCTAAACTCAATAAATATGAAAATTATATTGAATATGAAATATAGACCCATACGAAAAATCAACTTCAGTCTTGAACAGAATGGTAGAACGTCTCAGCAAATGTCCAAGAAGCCCTTATATCGGGACAGGGTTAGATCAATTATTAAAATCAGGTTCGACCATGACCAATGGGCCAACAATCTCTCCTATTTTGATAATTGACAAACCTTGACCGATATAACATCACGATCTTTGATTTGTACTTGAAATCAAAATTGTACTTGTTCAGCAATGGTACTGTACTGTATCCTTAAAGAAGAAAATTAAATTCCTGTATTATCCTACAAAAGATGTTAGATCCTATTTCTCCCCCATTGTCACTTAGCAAAATAATTACAAAAGAGAGAAGCTCCCCCGCAATTTAAGCATAAGAAACAAACGTTTGAAGAAATACAAGAAAATATATGGATAAACATGTATTTCACAGGCAGTTTATATATTGAAGCATAAGATAAAAAAATTCTACACATAAATGCAGAAGGATAGATAACAGTCCAAACTGAAATAGAGAAACATGCTAAAGAAAAGCATAAAAAAAGTTCCACAATACATCATCGCAGCAAATAATGTCTCAGTGCAAAAAGTAGAAATAAAGTGCTATTCTTGGAATGTCGGAGCATTTCCAAGTAAACATGAACAAAATAAGAGTTTAACTGAACGACATATAGACAAAATGTATCACATCTAGATCAAAAGTCCTCAGAGTCATCATCATCGTCAGTGCCAGTAGTGCCACCATATCCAGATAGACCAGCTCCAAAAGGGTGTAGAGTAGCACCAGAGCTACGTTACCAATTATATGCATTACCGGGCTGAAAGAGATGACAGACCGCCTCATCCTTATAGCGGTATCCTGATACAACTGGATCTCGGAGAAGAGAACTGGCAGAATGACCAGTCTGAGCAAAATAGAGATCGACAAAGGAATTGGCGAGAGCCTGAAACTGACTGGCATCACGGAACTCGCGTTCCCTAGATGTGTCAGTAATAAATGCTCGCAAATCCAAGAGATGCTGATGGACACCCTCATAAGACATAGGGAAGTCCTGAGGAGGTAGAGCAGTAGGGACAGCTGCGCTGCGACGAGATAGCTGAACATACTTGGGCTCAGACTCAAGAGCACACGTGGATAAGTCAATATAGAAATGCTGAAAGATGATTGGAATAATCATCGTGTAAGCAAGGTTTCTATGCCTTTCGACAACGTCCCATCATCTAAATAATAGTCTTCGGGACAGAAAAATGAATACCCTTACGAATGTGATAAAGGGCAGACAGTTCAAGGGTGGTAACATCATCTTTCAAAGTGGATTTGGGTAAGAGTGTGGAGTAGATGATGCGATGCAATTCATAGTTAAGTAAGTTCAAGTTAGCTGCAATGAACTTGCCATAACGAACATGGACAGGAGAACAGAGTTCGTTCTTGAAACTGCTTAAAGCTGTGCCTGCGAGAAAATCAAATTCCGTAATATAATCAAGCGGGGCACCTTCGTTAGGGAAACCAAGGATTTCTGATAAAAGGACATCATTGAACTCGATAGTAATACCACCGATACGACTTCTTACAGCAAAAGTGTTCAAAGTAAGATTGTAATAAAATAGACGAATGGCATTAGTGGAGATAGGATATTGGTGGGTGACAAGTTTGTGCAACCCTATTGCCTCAAAGAATGGACGGTGTTCAGGAAATACAGTCCATTTAATCGGGGTGCCAATGCATATCTTGCGAACCGAGAAATCTACATACCATAATAAGGATTGATTATGAGTTTCAAAGAAAAACTTATTATATGTGCTGTCGGCCGATTGGACCGAGGAAAAGAGTGAATCCATCGGAGGATTCGAAGACGAGGCCTCTTCACTGGCCGTGATCTTCTTCCTCTTGGAGGGATTGAAGTTCATAGGCATTGTGTCAAAAAAGATGAAATCTACGAACTTGAAAGAGAGGGAAGGAGGAGGTTATACCTTCCAAGATTGGAGTATGTTGTAGAGAACGAGAATCTCCGTATGAATCCAAAGTTTGGATTGATTTCTCCAAAGGGATTGAAAGAAAAGGCTTGGAGAATTTCTAGGGTTTAGAGAGTTGGGGTGCGGCTGCTGATGTGATATGAGGGTTTGGAGAAGATGAAAGAAAGGGGGCCATTCGGTTCTGACTTAAAAACAGATACCACCAATAGAACTCGGGCCGAATTCGGTCAGAGTTTGCTTGGGGTTATGTTGTGGTGTTTTTCAAACAAAAATAAATGCAGTCCACTTTCTTTTCATCAATCTCTTTTCAATTATTTGATTCTAAGTTTAGTTATTTTAAATTTTAATTAATATAATTAATATTATTTTATGAATTAAATTTCATTACACAGCGACTGTCTCAGATTAGCTGTAGGGGTACCGTCCCAGCTAACGGAGGTTCACCGAAAAATACTTAAATATCGTTTCTCTTTAGCCGTAGCCGTGGTGACAGACAGACCCATTGTAGGCTTGTATCGAAAACAGTATTTGTATATTGAAAGATAATCAATAAAACAAAATCAATTAATATTATTGATATCTAAAATCCCTAATTCTCGACAAAAATAATTGAAACGATCTTCCACTAATAGTTTTATAAAGATATCAGCCAGTTGATTCTCTGTCTACATATACATGGTCTATATCTCCATTTTGTTGATGATCTCTAAGAAAATGATGTCGAATCTCAGTATACTTAGTGCGAGAGTGACATATAGGATTCTTAGTCAAATTGATTATGCTCGTGTTATCACAAAAAATGGGTATATGTGTATAAAGTAAACAAAAAGTCTTCTAGGATTTGCTTCATCCATAAAATTTGTGCACAACAACGTCCTGCGACGATATACACAGCCTCAGTAGTTGATAATGCGACTGAATTTTATTTCTTACTAAACCAAAAGACTAATGCCTTACTTAGGAAATAACATGTGCCTCTAGTACTTTTTTTATCTACTTTGCAGCCAGCAAAATCAGCATCTAAATAACCGGTTAGGTAAAAGGACATGGTTTTGGGATACCACAAGCCGACAGAAGAAGTGCCTTTAAGGTAGCAAAAGAAACGCTTAACCGCGCATAAATGTGATTCCTTAGGATTAGCTTGAAAAAGTGCACACAAACAAACGCTAAACATTATATCAGGACGACTAGCAGTTAAATAAAGTAAACTACCAATCATACCCCGATACTTACGTATGTCGACCGATTTGCCTTGTTCATCAATATCAAGCTTGGTTGAAGTCGCCATCGGAGTGCCAATTATGGTTTGGCTGTTTCCAGGTTAAACTTCTTCAATAAATCTTGTGTACTTGGTTTGATTAATGAACGCCCCATTATTGGTTTGTTTGATTTGCTGTCCAAGGAAGAATTCAGTTCTCCCATCATGCTCATCTCAAACTCATTCTTCATACACTTTAAAAATTCTTGACAGAGTGATTCATCAGTAGATCCAAAAATAATATTATCTACATAAATTAAAAGAAGATTTCCATTAAAAGACTTTATAAACAGTGTAGTATCAACCTTGCCTTTTGTAAAATTGTTGTCAAGAAGAAAAGAGCTTAAATGATCATACCAAGCACGAGGGGCTTATTTCAAACCGTACAAGGCTTTCTTCAACTTGAAAACATAATCAGGGTTTTTAAAATCAGTAAAACCTGGAGGTTGAGCTACATAAACTTCTTCTTTTATAAAATTGTTTAAAAATGCAATTTTAACATCCATTTGAAATAATTTGAAATTATGAAAACATGCAAATGCACATAGCATACGAATGCATTCTAATCTTGCAACTGGGGCATAGGTCTCATTGTAGTCGATACCTTCCTCTTGGTTGTATCCTTGAGCTACGAGTCGAGCCTTGTTACGAGTAACTAAACCATTCCTATTAAATTTATTTCGGAATACCCAGCGGGTGCCAATGACCGGATGATCAATGGGCTTGGGAATAAGTTCTCAGACTTGATTCCGTTCAAATTGGTTTAATTCCTCTTGCATAGAATCTAACCAATAATTATCACTACATGCTTCTTCAATAGTTTTAGGTTCAAGCTGTAAAATAAATACAGCACAGGAAACTATATCTTTGCTAGAGGAACGAGTACTTACACCCCTGGTAATCTTAACTATTATCAAGTCCTTGGGATGGTCTGTCAAAAACTTTATTCTCTTTGGCAGACTCTTAAGGTAGCTGGTTCTGGCTTCTGGTTCTGTACGCGATCTACCTGGAGGATCAGCTGGTGATGTACTTGAAGGTTCTGCAGGTGTTGTACTTGGTGTATTGATATCTTCGTCATCGTCATCGATTGTCTGTTGATTCAGTTCGTCAAAAGTGTCATTTATCGATTCTTCGATGATCATGGTTCTTTTGTTGAAGACTCGGTACCCTTTGCTCTTCGCCGCATAACCTAAAAAGATACCTTCATCGGCCTTTTCGTCAAACTTTCCTAAATTGTCTTTAGTATTGAGAATAAAATATTTACAACAAAATATCTTGAAATATGAAATAGATGGTGTCCTATCAAACCATAACTCATAGGGAGTCTTCTTTGATATAGGTCAAATTAGAACCCTATTGAGAACATAGCAAGCTGTATTGACAGCTTCAGTCCAAAAGTATTTTGGTAGACTATACTAGTTTAACATTACTCTGGCCATTTCGGATAGAGTTATGTTCTTACGTTCCACAACTCTATTTTGTTGTGGAGTCCTAAGGCAAGAGAACTCATGTAGATAACCGTGTGTCTCACAGATAAACTCTGCATTCTTAAATTCATCGCCATGATCGCTTCGAATACGAGTGATCATGAATCCTTTCTCATTTTGAACTTTCTTGCAAAAGGAGATGAATTCTGACAATGCATCATTCTCGCATGCAAGAAAATATACCCACGTGTATCTAGAGAAATCATCTAATATTACAAAAGCATATAATTTACTACCTAGGCTAGCAATTCTACTAGGTCCAAATAAATCCATATGCAGTAATTATAGAGGTCTAGTGGTACTTATATCATTCTTGGATTTAAATGTGGATCGAGTAGCTTTGTTCTTTTCGCATTCTCTACATACTGTGTCCTTCTTGAAAGTAATATCCAGTAAGCCTCGTACCAACTTTTTTGTGGATAGTCTTGAAATTGTGTCTATATTTGCTTGACCAAGTCTCATATGCCATATTTGACTCTCATCACTTTTGGCCATTAAGTATCTACCAGCTTTGTTAGTATATTCCAACAAATAGAAAATATATATATTGTCTTCCCTGATACCTTCAAAGATAGTACTATCGGTTGAGCTATCAACTATAGTACATTTGTCTTTGACAAAGTTAATACCATAACCGTGGTCAGCTAAATGGCTTATGTTGATTAGGTTATGTTTTAACTCGGTAACTAGACAGACATCTTTAATCACATGATAGGGAGCCTTACCAATATTGTCGATACCTACTATATACCCTTTAAGATTATTACCGAAGAAAATATATCCTTCTTTCTTCTTCGACAGTGTTACGAATAATGAAGCGTCAGCGGTCATATGCCGTGAGCAACCGCCGTCGATGATCCATTTGCTTCTAGCATGTGAAGGGTGTTCCACCTACAAGAGAATTTGCAGATGAAACTTTTGGTACCCATTTCTTATAGGGTCCTGAAATGTTAGTTTTCGGTATCCATGCACATATTTTCAAATCAACAAGCTTTCTAGCTCAACATGTAGGAGAGATATGACCAATGGTGCCACAATAATGACATCTAGCATGTTGAGTGTTAGAAGCAGTAGGTTATGCATAATTGGTAGGTTTTGGTTTTATGGTATAATAATATGCATGCCTATTAGTCTTTTTGGGCAATGGTTTGGTTTGACAGTGTTAGGTTTGACAGTGTTCCGATGTTTTGGTAAGTGACATATATTAGGATAGGAAGCAGCAACTTCAGGCTGTTTTCCTAACCTAATTTCCAACTTTTTAGAAGTGTCGTACAATAAATTATAATTAGTAGTAAGTACATCATTTCTAATCAGTGCTTGCTGAAGACTCGTCTTCTCTTTGAGTAGATTTTCCTCCAATTGGGTAATGGTCTTGTCTTTCTCTTTGGATAGTCTTGTGGTCTCGTGTAGTAACAACTTAACAAAAGAAAGCTCACCTACCTCACTAGAATTATGATTACTTCTAACCTCAGCTAGTAGGTCAGTAAGTCTTCATATTTCACCAATGTAACATTTGAGTACCTTCTTAGAGTTTTGATATTTACTATGCAGTTTTCTGTAATCACCTAAGAGGTCACTAAAGGCTTCACCTAATTGCTCAAAGGTAAAATCATCGTATGTATCAAACAGGGGGTTAGTATTTACCTGATCGAATACCATTTGTAGAAGCACGAAAAATCTCAGCTGAAGACATCCCTTCACCAAAGCGCAGAAGATGCAAAAGATTGAGGTTCAGTGCTAAAAAGATAAAATAGAAGATATGGAGAGAAGTCCCTTTATTTTTATGTCTACCAAAGTCTAGTACAAACACATCAGGACTATACATAAGGGACTAATTCTGTTCTTCTACAAAGGATCTAGTACAGATTCGACAGAGCCTAGATGGATCTACAAGGGATGCAGTCTTCGTCGAAGTGCAACCTTCCTTCTTCTCGACACACACACTGGAAGATTGATCTCCATCGAAGCGAGTTCTGACTTTCTTGTGAGCGCAGCATCTCAGAAGCATATCAGTTACTCAGCACATTGCTTCAAAAGACAAAGTCTTTAAGCCAGAGGCGCAGCTACCTGCCTGTGCCAACCTCAAAAATAAGATGGTGGTAGGCCCCTCCCCTTCTTTTACTTCAGAAGTCAGTATCTTCACTCCAGAGGCACAGCTACCTGCCTGCGCCAATCTCAGACACGCAAGGGTGTCATACCCTTCCCTCCACAGCCAATGCCTTTACTGTTTAGAGACACAGCTACTTACCTGCGTCCGCATGAGGCACAGAATGGTGATATGCTCACACCATCTCCATTTTCACGGCACAGTCGTCTGCTTTGGTTCAGAAGCTTAAGTCACTTCATTACAAGGGACTTGGGAACTCCTATCGCAACCAATGCAAGTCCGCCTGTCGCTCCAAAAGCACAGTAACCTTGCCAACTTAAAGCACAAGCCTACTTGTTGCCTACAGCATAGTGACTATGGTATCCCGAAACATAGCTTCATAAGTTGCTCTATATGCACATAAGTCTCGTCGTCATTCGAAGCAAAGTCCACTCGTCGTCTGAAAGCACAGAGGTTCCGTTGTCTCTAGAAGCACGGTCTACTCGTCGCCCCAGAAGCACAGCAGTACTTAGTCCTCACTAGAGGCGCAAGAAGCATGGGTCCACCCCAATTAGTTTGTTTAAACCGCCTCTTGCAGAGAAGATTGGGATTAAATCATGATTGATATCATACCAGATTGATTTAAATCTTAGACGAGGATCAATTAGACTCCAAATCTAGGATAAAATCCTAAGATTTACTCGGCTGTATTCGCACAAGCAAAATGGCACGCGCTACGTGTCTCCTCCTTTGATTATATTTATAACCACCAGAGATCTCGTTTGGGAGGAATCTCGATATCCGCCACGTATCAGTGCCGCAGAAGCCCACACCGTGTAATCACGACAGATTTTTTCTTATCTCAGGAACCTAATACACATCGCATATATGCTCGGTTCTCTATAAATAGAAGGAGTTCTTCTTCCAACAAAGCATCGAAAGACAGAGGGAACAATGACAATTGACAATCTTTAAAGGATCAACAATCTCTATACACAAAGTGTCGACCACCCCCATCCACCGATCAACCAAAGAACCAACCAAACAACCATCTTCAAAGGATCTTCTCATCCAGACATCCTCTTGATCGTTGACCCCAAAGTCCCATCAAATGCGCCAGAGAGCCATAGCAAGGTTGATTCGTCGTCAGATCGTCAACGGAGTAAAGGAGCCGCTGCAGTGCTCGATCTCTACCGTCCTACTTTCCCAGAAACCTCTTCTCCCTGTACTTAGAATATCCTGTTTAGGACTTCGTTCTTTGTACACAAATACCTTATCCGTTCAATAAAGCAAAAAGTTCGTTTAACCTTTTGTTATGTCAAACAAAATGGCAACTCTGTTGGGGAATACATTCTCCTCCAACGAGAAGGCGGTAATACAATCTGATGATAACTTGTTGGGAGCTTCTCAAGACATGCTGGTCGTATGCTTCGACCAGCAGGCTTTTGAAGATCTCCTCACCGGTGAAAAGTTGAATACTTCAAAGCGGTTCGTACAACCGAAGAAGACTCGACGTGTCTGGAGGCCTAAGGCGGCTGCAATCAGCAGCACGATGGTGGGAACGGCTTCTTAGGACCCCCTCAACGTCAAAGCCACAAAGAAGATTCTGGCTGCTACAGCCTTATTCCCTTACCCGATTTTCGTCCTGGGAAAGCATGGCGAGGAAGATGGTGGTTTCATGGTTGATATGACGAAGGAAAGATGCCAAAGGAAGTGCACACCGGTCCAACCCCTCATAACGGGAGTATTACCGGTGAGGAGATTTGTCTTCGACAGAATCGCTCTCCCTTCAGGTAAACCTTTGGCGGGCTCTGAATACTGCTCTTCCACTGGGGGTAGTAGGAAGAGATACCAGATGGCTCGTGCTTCGTACAATAAGCGTACGACACCAATGGCGGACCAGAGGCCCGTGTTGACAGTTACACGCGCAGCCGACGGAAAGCTATACAAGACTGGCTCTCGCGCTCCGATGCCTCAACCAGTCGAATCTTCCTTCCACTGGGGTACTCTTGTGCGTAAGCCAAGCCAGGGGTACGTCCGACGGAAAGGGAGCCACGTGAGCAGTATTCCCGTAGAAGCGACAAGAGGCTTCCTCGTCAGACCTGCTCTAACCGTACTTACATGTAGCTTCCCTACATGTATAATGGGAGTTCTATGGGAGTTCTACGACAGAAGATCCAACCCTCTCCCAAGCGAAAGGAGAATCTGTGGCGTAGGATGTGCCTAAATCAAGGCACTCTTGTACCCAGATTACCATCAACTGCTGTTGTTAGCAGACAACTGCGCCATCGTCGAGCAGGCATTCCTTCTTCTAGAGACTCTACTCCACACCGACTCCACGCCATAGGCTTAACAGGGGGTCGGTGATCCATAGAGACGACAAACCCCGTATCGCCACATGCTACTGGCGCAGGGTTCCAGAGCTTTCAAGAAGCCCTCCCAGAATCCTCCTATATCGGTTGCTAAACCGAAGAGGAGGTCAGAGAGAAGTAAAGCTAAGGTACCCGATGCGGGTGTGTTCCAAGGCACTCGCTCCAGATCTGTATTGGGTACCTTGTCAAAAACTGGGGGTAGCCAGCCTCCTACCATGCACGACAACCCTGTGTTCCAATCTGAGGAGGCGCAATACGACACGTATGTCTCCATTGGCGCAACCAGTCACCAGACTGGGGGTAGCAACCATACTGAGTCTGAAGAAGATCACAATCTTATGGTATATCCTCAGGACAGCGAGGCTCAAGCGTATGAGCCAGAAAGTGAAGGATCTACGGCTCCCTCGAGTCACCCTCATACTCGGTCTGTGTTCATGGCCGATGGATATGAAGAAGACAACAACAAAGCTCTCAGACGTACAGAAGTCCTCGAGACGAAGTTAGATATGCTGACGGACACCATCGACCTCAAGAGTAGCATGGCCCCTGTTGTCTCTACACCTGCATGTGATATACCAACTAATGATGAATCCAGCAGGCTGTCTACTGCCAATCAGGCATGACCACCCTCGTCTACTCCATTGGCTACAGGCTCCGTAATGCCTACCGAAATACAGCAGGCCATCAAGGAGCTCTATGCTCGTCATGATGCCAAAAAGAACCAAGAAATGCTCCGGAAGATGGGGATCCGGAAGCCATACCCTGCCGAGTGGGACAACATCGTCTATCCTCCCAAATACAATCCTCAGATGCTTATACCTTATGAAGGAAAGGGGTCTCCCCGACAATACTTGAGGTACTTTGCCTCAGTAATGGGGCACCTGCCAAAGGATGACGCCCTCATGTCCAACATATTCATAGGAGCCCTGCAAGGGGTAGCCTATGAGTGGTTCTGCAGTCTTTCGGACGATTGTATCTCATTATTTGAAGAGCTAAAGACTCGGTTCATGGACCGATTCTACGAATGAGGCATGGATATGACCATGTCGACCCTCATAGAAATTATCTAGAGGGAAAAAGAGCCTATCCGCACATATATCGAGCACTTCGGCCAGACAGCCCTCAGATTACCACCCAGCATGCCCCAGCCCATGCTTATGGACTCCTGCCGCAAGAACATGCTGTTCGCTATAAAATTGTGGCACAGTGCTCTCTGTACGTAGTGGATACCTTTCATTACAGAGGCAGATGCCGCACAAAGGAAAGCTCAAGACGTGCAGCTCCTGGGGCTACACTTTTCTGTGCCCGAAGACAAGGGGAGACGCTCGTCTAGCAACAACCCTAAAGACGAAAAAGGCAAGCAAGCCATGACCATCAACATCTCCAAAGGTTTAGCAGCTGTGAACTCCAAGTCCGCAGAAGCACAGAGGCCGAGGAAGACTTACTCCTTCAATGGCAAGGATACGCTGGAGCTCTTCGAGAAGCTTACGAAGAGTGGCAAACTGTCCATCCCGGCACCCAGGCATCCTAATGAGGTGGGAAAGGTGGACCATCCCAAGTACTACCATTATCACCGGTACTCCATCACTCAACACGAGACTGCTATGTGTTGAAGGGGCAAATTCAGTACCTCGTCAACACCAATGTTATATCGCTGGATTATGAAGAGAAGACCGTCACGGCCAACATGGTTACTCTCTAGTCTAAGAGTAGTCCAGCCGTAGAGGCACAGCGTGACATCACTCTTGTCATCGATGTGGCAGTAGAAGTGGTCAATCGTCTACCAACATCGGGCTACGAGCAAGAGGATACCCTGTACTGTGATGCCAGAGCCGTTCTGGACTTTGCGAAAACGCTATCCGCCAACATGGTCTCTCTAAACCCCCAGTCGAGGAGAAGACCAAGCGTTCGAGTACATCGAAGATGAACCCTGGGCGCAACGCTTAGGATCCCAGTGGGAGTGGCATTTCGAGCAACGCAAACCCCCTAGGAAGATAAAATCGTCCAGGTCGAATTAGGAGATGAGGCCTCACCTAAGCCCATCTTCATCACCAAAAGTCTAATAGAAGACGACAGGTAGTACCTGATACAGCTCATCTGTGAGTATATCGACGTGTTTGCCTGGAGCTACGAAGATATGCCAGGGCTAAACCCACAAGTGGCCACGCATCGCCTCAATATCCTGCCCCATGTTAAATCGGTCAAACAACAACAACATCGATTCTGCCCCAATATTATGGATGCTATTGAGGAGGAGGTCGACAAACTCATCGAGAGCGACTTCTTCCACGAAGAGCAGCACCCAGATTGGGTTGCAAATGTCGTCCCTATCACTAAAAAGAATGAAAAGATACAAATTTACATAGACTTCAGAGACCTCAATTCGGCCTGTCCTAAAGATGAGTTCCCTCTCCCGATCACCGACGTCATGATTGAGAACACCTGTGGCTTCAAGCATATATCCTTTATGGATGGGTTCTCCAGCTACAATCAGATCAAGATGCTCCCCGAAGATGAAAAGCATACGGCGTTTCGGACTCCGAAAGGGGTGTATTGCTACATAGTAATGCCTTTCGGATTAAAGAACGCATGAGCTACCTATAAAAGGGCTATGAGTACCATATTCCACAAGCATCTCCGGAAGACGATAGAGTGTTATGTTGACGACATCGCCGTAAAAAACAAGTACAAATCCAACCACTTGGATGATCTACGGATGGTGTTCGATGTAATACGGACACATTAGCTAAAGACGAATCCAACCAAGTCCTTCCTGGACGTTTCTAGCGGCAAGTTCTTAGGCTTCATCATCACAGCAAAAGAAATTCATATCGACCCAGAGAAGACCAAATCAATTCTTGACATGGCACCCCCAAAGAACCTCCGAAAGCTTCGATATTTGCAGGGGCGACTGGCGTATATAAGGAGGTTCATAGCAAATCTCTCTGGTAAATGTCAACCCTTCACCAGACTAATGAAGAAAAGGGTCACTTTTGTATGGACCGAAGAGTGCCATCGCGCATTTGACGACATCAAGAAGTACCTCACCAGCCCTCCTGTGCTGGTAGCCCCAGTTGTGGGAAAGCCTTTCCTGTTGTACGTCCAAGCCATGGATCATTCTCTTGGTGCCTTATTAGCCCAAAAATATAAAAAAGGCCACGAAAAGCGATATATTATCTCAGCAGGACCATGGTTGGAGCCGTACACAGGTATAATCCTGTTGAGAAGAAATGTCTCGCCCTTCTCTTTGCATCCAGAAGACACGACATTATGTGACCGGACAGACGATCCATGTGGTATCCAGGATCAACCCTCTCAGAGTCCTTATGACCAAGCCAGGGGTACTGAATTCATGACTAGCCACATGGGCAATCCTCTTGACTCCTTACGACATAGTGTTCATCCCACAGAAGGCAGTCAAAGGCCAAGCGTTGGCAGATTTCCTAGCGGCTCATCCGGTGCCAGAAACTTCAAAATTCTGCGAAGAAATCCCTGATGAAGTACTGCAGTCCAACGTAGTTTCTGACAACTCAGTATGGCACATGTTCTTTGACGGAGCCTCAAGAGCGGGGCTAAAGGGTAAAATCATAGTAGGGGTCGGGATCGTCCTTGTTACTCCGAACGGCCTAGTTATCAATCGTACATATTCTCTCACGGAGTCATGCACCAATAATGCGGTAAAGTATAACTCCCTAATCATCGAACTCCAACTCGCCAAACAGCTGGGGGTTGACTACATCGAGGCCTATGGAGACTCAAAATTGATCATCAGTCAGGTTCGAGGACAGTACGAGGTTCGACATGAGGACTTAATCCCTTACCATCAGGCGACAATCGATATTATCTCCACCTTCACAGGATTCTTTATAGAACATATGCCATGGTTGCAGAACTTAGAGGCCGACGTACTAGCCGGTCTCGCCGCCTCTTTGGCCGCCCCTGTTGGATCTCATCATACCGTTTCAGTAACGGGCTGAGAGTTAGTCTGTCCAAAGAATGCCCTACGTGCATGTCAGAACTACTCGTTACAAGTAGGTACGGATGAAGACACTAGGGATTGGCAGTTCCCATTTATAGACTATACAGTTTATGGGATTCTGCCTGAAGACCTAAGAGAAGCAGCTTCTATCAGGAGGCGCTCACTCCGTTTCTTCTACGATTCGGCCACCAAAATGCTATATCGTCACTCATACGATAGACTTCTCTTACGCTGTTTGTCTCGTACAGAGGCACAAGAAGCACTCAAAGAAGCGCATGATGGAACCTATGGAGCCCACCAGCCGGGCCCAAAGCTACAAGACCGGCTGTATCGTATGGGCTATTACTGGCCCACTACGATGGCAGATGCCGTTGAGTATGCAACGAAATATCGGGCGTGCCAATTTCATACCGATTTCATCCATCAACCTTCGAAATATTTACACCCCACGGTGGTCTCGTGGCCATTTGAAGCCTGGGGAATGGATATCGTGGGGCCAGTCAGCCCACCCTCCTCCAAAGGACACCAGTTCATCCTCGCCATTACAGATTATTTCTCCAAATGGGAAGAAGTAGTACCATTGGTGGAGGTAAAGACTTCCAATGTGATCAGTTTCATCAAACATCACGCCATTTACCGTTTCGGAGTTCTCAGAAGGATCATTCACGATAACGACCCTCAGTTCGTGAGCCATGCATTCTACTGGTTCTACGACAAAAGACAGATTCAGAATATGGCATCAATAGCTTACAACCCGGCAGATAATGGATTGGCCGAGGCATTCAACAAAACCATTGTCAAACTCCTCAAAAAGATCGTCTCCTCCAACAAACGTGACTGGAATGAGAAGTTAGGCGAATGTCTATAGGCCTACCGAACGACTATTCTTACATCTACAGACAGTACACCATTCTCCTTGGTCTATGGGAGCGAGGCTGTCCTCCCCTTGGAGATTCAAATTCTGTCCTTACGGGTAGCCATCACTAATCAGTTAACCGTCGAAGACAAACAGCGCAGACGATTACAAGAGTTAGAAGTGCTGGATGAAAAGTGCTTGCTCATACAACAAAGGATTGAGCTTTACCAAGCTCGCATCTCTGGGGCCTTCAACAAAAAGGTCTGCAGAAGATCCTACTAGGTGGGCGACCTCGTCTTGGCAGTACGGAGACCGATGGTGATGATCCATAAGACGGCTGGGAAGTTCGAGCCCAAGTAGGAAGGACCGTTCGTCATAGAAATGGTATACTCCAACGGTGCTTATCGGCTAACTAAGCCTAATGGTGACTTGCTAATAATGTCCATCAACGGTAAGTTCCTAAAGAAGTATTACGTCTGAAGATAGAACCAGCATAGGCACCCACATCCCCTGAAAAGGTGTCCATGAGTTATGGTAAGGGGATCTCTATTCCTCCCTCCTATATATTCTCTCAAGTAGATGAAGTCCTTCACGTCCACATTACCTCTGGATTGCTCCTCTACGCCTGGAAGATGCGACTACTATGTCCACATTACCTCTGAGTAGTCGTTCTTGTCGCATCAGTTCTATGATTATCTCGGCGGTCTAGAAAATAGTTCACGTCTATATTACCTCTGGATTATTGTTCTATACCCCGACAAAGATCAAGCCTACCACGTCCATATTACCTCTGGTCAGGCAAATCCATTATGAAGATTCCTTCCTGATTCTGAAGACAAAAGCAAAGGGAACAAGAAAGATTTTACATATAAAAACATCTGGCTTTAAAGACCTATTACAAACTCTTCGTAGTTACATACACAGAAGCAAAAAAGCTGAAATTGTATTACAAGCTCTCAATAGCACGGGCGAGCCAGTGACAGAGCCAATCACTTCCTGGTCAAAAGGAAGCTACTGCCCGAAGCTGCTACTGGCCCGAGCCGGGGATGAAGACCAACACAGGACTCCCCTATCTCCTCAGTTGGCTGGAGAGAGCAACCACAACAGCAGGCCTTGCCATTCCTCGGTTAGCATGGCAACTAATACGAATTCAGGAAGTAAGGGTTCGAGGCACCATTGACGCCCATGACATCTAGGATGGGGGACATCTCGAAATCCAGTAGTAGTTCTTCTACAACTTCTTTGGATAAAAAGATTTGCCACCGACGGCCGCCTCAAGCAAACTCCAGGGTCGTTAGGAGCCAAGCATCGGGCAAGCAAGGCCATTGTTGAAGCAGCTGAGTCTTCTTTTGAAGGGATAGCCCTTTATATAGGCTATTCGCATGGTCCAAGCACGAGCCAGACATCGGTCAGAAGGAAGCTTACAAGTTAAGCTAAAGCTCTACTCTATGTCAGATGACAGTACTACGAGTGACTGAAGGAACGTGACTCTAAACCTCTTTTGCTAAAGAGATTCGCGATCACTGTAGAGACGCAAGAGGCTCTGTAGAATAGAAATAAAAAGATGATTATTATTGATAAGAGACTACATATATATAGGAGAGGCTAGCCTCCTATCCTATTATTCTAAGCAATGTGGGACTAAAGCCTATTAACTAATAACTCTAATATAACACTTAACACCCTCCCTCAAGCTGGAGCATAGATGTCAATCATGTCTAGCTTGTTACATAAAAAATGAACCCGAGGAACCAGAAGAGGCTTTGTGAAGATATCAGCTATCTGGTCGCCGGTCCTCACATGTTGAAACTTTATCACTCCCTTTGTATAATTATCACGAACAAAATGAATGTCAATTTCAATATGCTTCGTCCGTTCATGAAATACTGGATTGGTGGCAATGTAAATAGCAGACTGGTTATCACACCATAGATCTGCCACTTGAGACCCTACGTCTTCTTCCAGTTCTTGTAGGAGATGCTTCATATATAATATCTCTGATGTGCCATGAGCAATAGCTCGATATTCTGCTTTTGAGCTTGAACGTGCTATCATACTTTGTTTCTTGCTCTTCCATGACACTAGATTTCTGCCAATAAATACTGAGTATCCAGATGTAGACCGTCTATCTGTCAGGCTTGCTCCCCAGTCAGCAACAGTAAAACACTCAATGCGAGTGTGTCCATTATTCTCTATTCGAATTCCTTTTTCTGGATTCTTTACTAGATAACACAGAATCTTGAGAACTGCCTGCCAATATAGAATTCTTAGAGAAGCCATAAATCTACTTACAACACTTATTGTAAAAGAAATGTCCGGACGTGTCATAACCGCCAAGTAGTTGAGTTTTCCAACGACTCGACGATACTGATCTGGATTGGTCATCAGGACCCTTCGTTTAGAACTAACTTCGCCCTTGGATCCATAGATGAGGTTGCTCCCTTTGCTTGCATCATGCCTGTATCATTTAGTATGTCCAGCACATACTTTCTTTGAGATATTACAATGTCCCGCTTACCCCGTGTGACCTCAATGCCCAAGAAATAGTTCAAGGATCCCATATCCTTGGTTTAAAATTGTTCTCCAGGAAACTTCTTGAGACTTGAAATACCCTGGCTGTCATCTCCCATGATTACAATATCATCAACGTAGACACCAAGGAGTATTCTTCCAACAGATGTGTGTCGATAGAAGATTGAATGGTCCTTCTTTGATTGACACATGCCAAATTGAGTAACAATATGTGTAAATCGACCAAACCATGCACGAGGTGATTATTTTAGACCATAGAGGGCCTTCCTCAGATGAGATACTTTACCCTCCCTTGCAACGAACCCATGAGGTTGTATCACATGTACCTCTTCATCAAGATTCCCGTAGAGAAAAGCATTCTTTATATCCAGCTGAAGTAACGGCCAGTCATATCGAATGGCCAAGGCCACGAGGACATGAACGGATGTTATTTTGGCCACATGAAAGAATGTCTCGATGTAATCCTCACCATAAGTTTGAGAGTATCCTTTGGCCACCGGACGAGCCTTCAGTCGATCAAGAGTGCCATCCAATTTTACCTTAATCGTGAACACCTATTTGTAACCGACTGCCTTCTACCAGTAGGTAAGTCGACTAAGTTCCAAGTATGATTTTCCTGGAGAGCTTTCATCTCCTCGTTCATAGCAGCACACCAACCAGGATGTCGGAGACCCTTCTCAGCGGTCTTGGGGATCTGAATCCCATCAATAGTAGCCACCAGAGACTGAGTGTGACTGGTAAGTCCGTTGTAGCTGTCAACATATAAGGGATGATCACGACAGGCATGACGAGGAAGTTTTGAAGGCGAAACCGCCAGAGCTACTGACGGAACTAGTGGAGCTGCTGGTGGAAGAGATGGAGGCAACTCATTGGAGCCGGAGCTACTGGTAGAACCAGAGGGAGATGATTCTCTGGGCGATGTTGGCAATGGCTGAATCGGTGTATGTAGACCATATGCCTGGGAGACTTGCTCGGTAAGGGAGGGCACCCGTATGGGAAGCTATTGTGTTTGAAGAGAAAATAACAAAAAATTATCTTTTGGATAGACCAGAGGAGCCGGACCCTTGATTGTGGGAATGGTAGAAATTCTGTTTCTACAAAGGTAACATCCTGAGTGAAAAAATATCGCTTTAAGATAGGGAAGAATACCGATACCCTTTCTGATCTTTAGGATATCCAAGAAAAATACATTTATTGTCTTAGGATCTAATTTAGAAAGGGTTGGTCGGGTATCCCGAATATAACATAAGCAGCCAAAGATGCGAAGAGGCAAAGGAAATGGTTCTCGTCCAGGAAAAAGTCTTGAAAAGGGAGAGCTACTATTGAAAACAGATGATAACATACAGTTAATAGGATAACAAGCAGTAAGAACCGCATCCGACCAAAATCACTTGGGAGTACGTACCTGAAACATAAGAGCACGTGTTGTTTCCAATAAATGGTGATTCTTGCGTTCGGCTACACCATTTTGTTGTGGTGTGTATGCACAAGAGGTTTGGTGGATGATGCCATTGAGGGCCAGATGTTTATCGAGATTATGAGATAAATACTCACGACCATTGTCACTCCGAAATTTTTTGATTGGAAGACCAAATTGTGTTTTTATTTCAGCATGAAAGTTGTACTAGATGTTAAATAATTCAGAGCAATTTTTCATCAAATAAACAAAAGTGACACGTGAGTAATCATCGACAAAAGTAATAAAGTACTTAAAACCCATTACAGAGTCAGTCAAACAAGGTCCCCATATATCAGAATGCACCAACTCAAAAAGAGAGGAAGCAATTTTACTTGGACTCACCGGATAAGGAACCCGATGATGCTTAGCTAAACTACATGGCTCGTAATGAAAAGAAGATGGAATATCTAAAGATGGGTACATTTTTTGGAGAGCTTGGGACGATGGATGGCCTAACCAATAATGTAACTCGATAAGATCGAGTTTCATACCGGCACAGACAACAGAAGGAGTTACGTCAAACAGGTACAAGTTTCCAGCCACATGCCCCTTACCGATAGTCTTTCCAGTTTTCAGGTCCTAAAAAATACAACCATAAGGTAAAATGTTACCGAGCAATGTAGTTCACGAGTAATTTGACTAATAGAAATTAAACTGAACAGGTTCCCAGGAGTAAGCAGTACAGAATTGAGTGACAGTCCGGAAGAAAGATTAGCACTTCCGCGGCCTCGGACTTTCAGGGAACCGCCATTGGCAATATTAATACCAGAAGCATGAGGTACAGGTACATAATCATATATTATACCTGCGTCACCAGTCATGTAAGAGGATACACTAGAGTCAATTACCAATTGCTTGGGTTTTACTATGCACGTGGCTGAGTATCTGGCTGTGGAACCAGACGTGGATGCTTCACCCCGACGTTGAGCCTGGAAATCAAGGAACTCTGTATATGAGTCTGAAGTCATCTAAAAATATTGGACCCCATCATCAGGGGCATCAGTAGTGATATTAGCAGTAGGTGATTTAGTACATTGCCAATAGAAATGGCCAAGCTGACCACAGTTAAAGCATGTACGTGGTCTTCCTCCATCACGACCGCTATTATCCTATCCTCCATCATGACCAGCATTACGGCCACCCTGTCGGCCGCCACGACCACCATGAAATCCCGTACGAGCGGCCCCGAGAGCAGAACGATCAGCAGGAGTATTATCCGGAGTGGTCTCAACGACCTAGCAGCTCGAAAGACACAATAGTGTGCTTTCAACAGGGACGGTACATCAGATCCAGCAATAATCTGAGAACGAGCAGAGTCCATATCAGGACGGAGAGAGGCGAGATAAGCCATGATATGAAGCTTCTCACGTTGAGCCCGTGCTTTATTAATATTCGATGTAAGGGGTAATATACGGTCGATCTCATCTGCCATAGATACGAGACAAATCGTATTTACCATCAAACGCCACTGCCAATATTTCTTATAACTCCTTCACGGAGTTCGTATTCTGAACCATGTCTTCCATCGATGGTTCCATGGAATTCATCAACTGTGTAAACAGTCGACTGTCATCTGTCTCCTATTGCTCAAAGATGGGATCATCGTCTGCTCGAGGGTTGTCAGTCAGATGTTTGGATAATCGTATTCTTCGAAGTGTCTTCTCGACCTTCTTTCTCCATGTCGAGTAGCCCCTGGCCCTTTCAACCGTCGAGTCAAATGGAGGAAATCGTCGTGCTAGTGCCCGCTAGTGTTTTGCTGATACTAGTATCTGTGGCACTACTATTCGTCGTAGAGTTTGTCATTTATCAGAGATTCGACTGTCAATATGTTCTTTCCACTTGATAAATACAGCAACTCTGCCAATATGCTAAAAATGGAGCTAGAACCGGCACACATGCATAGAAAGCAGAGAGTGTGGATCACAAGCCAGGACAGAGAGATAACCCATGGTAACCTCTGATAGATCCTGGTGTGAAGATTATGGAAAGAAACAAAGATTTATGCACAACAAACCATATGTGTGCTCTTTGTTAAATTTCTGGCATTGATGGGCATAGGTTCCAACAAATGTTTTCCCTCTGAGAATCCCAACAATAATTTTTTTAGAAACTAAACTAGCGTTTGGAGGGAGTCGGTGGCGGCTGATGGAAGGAGAGGGTTAGAGTTAGGTTTAGGGATTGGATGCATCGGGGGGGGGCTGACAGGGGGACGGAGGAGGGGGGCAGGCAGCAGGTCGTGGAAGGGGAGAGGTGCGGCAGCAGCAGCAGGTCGGGGTGGCAGCAGGTCGTGGAGGGGAGAGGTGCGACAGCAGTTCGGAGGGGGGGCAGTAGGTCGTAGAGGGGGGAGGTGCGGCAGCAGCTGCAGGTAGGGGGGGAAGGCTAGTTTTTTGTGGAGATTAGGGTTTTGAGGAGAGAGAAGAGTGGGGGGTGACGGCTAGAGTTTTGGCTCTGATACCATATAGAATAGAAATAATAAGATGATTAATATTGATGAGAGACTACATATATATATGAGAGGCTAGCCTCCTCTCATATTATTCTAAGAAATATGGGACTAAAGCCCATTAACTAATAACTCTAATATAACATTTAACATGCTCCAATATCAAGAAGCCATCAGAAGCCCATGCTCTGAAAAGATTACTCAGGATAATTAATGCTAAGAGCTAGGCGTGACACCAGCCATCACCCAGCTCATACAGTCCTGACACGTGTTCATGATTCTGTTCAAAGAATCCAGAGCTCGCAAGTTCGGGACACTTTGAAGGAGGTCTTGTTGAAGTATAAAAAATCTCAGTTGAAGACATCCCTTCGCCAAAGTGCAGAAGATACAAAAGACTGAGGCTCGGTGCTAAAAAGACAAAATAAAAGATATGGAGATAAGTCCCTTTATTGTCATGTCTACCAAAGTCTAGTACAAACACATCATGACTATACATAAGGGACCAATTATGTTCTTCTACAAAGGATCTAGTACAGATTCGACAGAGCCTAGAGGGATCTACAAGGGATGCAGTCTTCATCGAAGCGCAGCTTTTCTTCTTCTCGACATGCACATTGTAAGATTAATCTCCATCGAAGCGTGTTCTGACTTTCTTGTGAGCGTAGCCTCTTAGAAGCATATCAGTTACGCAGAACTTTGCTTCAGAAGCCAAGGCCTTTAAGCCAAAGGCGCAGCTACCTGCCTGCGACAACCTCTGAAATAAGATGGTGGAAGGCCCTCCACTCTTCTTTTACTTCAGAAGCCAGTGTCTCCACAACAGAGGCACAGCTACCTGCCTGCGCCAATCTCAGACACGCAAGGGTGTCATACCCTTCCCTCTACAGCCAACACCATCACTGTTCAGAGGTGCAGCTACGTACCTGCGTTCGTATGAGACACAGAATGGTGATAAGCTCACATCATCTCTATTCCTACGGCGCAGTCGTCTACTCTGGTTCAGAAGCTTAAGTCACTTCTCTACAAGAGACTTGGAAACTCCTATCGCAACCAATGCAAGTCAGCCTGTCGCTCCGAAAGCACAGTAACCTCGCCAAACTGAAGTACAAGCCTACTTGTCGCCTACAACACAGTGACTCTGGTATCCCAAAACACAGCTTCATAAGTTGCTCTATATGTACAAAAGTCTCGTCGTCATTCGAAGCCAAGTCCACTCTTCGTCTGAAAGTATAGAGCTTCCGTCATCTCTAGAAGCACGGTCTATTCGTCGCCCCAAAAGTATAGCAGTACTTAGTTCTCACCAGAGGTACAGAAAGCATAGGTCTACCTTAATTTGTTTGTTTAAACTGCCTCTTGTAGAAAAGATTGGGATTAAATCATAATTGATATTATATCAGATTGATTTAAATCTTAGACGAGGATCAATTAGACTCCAAATCTTGGATGAAATCCTGAGATTTACTCGGCTGTATCCGAGCAAGCAAATCAGCATGCGCCATGTGTCACCTCCTTCGGTTATGTTTATAACCACCAGTGATCTCGTTTGAGGGGAATCTTGATGTCCCCACGTGTCAGCGCCGCAGAAGCCCGCACCATGCAATGACGACAGATTCTTCCATATCTCAGGAACCCTAATACACATTGTATATGTGCTCGGTTCTCTATAAATAGAAGGAGTTTTTCTTCCACCAAAGCATCGAAAGACAAAGGGAACATTGACAATCGACAATCTTCAGAGGATCATCAATCTCTATCCACAAAGAGTCGACCACTCTCATCCACCGATCAACCAAAGAAGATCTTTTTATTCAGACAGCCTCTTGATCGATGACCCCAGAGTCCCATCTAAGGCGCCAGAGAGCCATAGCAAGGTTGATTCATCGTCAGATCATCAACAGAATAAAGGAGCTGCTGCAGCGCTCGATCTCCATCGTCCCACTTTCCCAGAAACCTCTTCTCACTGTAATTAGAATATCCTATTTAGGACTTCCTTCTTTTTACACAGATACCTTATACGTTCAATAAAGCAAAACATTCGTTCAACCTTTTGTTATGTCGAATACCATTAAGCATACATTTGCAACGTCATTTGATTATTCATCTTCTGAGTCACTGGCTTCACTTTTATGCCATATGCTTGTGTTAGCATACCTTCTGGATATAGATTTCTTCAGGTAGCCTTTGTCATACTTGTTGCTTTTCCTGGTTGATGATGATGCTGTTGGACAGTCCTTCTTCCTGTGTTTGCAACCAGAGCAGATAGGATCTTCTTCATTGTTGTTGCTGTTGTGTTCCTTTGTTCTTCTATTGAATCTCATGAACTTTTGAATTTTTTTTACTAGGAGAGCTTGATCTTCAGAGTCAGAGTCACTGTCGTCGAAATTATCTTCGACAGTTTTTCTGTGTTGAGCTTTGAAAGCGATCGACTTCTCCTTCGGGTCAACATCTTCGAAGTCTTGAAGTTCCAGCTCGTGACTGAGTAGCTTACCCATAAGTGTTTCAATAGACATAGTTGTGAGGTCCTTCCCTTCAATAATTGCTGTAGCCTTCAGAATCCAGTTCTTCGTGAGAGCTCGTAGAAGTTTGTAAATCTTCTCATGGTTACTGTACTCCTTGCCTAATGATGATCGAGGGTTTACAATATCCAGGAATCTTATGAACATCTGAGTGACATATTCATTTGGCTTCATCTTGAACACCTCATACTCCTGAGTAAGTCTGCTGATTTTTGACTCCTTGACTTGCGTCGTGCCTTCGTAAGTCATTTCGAGAAGTTTCTACACTTTATTTGATGTTGTGCACGTAGATACCATATTAAATTCAGTCCTGTCTAAACAATAAAATAATGCATTAATAGCACGTGCGTCAAGACTGGCCTTTTTTTCATCCTCAGTATACTTGTTATGAGGTTTGTCAACCAATACTCCTTAACAAGAATACATACTAGCTTTTTATATCCATCAATAACAATAGACCATTTTCATCCTTAAAAGGTGTAAGAACAAAATATTCTCTTTTCAATTTAGTGATCTACTTGTCCTGTCGATGTAATGCTCTAGACCCAGTATACGTAGGACTAAGCATACGAAATATGCTAGTCGTATGCATACGAAGAGTACTCTAATATATAGAATCCTTGTACACAAACATAATCTATAAATAATAATTCACGGGCCAATCACAGATAATCTACATCTCATCTACAGAACAAAAGAGATAAACAATAGTCCAGATAGAATAAAATAAAAAGAGTCAAAAGATATATAGCCGGGTGGAAACAAATCCACTACCAAACAGCTATGAAAAATAGTCTGAGATAACTGAAGTCCAACCTCCTAAAATATGAAAAAAACAAAAGATATCCACTATAATGTATCAAGTCATGACTAATAAACTAGATCTTGGAAGGTGAGACCTCATCGACTGAGAAAGATGGATCTAGTGCAGAGCCGTACTCCTGGGGAAAGTTCTGGTCATCTAAGCTTGGAGAGTTCGCCAGGTCCTCAGAGGGACGTAACAAGATATAAGAAAATAACATGCTATATAAACTGTGAAATAAAAAGATGCAAGCAATAAGGTGCCTAACCATTATACTGTGAATATGCAGTTAAGAACAAACCTTCAATGAAAGGACCTTCTGGATGTAAATAGGATCGACATAGTCCCTGCTTGGGGCACCAGGGCCCTAAGAGCATAACGTTCTATAAACGTTATTGGCCAACCTGAGAGGGTAATTTCACACCGTATCTCTAACAGAGCTTCTGGGTTACAGCAAAAAAAGTAAAATAATAGCCCATACGTTAAGGAATTGTTCTTCCCATCCCATGTCTAACGATGTCATGTCTATGACTCATATGAACCTCTAATAACTGCCAAGTCTACTAATCATGCAAAATCTATTGGCAGTTATCTCGTAACCGTCGCACGTCTCATACGTACCGATGGCCAGCCGACTACGCGAGTCTATATCCTATATGGGACTCACAACTCGTGATAAGTGAGTGTCAAGGCCATATGAGATATACCAATACCTCATTTCAAAGGGTGGTCATCTAGTACTAAGCATTATGCATAAAAATAAAGAAAAGCCATAAAATGACTAATGTAGTCACTCGCACCCAAGTATGACTTGGACGCACAGTATGATAGAAACATGCAGTATATAAATAAACTGAAATAAAATAACATAGTAAAGTGACAATAAATGACAGTATATAATGGCAAGGTATCTTGCCTAGAGGTGGTGTGCAGAAAATGGTAATGTACAGTATCTCAGATCAAAACCAATGTAAGTCAGCTCCCACGAACGTCCTCTGTCACTCCCCAATCCTGGAATACGTATTTTAATACATAAACCGATAAATTGTATTTACCTTGTATTTATACTATATTTATTATGCTGTATTTCTTTATGCATTTCCCAAAAAATATTCGACAAAATATTATTTCCTAATTTATTTTCTGCATTTGGGCCTACAGTTTTGGCTCATTTGGGTAACCTATTCTTGGTTCACCAATGGTTCATCTTGAACCCTTTGGTTCATCATGAACCCATGGGTCCAAGATCTTTATATATAACTCATCTCCTTCTCTCTCCTCTCATTATTCCTCTCATTTATTTCCTCCACCAACCAAGGCAAGTGCCAACTTGCTCAAGAGATGGATTTATATTTTGTTAATAATTTCTTACAAAATTATTTGTCAAACATGTTCTTCTCCTCAATTTATACTAGTTTAGAACTTGGAAATTTCTATTTTGAAGCTTTGATTTTTGTAGATCTAAGTTTTAATCATTTATGGATTTTGTATGGTTTGATCTACTTTAGTTGGATTTTATGGGTTTTTGATGCTTCCATATGGAAGAGCATTCAGTTTCACCCAAGTTGGAACCTTAGAAATCTGGATTTGGAGTTCGGATGGCCAAGTTATGATGCTTTGAAGCTTTGGGTTCAACCATGGTGTTCTTTCTGTTTGGAGAAGACAGTGAGCAGTGTGCTTCTGTTTGAGCACGCTTCCTGTTGGAAGTGTGTCTCTCCCCCTTGAGTTTGTGTGACTTTTCACGCAGCTCTTCCCTTGAGTTTGCGTGACTTTTCACGCAGCTCTCCCCCTTGAGTTTGCGTAACTTTTTACGCAGCTCTCCCCCTTGAGTTTGCGTGACTTTTCACGCAGCTCTCCCCCTTGAGTTTGCGTGACTTTTTACGCAGCTCTTCCCTTGAGTTTACGTGACTTTTCATGCAACTCTCCTCCTTAAGTTTGCGTGACTTTTAACGCAGCTCTTCCCTTGAGTTTGCGTGACTTTTCACGCAGCTCTCTCCTTGGGCCTGCGTGACTTTTCACGCAGCTCTCCCCTTGAGCCTGCGTGACTTTTCATGCACGCTGCCTTGAGTGAGCCTGCGTGACTTTTCACGCACGCTGCCTTGAGTGAGCCTGCGTGACTTTTCACCCCTTGAGCGTGCGTGCTTTTGTGCGTACGCTTTTGATATTTTATTAGATATTATATGCCTATTTTATATCCTTACGCCTTTTGTCCCGAGCATGATATGAGCACTAATGTGACCCCGGTGAACAAAGAGTTCCTACCTGATACATGTACCTGAATGTCCCAGTTCTTGTTCATGCTCGACAAATGACTCGTAACTCCACGTGGCGTATTTGCAATGATGCATTACACTAAGGAGGGTAGCACATGTGGACATACTGATTGACATGGATCCTCTTTGGGGTACTCGTACTAAAGTACAACCTTAGGAGGATAATCATGCAGGCCACAGCATGTGAGTCCAAGATTTCACCTAGGGTTAAATTAGGCAACTAAACATACTAGATGCATGGGGAGGGCAAAATCCCGAGATCGTGTTACACCAGCCGCCTTGAGATATTGTCTTGACGCGTCGGCTGGTCTCCACGGATACTGTGTCATCCGCAACGAGCGAATGACTGTATCCGATTAATTCCTGCTATATAATATATGTTTTGGCAAGGTGGCCTTACAAGGGACCTGTGCTCAATAACACCTGTCTACGCGAACCCCTGGGTGGGCTAGCCTTGCTGGAAAGATACGATCTGAGGATTTCTACATAACATGATACGAGGATAACCTCGTCCCACTAGAAACTTATAGACTTGATTGGCCGTGAAAACGACTTGCTTGTATCCTATTACCTTCCGTAAATAACTGAGGGAAGCGGACTATCATGGTACGTGATCCAACCCATGTTCTTATTTGATTGTTGGGTTGGTTATCGTACTATGACAGGCTGTGGACCGAAGTTATGAACGGAAGACTTATTCTGGTTGTGAAGTGCTACTTCTGTGAATGACTGAGGAACATGGTCTATCATGGTACATGATCCAACCCATGTTCTTGTTTGATTGTTGGGTTAGTTATTGTGCTGCGATAGGCTATCGACCGAAGTCACGATCAGGAGATTTTATTGCTTATACCTTTTAACTTATGTGAATGTTATAGAGTACGACACGTCCCGACTCCATGCGGCACCTTTTGTCCTTGTTTGGTTGTAAAGGTGCCATATGGGTTCGAAGATGTTGCGCTACCCTATAATAGTAGCATAAGTATTACTATTATCAATCATTCTATTAACTGGGTTTTTAATCTTAACTCTTGTGCCCCTTTGGCGGTACTTGCTATTCGGGGCTGACCCCGCTGGTTTTGTTTGGCCAGATCTCGTAGCAGAGCCGGAGGACACGATCTTCCTCTCTGACATCCATGGTGCATACTAGGAGCATGGCAGTTCGGGGACTCGAGTGGGTTTCTTCTCCACCACTCCTGCTTATACTTTTGCGGTATTTAGCCACCGGCACCTGTTAGCCGGATTACTTGATATTTTGTGTCAGTGCAGAATTGTAAATAAACAGACTGCAGCTGTGTATAATTTTGTACTCCTGACTCTCTGAGATAGCTAAATTATAAAGCTAGTCTCTCATGACCATTTTGATGAAGCGTCGGGGACGCCTTACTGCTTTATCTTTAATGTTCATTTAATTGCTGATGTGATTTGATTGATTGAGACGTAGAACTCTGTGGGACCATAGGAGACTTGATTGTAGCATGTACCCCCTAGTCTCTCGACAGCCACGATCGCCATATGACGTTACCTACCTCATATGGAGTAGCTGGCCTAGTCCGTCTCCGTATTTCGGTACTGGGGCGTGACATCCTCAGATGCTGAAATAAACATCAAGAACATTTTTGGTATATATAAATTTTAAGAATAAAATAATAAAATAGATGATGGAAAATTATGACGATATCAAGAGATTAATGAGGTTATTACCTATTTATGAGGTCACATGTTTATAGGGTTAATGTGAGTATTGATCGAATTTAGACATTGATGGGTTGTCATGCACGTGATCATTTCTCAACTATATCCATGGGTTTTATTTTTTTAGTGATCTAAATTGTCGGTTTTCTGTGACATTTCTATCACCTCGTCGAAGGTATTAATCGTAATTTCTTATCGATAAACTCGTCTATCTCTTCAACCCTACCTACCCTAGTTATTCCTAAATTCCGAGGACGAAATTCTTGTAAGTTGGGTAGGATGTAAACCCCTTAAATTTTTACTATAATGTTTTTAAATTAATTTATTTTGGTATTCGTTTTTATTTTGGTATTTGTACGTCGAGTACAAATAAGTATATGCAAAGTTTTTTTTATAGATTTTTCTTCATATAGAAAATAAGTACATTTTCAAAATTATAATTTATCTCATTGGGTTGTAAAATATATCATATCATATTTTTTGGATCTTTAATTTATTTCTATAAAAGGCTATCTTATTTGTTGTAAAAGTATAAGTAATAATTTAGAAAATTAATGTTTTATGTAAATATGCTATTTGTATGTGAGGTACATGAAATTAAATTCATGTCTACTTTGATTTTCGAAAACTATTTGTAACTATTTTATTTATTTATAAAAAGGCATTTCAAATATTTAAAGATTTATTATGATTTTTGAAATTCTTTATTATTATATTTTTATTATTTATAAAAAGAAAATTTGGAATTTTTTTGAGTTAATGTTTAATTAATTATGGTGATTTAAATTTGAAAAATATTTTATTGACTTTATTTTAAACAATCTTTTAATTTAAAGATGGGATTATCTAGATTTAATTTGGATTTAGATTTTATTGAATTGGTTTTAATTTGATTTAAATTAAATGGTGAATTATTTAGTGGAAATTTATATGAATACTAATCTTTATATAACTAGGGGTCTTCACCTCCTATATAAGGAGAGCCTCGTTGCTCTTTTTTCCATAAATTTTACAGCCCAAAATTTTACCACCACAAGTGTCTGTGTCCAACCACTTTCCCGTGCAACCGTGACGGCCACGGGTCCGACCCAGGTGTCTTTCTACTATCTTTATTGTTACAGATACATCATTCCCTTCGTTTCCAACATACCAGAAATGAACCCAAATTACAAATTTTCTCCCTATCGTGTTCTACACACCAGACATGTCAAGACACAATCAAACAATCCCTAACCCTAAATTAGCCCTCTGCTGCCACTGTGCCCGCCGCCACCCTCGGCCGCTCCGACACCACCACCCCTTCGCCATCAACTCCATCTCGCCATAGGCCACGCTCCGCCATACCATAACCACCTTCACCACTACTACAGCCTCACCACCACCAATTCTCTCCTAATCCAGCCATATCCCATCCTCACAGTACCGCCACCGCCACCAACGACATCGCTCAAAAACCCAAATCACCACCACCACTACCACCAGATGAAAAGAAGAAGGGGTAAACCCTAACCTGACAGATTCAGCCACCCGTCGCTGACAAGAGCCTCCCAGCTACTCGATCCGGCCACCCGCTGCTGATGATAGCCTCCCAACTACTCTGTTCCGGCCACCAGCTACTGACGAGAGCCTCCCAGCTACTCCTCCTTCCACGCCAGTACCAGAAGCTTCGTCGTTCCAGCCTAACTTCCCCGTCGATCCCTCACCGGAACCCTCCTCTGCTGCGTCTGCCGCCTCGCTCCCGATGATTCCCTACATCTCTTCTGACCGCCTCTTTCCTTCTCTCTCTTACTCCCGCTTCCTCCTCTCTCCTTCCGCCTATCTCTCTCCCAACTTCTCCTCACCAGTCGACTTCTTTCCTCTTTTTTTTAAATCCATTATTCTCGCTCCACTAAACGCTGTGGAAACGCTGTGGCAACACAGCTTACTGCGATTGGGGATTTATATTAGTTAATATTTTACTTTGTGTTTGTGGTTATTTTGTTTTCTTTTGTTTCTTTTGTTATTATTATTATTATTATTATTTTTACAAGTACCATTATTATTGTTATCATTAGTTTACTATACTTATTATTAATATTATTATACTAGTTATTATACTTATTATCAGGGTTATTAGTATAAGGGTATTATTAATTATTTTAAGATTATATATTATTTTTCAAACTATATGTATAAGTATAGGGGTTATGTGGTTTCAAATTTTGGATTCTATCCTAAAAACATTTTCTTTAGTTATATATAAAAAATTTGGATTCTATCCTAAAAATATTTTCTTTGGTTATCAAGTATATTTTTGACTAATAAAAAATAATTCCCAAATTATTATACATAAAATATTTTCAAGTTATTAATAAAATATATTTTCAAGTATTATGAATAATTTCTAAAAATAGTATAAATAATTTTCTTTGCAAAATCACACTATCTGTCCATCCTAATCGTGACTAATTGTGCATACCTATTTTCTCACGATTTGGCTATTAGGACAAATCGGGACTTGTCATATCATTGTACCACACCAGGCATCACACCAGGCAAAATACCTTACCATATTTACTTCTTATATATATTTTTGCATCTTTACTATTTATTTACTGCATATTTACTGTCTGTTATTTTAGTTCTTCCAAGTTTCATCCATGATTAATTGCTTATGATTTACTTTCCTGTGCTTTCAAGTTATACACGATACAATAAGTGTTAGTCCTTTTTTTTACATTATGCATATAAACCTAGTCTTAGCGGACTACCTTGTGACTGTGAGATATTGGTATATCTCCTTTGGCCGTGACACTCGTGTTCCACAAGTTGTGAGTATCATATAGTATTCGGACTTGCGTATTCGGCTGGCTACCGGTATGTACAGAACGTGTATTAGGTTATAACTACTAATATAAATGCATGCTGGAAGACTTAGTAGTTATTAGTGTACATGTTATGGATACAACATGTATAGAAGCATTGGGCAGGGAGGACATATACTATACACTTGGGCAATATCATGTCTAGTCGTGTTGAGTTGTGTCAGATTGTTTCGGACTTGCTAGTGACTCATTTGAGCACTACCCATGTATTTGCTAGTGACTCTCCAGAGCTCTACCTATGTATTATGCTAGCGACTCGCTAGAGTGCTATCCATGTAGTAGCGGTTAGTCGGTCTGCCCTTGTGTTGAGTATTGTTCTAAAAGGCATATTCATAGTAGATTGGTCAGGTGACCTTAGTTGATGTCATGTCACCCTTAGTTCTAATTATAGCATGTGATAGTGTCACATCATGGAATAGTGTGCTATCTTTTATCCTTGTTTGGTTGTAGGGATAGTCTACTATTTCGTTGATAGGATACTGGACCTTGTTCTGGTTGGAAAACTTTACTCTTACTTGTGACTTTGTGGCATATTTTATATTCAGTTTATATGGCATGTTCTTCATGTATCTTGTTACGTCCCTCTGAGGACCTGTGATTTCTCCAGGTATGCATTTTTGTGACTTTTTTGCTGATGTTCTAGCCAAGATCGTGGTGTTCCTTTATCTATCGAGGATGATTGCTCTTGGATCGTCATTTGCTACTTTTGACAAATACTTTCTTTGTATGTATTTATTCCCTTTTAAAATAGTTGGTAGTGTATTTGTCTCTGCCCAACGACTTGTACAATAATATTTTATAGTTTATTTATGAGATCATTATTCTTTATTTTGTGGATGAGATTTAGTGTGCCATGGTTATACTATATTTTACAGCTTACGTATATTTATTATACGGCTGGCATGTCTACATGCCTAGTCCTACATATTTTAGGACTGGGGCGTTACCATCCTCCTCCACCTGATGAGGAGGATTTTAATAT
Source organism: Iris pallida (assembly GCA_029216955.1). Classification (NCBI taxonomy): domain Eukaryota; kingdom Viridiplantae; phylum Streptophyta; class Magnoliopsida; order Asparagales; family Iridaceae; genus Iris; species Iris pallida. The sequence continues at coordinate 1,313,278 of JANAVB010033017.1, forward strand.
TTCACTATTTAGAAACCTAGAAGTGTCAAATGAATGGTTCGATGATTTCCAAAAGCAAAATATCTACCCGGGCAATATAATTAGTTTCACTATCTTTCCAGAATATTTAGCTACTCTTATCACTCTAGGACTTAATGATCTTGTTCAAATTGCTAATCCAATTTATTCCAATGCTATACATATGTTTTATTGTAATTTACAACACACTCATGGCACTATTTACTCATCTATCTACGTCATCGATATTGAGTTTGATGATGACGACCTGAATGAGATGCTCCAGATTTCCAATACTGGCAATGCTCTCGTCGATATTAACAAAGTCCATTTCGGTAACAACATGACTCTGGTATCATTTAAGGTTTCTATGTGTGATCCGTTTCATCGACCTCCAGGATGCTTGATGTCCAAATATCTTAACCAACACTTCTATGAGCCACGTCGTGTCATGTTTTCAGCTTTTCTACCTAAGACAAGATCCAATGATGAGATCACGTACTTAGAGATGTCATCTCTTTACCAAATTTATTTCGATATTCCTTTTTGTCTTCTGAAGACAATGATTTTAACTATGGTAAATTGTCGCAAAAGAAGGCGCAACCTACTATATGCTATATATATAGCAATCATCTTTCATAGGTTTGTTATTCCTTTGGACTCATGTCCCTTTGACAACATTCCATCCCACCTCCTTCAAGCCTATAGGATTCGACCTCCTCATATCGCTCCATATCCTGATGAGGCTGGTGATAAGAATGTTCAACCTAACGTTCATATACCTCCTCCTCCTCCTACTGCTGTTCCTTCTTCTTCTACTGATGAGATCCGCATTATGATGCAAGATCGCTTTCATCTTGAGGATGAACGTTATATTGATCTAGAGCGTCACTGCTAGACGGACTTTAGGACCACTCTTCAAGCTCAGGCTCTTGGAAACTCTCTTGCAGACAAGCAATGGAGTTTGGCACAAACACCTGGTGGCCCTTTTCCCTATATCTGTCACCCTCAGTTCTCTGGTAACAGATTTGAGGATCCAGTATTTCAGCGCTACTTCATTCCTGGATCTGCCTATTATGATCCCAGCCGGTCTACCGAGACTGGTGACGGTACATCTTGAGGGTTGTTAGGCTTTGTAGTATGTTTTGGTTTGATACGTGATGGTTGATGACATTAGTAGTTGGCACTAGTTAGTTGCACTTATTTTGATTTGCTTTAGACTTCCATGCACTTTGGTTATATAGTCTGTTTATGTGAGTTATGCATTTTCTTTAGCATTGTTATGTATTAAACTCTGGTTTTGGTTTATATGTTATACATGTTTGGTTTTTATGCTTTTTATGAGGGAGTCATATGCTATTTGTCTTTACTACTTGCTACATTTTGGATATTTCACTCTTCTTTGTTATATGCTCACTAATTACGGGGGAGCTCACATTTTGATCAAATGACCAAAGAGGAGAAAAGTTCCAAAGATAAATATGGTACCAGACAAAAGAGGTAAATATGGTGCCAAAGGTAAATTAAAATTTTCAATTATTTGGTATATCAAATATGATGTTTGTCAATTATCAAAATGACAAAGATTGTTGGCCCATTGGTCTGGTCAAACCTGATTTTGATAACCGACTAACAACTCCAATTTGAAATACACAAATAATATACAGGTACGATACTGCTGCTAAATGACTACAACCATGCTACTGCACTAAGTTAGAGTCTTCGAACGATAATTGCATCACTGATCTAGACAATTTTTTCTAGTTTAGTATATAATTTTCAATTTATTGAGTCTAGAAAAAATATACGATTGATCAAAATTGGGACTTGGCTCAGTTACAAAAAGTCTACTGTCCAAATTAGCCTACCCTATCTTTTATTTTGCTAGTCCATTCAATTAACTCGGTCCACTTAAAAAATATCCCACAAACCCATAAAAACCTAAAGCAAATTCTTCAAGACCTATTCTGGAAACAGAGCAACTGAACTCGGATCGAGTTCTGCCCGAACTTGGTCCCTCTGATCTAGTTCCCTAGGGATCAGGTCACCCTGAAGAACTCGGTCCCCCTGAATCTTGTGTGTACAAAAAGTGTGACAAAATATGGTGGTATTCCTAGTACAATATGTGGATGACATATTGCTCATTATAAACAATATGAAGGTATTATCTAATGTAAGGGTATAGTTATCCAAACAGTTTGATATGAAGGACTTGAAAGAAGCAGGTCACATCCTTGGGATCAAAGTTTTACGAGATCGGAAGAAAAGGTTGTTAGGCTTAACTCAATCGGCCTATATCGATACTGTATTAACTCATTTAGCATGCAAAATTCCAAGATTTTCTACCTTTTAGACATGGAATAGCTCTATCAAAGGAACAATGTCTGAGGACACCTTAAGAGATAGAGGACATGAAAGCAGTTCCTTATGCTTCGACAGTAGAAAGCTTAATGTATGCAATTCTGTATGAGACCAGACATCTGCTTTATCGTAGGCATGGTTAGCATATATCAGTCTAAACCTGGACAAGATCACTGTACCGCAGTAAAGCATATTCTGAAGTAACTGAAAAAGACAAGATTATATGCAGGTTTACCATGCAAATAGTTTAGTGCCCTTGGGGTATATAGACTCAAATTTTTAGTCAGATAGGGATTCCAAAAAATCTATCTCGGGTTATGTATTTACCTTGGAAGGTAGAGCCATAGTATGAAGGAGCTTCAAGCAAAAATATATTATTGATTCCACTATGGAAGCCGAGTATGTGGCAGCCTTTGAGGCATCCAAAGAAGCGGTTTGGCTCAGAAACTTCCTATTGGACTTGGATGTGGTACCTAGTTTCCCTAAGACTATTATAATTTATTGTGATAATAATGGTGCAGTTGTAAACCCGAAGGAACTACGAGCCCATAAGACAAGTAAACACATTGAGCACAAGTACCACCTGATACGAGATATCGTAAAAAAAGGAGATGTTGATGTGACCAAGATAGCATCAATAGATAACCAAGTTGATCCCTTTACAAAGAGCTTACCAACTAAGGCTTTTAATAGTCATGTTGAGGGAATGGGAGTCAAGTGCATGGCCGTATGGCTTTAAGTATAAGTGGAAGATTTGTAACAGTATACTAAAAAGCAATGCTTTGAGTATAAATGGAAGATTGTTAGGGTTATATACTAAAAGCATCACTTTTGTATTAACTATATATTTTTTATTATTTTTGAATGAGAATCATATGGGCAAATGTTGGCATTTTATATTTATTATATGTTAATGCAACTGTCTGATATTCTATATTATAGATAATATGGTGTGTGGTGACACACAAAAGATCATATTATTAGTCCCTTATAGAATATATAAATGGTTCACAACCTAGATGGATTTAGACAATGCATTGGTAAGGTTGTAGTGTAATATGGCATTAATCTATATTGACTATAGGTTTATAATAGTGCACTTTTGTGTATTGAACATGACCACTTGAGGTTGTTCTTTTTGTATTGACTACATAAGAGAACAAATACCTATGTTACTATGGATGTTTGTGCTCTTAATCCGGATATAATAACAGACATGTATATGTAGTATTCATTACTTTGATTCATAAAAGAGTGAGATTCATAATGAGTCAATAACCTCTATGAATTGGGTAATAGCATATGTGTTTTATGGGCTGTGATTATAAAAGAAATTAATGTCCCGATGTATCGGGTTGATATAATGTCCCCTTAAAAACTCATAAGAATTGTCATATAAAGCTCGCAGGTAGATTATATTTGATATGACAAATAAAGTTGAGTGGTACTACTTAAGGATAAAAGATGTCGATCAATGTAGTTGTCAGTAACTTATTTTGATTGACGGACATTCGATATCTTAACATGGGAAGATAAACAAGCATATCATAAGAAGGGGCCCATAAACGTAATTTGGGATTAGGAAGGTAGTGCAATAGTAGTCCTTTAGTGGATCGAGCTATTGTTAATAGGCCGAGGTTGTGTGTTTGGGCTGAACACAGGATACCTAGACCCGTTACCGTTAGGAGACCTAAACCTAATTTCTCCTTACGGTCCCTGTCGTAGCCTATATATACCCTCTATTCTTTGGCCGTCGTATGTATCCTAATAAGAGGATCTTTTTCTAATTCGTTCATCACGAGAGGAGAAAAAGAGAGGACAACTAAGGAAAGAAAGGTTAGGAGATCGTCGTCCATACAACGTCCAACCCGAGGAAGGAATACGTTCAAAAGATCTTGGGGTTGCTGACTGCTCGAGGTTGCTGGAAACTGTCGTCTTCTTCTCATTGCAAGTATAATTCGTGAATCCTAGTTTCTGCCTATGAAGGATTAGAACATGTTTTATATCTGTTAACTTTCTATCGATGAATACGCACACCAATTCATGGTCATTGGAATCCTCAGTTCTATCAATGACACCAATAGAGAAGGAGCCTAAGAGAGTAGCTGTAGCAAGTATTATTTTAGTTGTACCTAGTGTTGACTTTAAGGCTATATTATTTTCATTTAGTTTCGTAGCATGCTTAGAGTAGCCACTTTGCCGTTAACTAAGAATTTGAAAGATTCTTACGAGGAAAAGTTAGGAATCCATGTTAGGACTAGGTAAATAACTAAGGTGGGTAGAATTCCATTGTAACCTCCGGTAATCGAATTCTGGAATTTTATCAAATTTTTAAAAAATTTATTTTCTAATAATCGTGACTATATGTATTAATTTTAACTCTAAATCGTGCCTAAAATTTTGATCTTCGATTATGACTATCTGATTTGATTACGACTATCTAATTTGATTACGAACTTAGTCGTGCTAGAATTGGATTTGATCATATATGAATAAATTTTACGATCGTGCCTGATTTTCGATTCTATAGTCGCTCGTGCTCAGATTTTATTCCTAACCATGCCTAGGTTTTAATTTTGTACGTAGCATTATCATAAATCGTGCCTAAGTGATTTTAAATCATTTTAAGGTCATAATCGTGTCGGAGAGTTGATTGTTATTATTCACGACCGAAGTAAAATTTATGCCTATACGACCTTAAATCTGATTTTTATCAAGCCTAAACTCTACTGATCATTCTGTAATTCAGTTTTGATTCTATCTTCGGTTTACTAGGCTTGACAGAGATCGTGCCTAAATGACTTGAGTTTATTTCTAAATCGTGCCTATATAATATTGTCCATACTACGTTCTATAGTGCCAAGATCATTTGTCGTGCATAAGTGGTTTGAATTGATTATCTTGATCATGTCAAAGCTATCGTTCTTTGATGATGCCAAAGATATTTACAAAACTCTTCATCATGTTTTGATCCCTCCGCTGATCTTGCCAAGCTTAAATTTCAAGGATGAAATTTTTTTAAGAAGGGTAGACTTGTAACCTTCGTTAACCGAATTTTGGAATTTTATCGAATTTTTAAAGTTTCTATTTTCTAAAATTTTCTAATAATAACTTGGAAATCATGAATTTTATTATGAAGTATATTTTTCGATCGTAATATGCTATAGGTACTAAGTTCATGATTTTGGAGCATTGGTTTTGAGAAACTATTTTATGCGAGATTTATGCTAAATAACATCATGTCCATTTTCTAGAATTTTTATAAGTTATAGATATTTACTTTTGTATAAAGAAACGATTTTTCAAATACGATTTGTAAATAAAAATACTTTTATTACTATTTATTTTAATCTTGAAAGTTTATAATGATTTGTAATTATTATATTTTCCTTTCGTATTGAACGAAGACCATTCCAGCCTTAGTATCAGCCTACCAAGTTCGGACTTGGATCGTGGGCCAGTCCATTTTAGCCTACCAAGCCTTAGACTTTAGATTGTGGGCTAGGGCTTGATTTTGCTAGTAATTGGTAGTTAGTAGCTAATTGGTAATTAGCTAGTAATTAACTAACTAGTTAAATTAGTAGTCAGTGTTAGTTGTTAGTTGTTAGTGGTTTCCACTAGTATCCCTACATTTATTACAATTATAACCCTGCCACTAGGGTTTCCTATACTACTCCTATATAATATTGGAAACTCTCCAATATTTTATATGACAAGATTTCCTACACACACTATCAGCCGCCATTTTCCCCTGTAGCATTCCCGACCACCTGAGAAACACCATCATCACCTCTATCCGACTGCTCCACGCCCCACCGTTTGTTGCCTCCAGATCTGCATCAGCCACCCATCTTCTCGGCATCCCATTCTGGCCTAGCCAGCCACCCATAGCCAAGACACCACCACCCCTATCACCATCAATACTAGTACTACACATCTCGCCCTCCGGCCACTGCCTAAACCATAATGTTGAAGTTACGTATAGGCAACTCTAGAGAGGGGTGAATAGAGTTTGTGTCAAAAATAACCAATTAAAAATTAACTCTATGCCAAGTCCAGAAACAACTACCAAAAGAATATATAATTAGAGTAGAATACGAAAATTAAGAGAGATCAAAAGAGAATACGCAAACACAATGATATAACCTGGTTTCTCTCGTGAAGGACTAGTCCAAGCCTTAGAACTCTTGCTCAGGATTGAAATCCACTATTTATGAAATAGGGTACACACGTGCCTTTACTCAGAAGAGCACGCCAACTTCTTACAACTTCGCAGAGGCAAAACTTGGAATTGTCCAAGTGACTTCTTTTCAACTCTTGCACAGAAACTTCTAACCCAAATCGTACTGAGAACCTTAAGGCTTAGAAAGTTCTATAGTTAGTAGTTTGGAAGAGTAAGGATTAGAATGTATAAGGCTTAGAAGATTGAGAGTGGGAGATGATTTGAAATGAGAGAAATCAAGCCCTATATATACTAGTCAGGGGAGGCAGAATTCGGCCAGAATTCTGTCCCAAATATTCAAAAATTTGAACGTTGGACAGCTCGTAGTAGGGTGTTCCTAAAAATTAGGTTGCTAATTTTCACGGGATAGAGTTCGGCCCGAGTTCTGCCTTAGGCAGAGTTCGACCCAAACTCTATCTCCTAGAGACCAGAAGTTCTAAAGGGCTATGGAGCTTTGGTTTGGTTCAGGGATTTTTTAGTTTTGTATGGTGGAGCTTGGAGTAGTAAATCTAGGTGTTGAGATGACTCAGTGCGACTCAATATATATTTACCTAGACTCAATAAATTAAAAGATTACAGACTGAGAACAAATATATTTGCAGTGTAACAGCTTTCTTGACGACGTCTGTCTTTGAGCTTGATAAGTTATATTGGATCGTAGATGATGTTCTATCTTGAACTTGATGTGTCGTATTGGATCATATCAGTTATAATTTTGTTAATTCTCTAAATTAGGTTGACTGTGATCCAGTTTGGGCCAACAATCTCCCCCATTTTGATAATTGACAAAATGATATTTATATGTTCTCAATATTCATACATGGACACATGTTGAAGGAGATAGAATAATTTGTACGTATGAAGTGGCTCCCCCGCAAATAGATATTTTTGTTTCCATCCTGGTATAAAGTTCTTATCCAAGCATAATATAATTTATATATAAAATCACATCATATACATCATCACATCAAATATCTATTATTCTCCTCCTTTGTCACTTAGCAAAATAAAGCACAGCTCCCCCGTAAAGAGAGAAATGATAGACAAAGTGAAAAGAGCAAGCACACAACTTTAACTAAAACCAAACGTTAATAGAAAAACTAGTAGTTTTGATAATCCAGTAGAAAGAAACTTGCAGTCATATATATGGAATAAAATGAAAACATAGTAGAAATATAACTAAAGCCATGAAATGAAACTACAAAGCAAAATTATAGCTAAGATGCATCAGCAGCAGCAAATAGTCAACCATAAATTCTAGAAGATGTAGCCACAAGTTCATCAAGACAAAGATCCTTAAAATTAGGATCAAATTAAGAAAATACGGTGAAATTGATGCGATGTCCCGTTACCACACTATGTGAGCAAAAATCGAAATACCACTCGTTAGAGGCTTCTAACGAAATAAAGATGTGCTCATTGTATGTGTCGGCATTGGAAAGAGGAGGTAGATTTAACAATAGGTGAGGTGGATTGACATTAGAAGGAGGAGAAGGAGGATTGGATGATGAAGCCTCACTCTGAATCCTCTTTCCTCTATTGAAAAGTCTAGGTGCCATTGATAAAAGCTAATGAAATATAGATGGAGAACTACAAGAGATATACCTCAAAAATAAGTAATAAGGATGGAGGAGAATTACCCAAAATCTTTGATTCTTGAGTTTGGAGAGTGGTTAACACAAGATTGGAGAGAACTAGGGTTAGGGTTTGGAGAAAATATGTTGGAGAGAGGTGGAAGATGATGCCAATACAGAGAGAGATAAAAAATTCGTAGTTTTATAAAGTAGGGCCGGCTGCTATAGTAGACAACTTGTTTTGATCAAGGCAGATCCAACGGCCACGAATGGCTGGAAGTTCTGGAACTCACCACACAGAGTTCGGCTCGAGCTCTGTTCTGGTGTATCCAGAGCTTTAAAATATTGAGGATGGTCACCAAAAGAGAAAAGATAGTCTAGAATTAAAAGAATAATGGATTTTATAAGCCATAAAGTAAATGGAACATGCGACAAACTTTGTGAATCATTGATCAGTACATGTCAATCGCCTCAGGTTAGCTGTAGGGGCCGGATCCCAGCTAGCGGTAGTCCGAAGACACTAGGCACCGTGTCGCTTAGGCTTTTACGCCTTATTGTCAGAAGGCCCCTCTCGGTTTGTATCCAAAACAATGCAACATGTATGAATTCTGATTTAACAAGTGAGTGCGCAGGTAAAATTTATTGTATGATATTTTCATCCAAGATTCCTAATTCTCGACGAAGAAAGTTGAAACGCTCCTCGGCAAGTGGTTTAGTGAAAAAGTCTGCTAGATGATGATCAGTGTAGTTAAACTCTAGATTGCCTTGCAATTGATGATCTCGTAGAAAATGGTGTCGTATCTCTATGAGCTTAGTACGTGAGTGACATACTGGGTTCTTGGTCAGGTTAATTGTATTAGTGTTATCACAGAATATAAGAATGTGCTTAAAGGATAAATTATAGTCTGCTAGGGTTTGCTTCATCCACAAAATCTGAGCACAACAACGTCCTGCAGCTATGTATTCAGCTTCTGTTGTAGATAGTGCGATAAATTTTTGCTTCTTGTTAAACCAAGAGACTAAAGCTTTGCCTAATAAATGACACGTGTCTCTGGTACTTTTACGATCGACTTTGTATCCAGTAAAACGACATCCGAATAACCGATCAAGTCAAAGGATGTGGTTTTGGGATACCACAAGCCCACCGTAAAGTGCCTTTAAGGTATCGAAAGATACGCTTAACTGCGGTCATATGTGATTCCTTAGTGTTGGCTTGATAACGAGCACATAGGCAAACACTAAACATGATATCGGGATGACTAGCAGTTAAATAAAGTAGACTACCAATCATACCTCGATACTTACGTTAATCGACTGGTTTGCCGCTTTCATCAGGTTCTAATTTAGTTGTAGTAGCCATCGGAGTACTGATTGGTTTGATATTTTCAAGATCAAATTTCTTCAGCATGTCCTTTGTATACTTTGATTGGCTGATGAAGACTCCTTGTGAGTTTTGTTTGACTTGCAATCCAAGGAAGTAGTTAAGCTCCCCCATCATGCTCATCTCGAACTTATTCTGCATTCACTTGGCAAATTTTTGGTATAATACCTCATTAGTAGACCTAAAGATGATATCATCTACATAAATTTGCACTAGTAGAATTGTGTCATCAATTGATTTTATAAAGAGTGTCGTGTCAATCTTCCCTTTTGAAAAGATCTTTTCAAGTAAGAAAGTGTTTAGGCGAAAATACTAAGCTCGAGGGGCTGTTTGAGGTCGTAAAGAGCTTTTTTAAGCTTGAAAACTTGATCAGAAAACTTATAGTTTTCAAAACCAGGTGGTTGCTTTATGAAAACTTCTTCTTTAATAAAACCATTTAGAAAAGCACTTTTAACATCCATTTGAAAGAGTTTAAAATTTTGAAAATTTGCAAAGGCATAAAGCATACAGATTGATTCAAGTCGTGCAACAGGAGCATACGTCTCATCGTAGTCGATACCTTCCTCTTGGTTGTATCTTTGACCTCGAGACATGCTTTGTTGCGTGTGACTGAACCGTCCTCATTAACTTTGTTACGAAAGACCCATCGTACCAATGATCAAATGATCAACAGGTTTAGGAACAAGTTTCCAAACCTGATTTCTTACGAATTGGTTGAGTTCTTCTTGCATTGCAGATATCCAAAATTCATCAAAAAAAAGCTTCTAAAATGTTTTTGGGTTCTATTTGAGAAATAAAAGCAGTGCTATCTATAGAGTCTCTAAACAGATGAACGAGTACTTACTCCTTTTGATACCTCACCTATTACCAAGTTTTCTGGATGTTCTAGTGTGAAGCGGAACTTCTTTGGTAAGCTATCCTGAGAGCTGGTTCCATATGTTGTACTCTCAAGGGTAGGAGTTATTGGTTTGATGTGGACATCATCGTCGTCATCAAGAACTGCTGCTAAACTATTGTTCTCATCAAAAGTAACATTAGCAGATTCTTCAACAATTATGGAGCATTTGTTAAACACTCTGTATCATTTACTCTTGGCAGCATAACCAAGAAAAATACCATCGTCAGCTTAGGCATTAAACTTGTCTAAGTTGTCTTTGGTATTCAGGATAAAGCAGCGACAACTGAAAACTCAAAAATAAGAAATAGTTGGTGTTCTACCAAACCAAAGTTCATAGGGAGTTTTTTTTGAAATAGGTCGAATCAAAACCCTATTCCAGATATGGCATGCTGTACTTACAGCTTCTGTCCAAAAATATTTCGGAAGTAAAAATTGAGTCAAAATGACTCTGGCCATATCGCCAAGAGTTCTATTCTTTCGCTCCACAACACCATTTTATTGGAGAGTTCTAGGACACAAAAATTCATGATTAAAAACCATTTGAATCACAAAACTTTTTGAAATCAAAGTTTTCGAATTCGCCGCCATGATCACTTCGGATTCGAGTAATCATGAAGCCTTTTTCGTTTTGAACATTTTTAGCAAAAATTTTGAAGCGAAAATAGTATCACTTTTGTTTGAAAGAAGGAAAACCCAAGTAAATAAAGAAAAGTCATCAACAATCACAAAGGCGTAGAGGTTTCCACCAAGACTGGCTACTCTACAACAAATCTATATGAAAAAGTTACAAGGGTCTAGTAGTACTTACAGAGTTGATGGATTTAAACGAGGATTTAGTCGCCTTATTTTTCACACATTCGGCACATACCGTATCCTTTTTTAATATGATATCCGGTAGTCCTCTTACTAGCTTATTGGTTGACAGTCTTGATATGGTATCCATATTTGCATGTCCAAGACGCATGTGCCATAGTAGTCTTTCATCCTTGTGAGCATAAAGGCATCTTTCTACATTGTTAGTATCTTTCGAGAGATAGAATACATAGATGTTATCTTCCCCTATCCCTTCAAAAATGATGTCTCTAGTTGATCTGTCATATATAGAGCATTTAGTTTTTCCAAAGTTAATATCATATCTATAGTCAGCAAGATGACTAATGCTGAGCAAGTTATGCTTTAACTCTATTACTAAACAGACATCTTTAATGACAGGAGAGGGAGGATTACCAATAGTACCGTTACCTATGATATAACCATTCATATTATTGCCGAAGGATACGTATCCTTCCATTTTCATCGATAGTGTTGCAAACATATTTGCATTTCCAGTCATGTGTCATGAGCACCCACTATCGAGAATCCATTTGCTTCTAGAGGATGAAGGATGGTCCATCTACACCACGAGTAGATGTGACCTTTGGTACCTGTAGAAGCATAGAAAAGAATAAGAATTTCTATGCGGCCCAAAATCAACATAAAACTTCATGCGGCTTAAAAACTGGGGAGTTTGATGCGGCTCAAAATCCCTGGGAGCTTCATGCGGGTCAAAAAGCTTCATGCGGCCACAGATAGCAGGGAGCCTTATGCGGTTCAAAATCAGCCTAAGCAGCTGGCCATAATTACTCTGACATAAAGGCGATAACTCTGACAGAGATGATGGCTTTGACATAAAGACAAGACGTGACATGCTCCTAAAAAGATGAGAAAATTATCATAATATCCGGCACAGTGCACAGTTCCAAAGAAGACTCTTTATGCGGATCACCTATGAAAAACCCTTTATGCGGCTCAGTCATGAGATAACTCTCATGCGGCTCAAAAATGGATCATCTCGCATGTGGCTCGGTTATGAGACGTCTGTTTCACTTAACAAAATGCCTAAAATTGGCTTTTGAAAGAAAACAAGAAAAAGTACAAAAGTACAAGTTGTTTCTGGGAAGTATTGCTATAGAAGTCTGATCTGAGAGCGATCACTTTGTTCCTTGGACCATACGATGATGATGAAGAAAACTGCTTGAAGAAGACGAACAATCGGAAGAACTAAGTCACTAGAAAGGTATCGAGCAATGACACTGACGGCACAGTCGAATGCTTTCCTGCTTTGCTTCACCCTGTTCTTGAGAAAAAGTCGAAGAAATGCTTCTGGGAATATCACTCTGAAAGTATGAGTTTTCTCAGAATCTCTTCCTTTGTATCTCTCTTGATCTCTTTATTTGTGTTAAAAATAAGTCTATTTATAGACTAGACCTTCTGCGCGTAAAAAATAACAAAGTTTGGTCTCTGTGCAAGTAACTGTCACCCACGATAAAAATCATCCTCTACGCATGATGACACGTGCCCCATGTAGAGTTTTGATCTCTATGCATGGTGACACGTGTCCCTCTACTTTAACAAAATAGGGAGAGCACGTACACACGTTCCTCGATAAATATGGCATAAAAGCCACGTAAGCAGACCACGTTCTCATGTAGCCAGAAATGATTGGGTGCAAAAATGACCCAAAATATACTTCCTGCGTAAAATAGCAGACTGGGCATAAAATAACCCAAAATATACCCTCTGCGTAAAGTGGCTGAAAAATAGCTTTGAGCGTAAAATTAGCTCAAATAAACTCTACGCGCACAAAAGCCTTGAGCGTAAAAGCTCGAAATAGCTTTCGTGCATAATAGAAGCAGTCTCTTGAGCGTAAAGTAGCCCATATGCACATTAAACGACAAGTATTGGGTTTGGTGTAAATCAAATCTTCTCGGCTTCTGTGTAATCCGCTGTTAGAAAATTATTATGTCAGAATAGTATCACGCACATTAAATGCGACGTGGACAGCCTGTCTCCCGCGTAAAGTTTTGTGGATAGCCCTCGCGTTGAGTAGCTCACGTAGAGTTTTACTCTGTTTGATCTCCGCGTAAAATCTGAGTCTGACTCAGTTTGACTTGCGTAAAGCTCTCAACTTCTTTGACTTGGTCTATGAAGTACTTTTTACGCTCCTACAAGTCCCTCTTCAAAGTTTTCAAATTATTTTCAAAATTTGAAATATTTGAACAGAAGCGTAAAATCAGGGAATTTCAACAGTCCGCGTAGAATTCGGGATACCCAACGGTCATCTGCGTAGAGTTCGGGATATTCAACAGTCCGCGTAAAAGTCGAGATATCCAACCGTCAGCGTAAATTTTGGGAATTTGAATCGATTTCAAAATTCTCTATAAATAGAGCTATACGAGTACAGAGAGAACTTTACTCGTCCTTCGCAATCCCGAACTTCTTTACTCTTTTTTCTTCAAAATCTCAATTTAAATCCATGGCCCCCAAAAGCAAGACCGCCACCGGCACTAAGGGCAAGAAGCCCGCCGCTATTTCGTCAACGGCCGACCGTATAGAAACCACCGTCCCATCATCGGTGGTGCCCCGACAGACCAACCCCGCTGTGGCTCCGGCCATGAAAGGTAGAACACCCTAATTCGGCCGTGAATTTCGTCAGAGAAGAAGAAGACTCGAGCTTTAAAATTCATGCCCACGTTATACGTGTCAGCGTAGAAACTAAGATAACAAAATACGCCCACGTTATACGTGTCAGCGTAAAAATAAAAACATACACCCACGTCTATACGTGCCAGCGTAAAAATTAACATACGCTCACATCAATATGTGCCAGCGTAAAAATTAAAATACGCTCACGTCTATACGTACCAGCGTAAAATTCAAAATACGCTCACGTCAATACGTGCTAGCGTAAAATTCAAAAGTGAAAGACTTTGCGTAAAACAAAGAACTTTTACACTTTAAAAATTTTATCAACTTAATTTTTGCCCATAAGTGTAAAGTTTGTATAGTCTTTAATTTTTATGCATAAAATTCAGACTTAAGTCATCTGCGTAAAAATTCAAATTAGATTTTTACTAACTTGATTTTTCTTTTTCTTTTGGCTGTGGACTTACAAATTCATCCGCTTGCAGAAATATTTGGCTCGCCAGCTGGTATGGTGGGCTCAAATTACTTGAAGAATTTGTCCCATGTGGAGTTCCCTCAGTCAAATCCAGAATACCCTGAAGGGAGACAACAGCTAATAGCTGCTCAAGGGGACAGGATGCTGTTGTCCATGATAAATAGAGAATTGTTGGTATCGCTAGATGACCAACAATTTTTGAAGCCAGCTTTCTTGTTCGGGGATGTGATAGACTTCCAATCACAAACACACCCCAAGAAGGAGGCTTGGGTGTTTAAATTTGGAGAGAGGGCAATGTATCTCCCTGATATGGCCAGAGATTACCCTTATCCGCATTCGTCCATGCCATCCATCCCCGACAGATGCTATGGAACCTGACTCCCAGCAGTCATGGTAGGCCGGACAGAATCATTTTCAAGAGGGATAGAGCCAATGAAATGGGCTACCACATCAACACTCCTAGTGGTGGTATCGTCTCTTTTTTCGGTCTATTGCCTGGGTTCACACCGAGCGAAGATTCAGCTCTGATCCAACCGGTGCAAACCTCAATGTTTATTAACAAGTTCATAAGGGCTGTAGTATTATATCCTCAGGCCAACCCTAGGCTACCAGGGTGGTTGACTCCATATAACTAGAACTGGATTCAACTTAGTGCCTGGATCATGAAGAACTTCAAGACGGACCTGGAAGCCATCGACCTTTATGAAGCGGTAGCCTCTACGAGCCAGGGTATACCGATGAATAGTAACCTATTCTTGGCTTTGATGGAGTTGTATATGAGTTCAACAAAAACTTTTGCAACCCCACTAGGTGAGATGGGTCTTGCCCTGTACGAGATGCAATTCATCTCTAAGCTGTCGATGGGTGAAGCTCCCTATGAAGAGTATGTTCCCTCCAACCGGGAACTAGCAGAAATCAGAGAGAAGAATCCTCAATTAGTTGAGGTCTACCAAGAATTGATGTGCCATTACTTAATTTGCACTACTATGTATGATAGTGGGTCGCACTTGGCATATACTAATAAATGGACAACCTATCTATTCTACCATGAGAATAGGATACCCAAGAACGAGAAGGGAAGATTCTAAGAAAACAAGGCTTCAACCATCAATACTTGTTCAATAATTCTTTCAGATCTGATCTACAGTTTGATGATCTCACATAAGTCTCCAGACCAGCATCTGTCTACCAAGACTGGAGACATCCCTGCGGGGACTGAAACCTTAAGCTACCTGAGGCTTGGCAGTCAGAGGATCTCAAGGGAAACCTTGCTGGCAGGATTTCTGTCTCTGTGGCTGCGAAGATGGGTCATGCCAGGGATTAGCACAATTGACAGAATTTATCGAAATGTATTGTGGCCGGCAGTACGTTTGGTGTTCAAGGTCAGAATCAACCTGCTATCGACAATGGTGTGTCGAATAAATGTAGGTTTGCGGACCTTTGGTGAGAAACTAATCAATAAT
This sequence comes from Iris pallida, assembly GCA_029216955.1. NCBI lineage: Eukaryota > Viridiplantae > Streptophyta > Magnoliopsida > Asparagales > Iridaceae > Iris > Iris pallida. The sequence goes on from JANAVB010033017.1 coordinate 1,329,114, forward strand.
GCTCCTCACCGAAAAGAATTCTCTAGGGTAGAGATGCCCTATACTTATCTGATGGGCTGGCTACTGCATCATAACTACAGTTTGATGCCATCGGGCCCTGGAGATAATGTGGAGGTCTTCCTCCAAAAATTCAATAAAGCCACATGGAATGCAACTACAGTGGCAGACACCCAAGTAGTACTGAACTACTCCCATGGATGGAACTTTTTCTGCACAAGACCACAAGTTCCAGCTGACTGCCTCGGTGTACAATTTGAAGATAGAGAAAAAGGAAGGACTTCATTGCCTGTGCCAGTTTTCAAATGGCTAATGTGCATCAGACCCACCCATCTGATGTACAGGAATGAAGACAACTATGCACTTGAACCGTACTTACCCAGTCGGTTCGCTCGTCAGTTTGGATATGACCAACTTCATGTTGGTAATCCCTCCACCAGCTTCAACTATTATGGAAAGCTAATTGATGGTACAAGAGCCTGGAGATACTTTAGCACTGCTTGTACCGGTGCAAAATTCAGAGTATCCACTGCTACCAGTACAACCGAGCTACGAATACTTCATACGTATGCTCACTTTTATGCATCCATTCGCTCCTTCGTACATGGCTACAATATGAAGGGGAGTCTTCGATGGCCCAAGGAAGGGAACATCGAAGAACCAGTCAGGGTACCTTCAAACATACCCGACGATGCTGCTGTTCCAGATGAGTATCTGGAAGTAATCCCTACGGGAGTTGGGGAAATAGCTGCAGGATCAATTATTATCAGCAAGACCCAGAAACCGAAATCAGGTGCAGCTGTCACCCTCCCAGAGAAGACTCTCCCAGAGAAGAAGAAGAAGGTTACTATCAAAGGGCCTTCTAAACAGAGAGACGCTACCCCAGAGAGCGACACTCCAGTCGAGGAGCCTCAACCCATTGCATCTTCTTCAGCTCATCCTGGAGAAGGATCTTCGGCATCCCAACCACCAGCATCAACAGAAGCTGCGAGAGTCCTATCTCCCGGACGTCTCAGCTCATCACTTCATCTGACTTTGTCACAAAAGGCACAAGCTATTGGGGATGCCGCCACAACACATACTGTTGATCCAGAGCTCATCCCATCAGATGAACCGGCTCTTGCCTTCGATGATGATTACTGGGATAGGGACTATGACTCGTACTTGGTACGACCTGCACCTACTCTAGGTAAATATAAATTACACAAAATCTATACAAAATTATGTATTATGATTTTGTATATTAGTTTATTTTGTTTAATTTATAGGTATCATCACTGCAGCAAAGCCTGTGGCTCCTCCTCCTCAAGAAGCTATTTATGAGAAAAATATGGAATCTGAGGAAGAGAGTTCTTCTTCAGAAGAAGATACTGTCCAAGAGGAAGTACAACAAGAGCCTGAAGTGCAGGCTCAGCCAGAATTGTCTTCTCTTGCTGAGGACAAAGAAAAAGAACAAACTGCAGAACAACCAACTGTAGATGAAGAAGCGGCTGCTGCAGAAGAAACAGACTTCAACGAAGAACCAGTTGTAGAAGAACCCACTATAACTGAAATACTTGAAGAGCCGGTAACCAATGAAGGTGATAAAGACATGGTCAAATCATCGACTGAAGCTGAAGACGTTGTAATAGCATCCTCTGTTATCGCTACTGATCCAGCACAAGTTCCTGAAAAGACAGTATCTGAACCTAAATCAGTCATTATAACTACCATTCCTCCCGCAACTATCACCGCCACTGAAACTCAAGTAGTTTCAACTCCAAAAATGGCTGGAGTAAAAAGTGCTGAAGACATTGTCCCTGAAGCTCCTGGGGATCAGTTAGCTATAGTAGCAACGACAACATTGACTTCATCTCAGTCTGCTACCAAAGCAACAACATTTCCTCCTAGTCTTCAGAAAAGGGATCTGGTAGACATTGCCGCCACTCCGAGCTCGAATGCAAAAATGAATCTCTTAGTTAAGATCCATACTAAAACCTTCTACAAGACCCTGACGGCTCTGATCAAGATGGTCCTGAAGAAGGGCCTCAATTATGAAAGTCTGAAGGCTGCGATTGCTCTTACTATCAGAAATGTCGCCATGTTCAATGATGTAGAGAGAGCAGCGGCGCTGGAGAAGGTGGTAGAGGGACTTGAATAGGCCATTAGAGAATATCTAAGGCTGTCAAGTGAAACTACTGAAAGTCTCATCCAAAGCAAGTATGACGCTTTATCAACTGAATACATCGCTCGGGAGACTACTTTGAATGAAGCTCTCCAAGAATACAACAGCAAAGTTGCCAAAGAAAAAGCTTTTTTGGCTGATGCTAAACCTCAGTTGGATATTCCGAGAGAAGCCTATGAAACTTCAAATATGAGAATTCATCAACAGAATGATAGAATTCGTAAAGTTGAGACAGAATTGGTTCGCTTGAAGGTGGAGAGGGAGCAGTTGACCACAGCTCGAGACCAGCATCTGACGCAGAGCTCAATATTGGAGGAGCAAGTCTTCGGTGCCGATGCTACCATCAAAACCCTTGACGAAGCCAAGGATAAGATGATAGCTACTTTCGTCGAATTCTCCCATATTTGTACTCCAGAAGCTCGGCGTACTCTAGCTACTACAACTGTGATGAACTCTCGCGAGAAGCGTCTAGCAGAGCTACAAAAACTGCTCAAAGACGTATCTTCTCCGCCTTAAGCATTTTTGTATTTAATACAGAATTTTGTATTCTTCTGTCTTTTTTATTCTGTAATATTATCAAGCAATGAATAAAATATCTGTTTTGTGGTCCTATCATTTATTTTGAATTTAAACAATAGGTATGAGATAGAAAACACTTATCAGAGGTAATATAGACATGACAAGTCTTCTAAACTCAATAAATTATATCTATCCAGAGGTAATATGGACATGATAGATAATGAATCTTGTTTTCTTTTTAGAGTGTACAATACTATCAGAGGTAATATGAACGTGACAAATCGTAACAACTCAAAGAAAAATAGATTAATATCAATTCAGAGGCCATAGGGACATGATAGATAAGAGAAAAAGTAGACTTAATATTTATTCAGAGGTCATGAGAACATGATAAATACTAAATCCCCTTCTTTTTTTAATCAGCTGGTAAAACAGAAGATCAAAATTCTCTTCTAGGAGAGCAAATAATCAGCTTAACCAAACATTAATAGCTGAGAAATAATGAAGAAATTCATACATAATATTTCTTCAAGAATTTGCCATTAATCGGCATCATGAGCAAATCTACATTAGGTTTAGACAACCTATAGGCACCAATGGAGAAAACTGTCTCGATTACATAAGGATCTTCCCATTTTGCTTGGAATTTCCCTTTGCTCTTATGAGTCATCACCATTGGTCTTCGGACAGCTAGAACTAGCTCACCGACTTTAAATACCCTCTCTTTAACTTTACGATTGAAAGATCGAGATACGCGGGCTTGATATAACTCGATGTGCTACTGCGCCTGAAGACGCTTATCGTCCAATACTTCAAGTTCTTGAAGTCTCAACCGATCATTATTCTCTGTAGTTAGCTCATTATCAATAGCTATTCTAAGAGATGGAATCTAGATTTCTAGTGGAAGAACAGCCTCACATCCATAAACAGTGAGAATGGTGTAAAACCAGTAGGAGTTCGTACTGTCGTTCGGTAAGCCCATAAATATTCTTCAAGTTTCTCATTCCAATCACGTTTATTAGAAGAGACAAACTTTTTGAGAAGTTTAATAATTGTCTTATTGAAAGCTTCGGCTAAACCATTAGCTACTGGATTATAAGCCGTAGAAGCTATATTCTGAATTCGATTCTTATCGCAGAATTGATAAAACGCCTGACTGGCAAATTGTGGTCCATTGTCATGAATTATCCTCCGGGGAATCTCGAAACGTTAAATGACATGGTGTTTAATGAAGCTAACCACATTAGATGTTTTCACTTCAGCAAGGGGAACTGCTTCCGCCCATTTAGAAAAGTAATCGGTTATAGCCAGTGTAAACCGATGTCCCTTGACAGAAGAAGGGCTAATCAGACCAATAATATCCATGCCCCAAGCTTCGAAGGGCCATGAAGCTGCTGTAGGATGTAAGAATTCAGATGGTTGATGAATAAAATCAGCATGAATCTGACATGCTTTACACCGTTTGGCATAATCTACAGCATCTGCTATCATGGAAGGCCAATAATACCCCATTCTTCAAATACGGTCTTGTAATTTTAGACCTGGTTGATGAGCACCGCAGACACCATCATGAGCTTCACGGAGTGTTTGCTTAGCTTCACTCTCAGAGAGACAATGCAGCAAAAGTTCGTCATAAGAACGACGATATAACATATGCAAAGAAGAATCGTAGTAGAATCGAAATGATCGTCTCTTAATTGATGCAGCTTCTTTTGGATCTTCAGGTAAAATCCCATGAACCGCATAATCAATAAACGGACTTCTCTAATTCCTTTACGAAAAACTTGATTCTATAATATAACTCTGTTCGATATGCAAATTATTCTTGACACAGAATAAGTCTCGATCCAACAAAGTAATGGTTTTGTCTTCTAATTGGAACAGCTAAGTCTGCAGCTAAACTAGCAAGAGCATCAGCTTCCAAATTTTGAAAATGTGGTACAAATTTAATGAAGAACCCTTTGAATGAAAGGACCAGCTCGATTACCACTTGATAATAAGGGATAAGGTCAGGATTTCTGACTTCATATGTCCCTCTAACCTGATTAACAATCAGTTGAGAGTCTACATAAGCTTCCAGGAACTCAATTTCCAATTGTTTTGCTACTTGAAGACCAATTAGCAGAGCATTATATTCTGCCACATTGTTGGAACATGGTTCATTAAGAGAATAAGCACGGTATATGACCATTTTATCAGGAGAGATCAAGACAATGCCTACTCCGGAGACAATATAGCCTTTAGATGTCACGCCCCAGAACCAGAATACTGGAGAGCGGGGGCGAACATAGCCAGCTACGTATATTGAAATGGAAACCACCTCGCTATACGGTCACGGCTGTCTAGATATGAGGGTTTACTGCAAGCTAGCGGTCTCTTAAGGTCAAGCCTATTGTCTCAATCTCAAGCAAGCAATATATTTACAAGATGTTAGACCACCAAATATACAATAAAAGGCGTCCCAAATATTACATATTCAGCTGATCATGAAGCTAGTCGTACAAAATGCGAGGACTAGCAAGAGTTAAGTCATACATGATCAACCCTAGGATTTATTAATCATGTTTACAGCCCATAGGCAGACAGTAAGTAAATGTGTATCGAGCTAACAGGTGCTCGTCAGCTAAACGCCTCAAAAGAATAATTTTTATAATAGAGTGAGTGAAACAAAATAAGAAACCCACTCATAGCCCGGGTTCCTTCTAGTCACCACCATCGGGCTAGAGGTTCGGTAGATCCTCGGGAGCTGCTCCGAAATCTGGCCACACAAAACCAGCTGGGTCAAACCCCAGAAAGAGCAAGTGCCACAAAGGAGGCCACGAAATAAGAACAAAACCAGCATATCAGAACATAAGAAAATGAAAGAAAAGTACAAGTAATAAAAGTACAGCAGGACAATAAGCGACTAGGGACATAGAACCATTCCGGGAGCCAGATTACAACCCGTAAACCAAACAAGGACCGGGGTTATAATCCTTCGCCTGAATAGCACTTGTCCCTATCCATTTATTGTTTAAGATAAGTAAAACAATCATATACATGAGTTCCAGGTATAGGGACTTAGACAAGACTTAGACCAGGCTGGACACCATACATTCACAAGCGGCCAAGCAATTTCTACGGCTTACTACTTTAACTAACTAGGGTTATCACAAGCCTAATTACTAACAAGATGCAAGAGAGAATTTCCCAGTCCCAAGCCCTGCAGACTATCCAGTTATCCTTCCGCGGGTTGAGAGTATGGTTGGGTACATCGCCCAGGAGACGATATACCCTTAGGTGACTTAGAGGATGCAACACATGACAGTGTGCTGGAAATGTGCTCTACTCGTCGGCAAGCTACAAGTCCAATTAAGGCGCCCAGATAACGAGATTGCCTGTGACTGGAAATTCTCCATGAACTATAGTTTGATCTAGTCATTATCCTAATCCATATTCAGTGTGAATCCATGACCGTGGAAACCAGGGAGTCACGTCCTAGACATGATGCAAGACAAGACAAGTGGATTGCATAAGCAAGCAAGCAGGAATACCCACGGTGTCAGAGTTAGTTATACGAGTCAAGTTAGCCGTCGCAATAGCATCAAGTCAAGCCAGGTCAAGTCAAGTTACAAGTACAAGTCAAGTCAGGTACAAGTCAAGAGTGCGCCACCACGGGCCACTATCAAGTTATCCAGTTACCATGGTTAATATGAATCCCAGATTACAAGTTAAGTGTGCACCCCATCGGGTTACTATCAAGGATATCAAAAAGTACCAGGATCATAAATCACAGAACTCAGGAAACCATATTGGTCATAAGCAAATCATCAAAACTGTGCCAGGTCGTGTCGAGCCAAGACAGTGGTGTTATGTGGAACAAGATCTCAAAACTCCAATTAACAATAGAGAAACCAAGCCCCAGAAATAATACCAAAGCACCATGATTAGTAGATTGTGCAAGGGTCCCTGGGGTCGGGTTGCGCAAGGTGTCAGGGGGTTAGATGGTGCTGAGTTGGATTGCGCAGGGTGTGAAGTACGCGGGGGTCAAGTGCGCCGGGTCGAAGGGCATTGGGGGTCAAGTGCACCGGGGGCAGATGGTGCAGGGGTCAAGTGCGCTGGGATGGATGGCGCACGGGTCAAGTGCGCCGGGGATGGATGGCGCACGAGTCGATGGCGCACGGCCAAGGGCGCATGGGCCGATGGCGCACGGCCGAGGGCGCGTGGGCCGATGGCGCATGGGCCGATGGCGTACGGCCGATGGCGCATGGGCCGATGGCGCACGGCCGATGGCGCATGGCCGATGGCGCATGGCCGAGGGGTGCGCAGTTCGCCAAGGGGCAAGCTGCGCTGATCAGTCAGCGCTAAAGAGCGCCGGCCGAGGAAGGCTGCGCGGTTCAGCCCAGGGGACTGAGCGCAAGTCAGCCCTGCGCTAAAGAGCGCAGGCCGAGGGGGGTCTTCTTCTCCAAGGCTGAAATAAACTTCCCAAGAACACCAAAACTTCAAGTCTTCATATCTTGGCCAAATTAAAACCAAATTTGGATTTCCAAAGTTCTAACTTGTGTAAAATTGAATTCTCTTCCACATGGAAGCATCAAAACAAGCAAAAATCAATGTTTGATAGATCAAAACCAAGAATTTTTGAAAATAATTAAAACTTAGATCTAGAACAAAGGAAGCTCCAAATCATAAAATGCCAAGTTCTAATGTTGGTCTCCATGGCCTAATCTAGCTAGTGGACAAATAAAATGTGGTGTTTATTTGGTGGCAAGGTGCACTTGTCTATGGTTGGAGAGGTTGTGTGGAGGAAGGAAGAAGAAGATGGAGGAGAATAAATAAAAGTAAAGAGGAGAGAGAAAAGTTAGGTGGGATTAAATGAGGGTGGGTTGTGGTGGAATGAGGGTGAAGCATAGGCTAAAGTGTTCCAATTGCATATTAAACCAAACCAAACCAATCCTACTCCATAAAATAAAACCAAGCCAAGTCAAAACCTATTTCACGAGAAAACATGTAAAGAGGAGAGAAAAGTTAGGTGGGATTAAATGAGGGTGGGTTGTGGTGGAATGAGGGTGGAGCATAGGCTAAGGTGTTCCAATTGTATATTAAACCAAACCAAACCAATTCTACTCCACAAAATAAAACCAAGCCAAGTCAAAACCCATTTCACGAGAAAACCCAAAATCTGCAAGTCGAGCCAAAATACAATTACGGGCCAAAATCCGAGAAAAGAAAATACAAGTCCGAAATACATGCAAGCTTAATCAAAATACGTATTCCGAATATGGGCATTACAACTCTACCCACCATAAAAGAATTCCGTCCTCGAAATTTAATTCAAGATGCTTAGAGGTGTAAGAGCCAGCTTATACTAATCACCAATAAGCTACACTAAGCAAGCAATCAAGCAATCATACATGCAAGCAAGGGAGGGAAAGCATAAGGCATAAAGGAGACATTATACCTTACGAGTCAAACAAGTCGGGATATCGCGATCGGATATCATCCTCACGCTCCCACGTTGACTCACCTAGAGAGTGATGACCCCAAGCAACACGGACTAAGCTTATAGTCTTGTTTTTGAGTATCTTCTTCCTCCGGTCCAAAATAGACACGGGCTTCTCCTCATACGAAAGGTTGGTACCAACAACCAATTCCGAATGGTCTAGGATATGGCTCGGGTCCGAGATGTACCGTCGTAATTGGGACACATGGAATACATCATGTACCTCACTTAGCGACGGCGGAAGAGCGAGACGATAGGATATGTCTCCTACTCGCTCTAGGATATCGAACGGCCCTATATACCTAGGACTAAGTTTTCCCCGCACGCCAAAGCGAATGACGCCGCGGTTAGGCGAGATCCTAAGGAATACATGGTCGCCGATAGCAAACTCTAAGGGACGCCGATGGGTATCGGCCCAATGTCGCTGGCGGTCTTGGGCAACTCGAAGATGATCCCTGACTCTTCTGACTACTTTGACGGTCTGGGCAATCATTTCTGGACTGAGCATCTACCTCTCTCCGACATCGTTCCATGCTAGTGGGGACCTGCACTTCCTACCATACAGAGCTTCGAACGGAGCTATTTGAATACTGGCCTGGAAACTATTATTGTACGAGAACTCCACCAGGTGTAGGTGATCTTTCTACGACCCATCGAAGTCAAGTGTACATGACCGCAACATATCCTCAAGAGTCTGGATGGTGTGCTCTGACTGGCCATCTGTCTGCGGATGATATGCTGAGCTAAACTGAAGGTGATTTCCCAAACTCTCTTGCAGGCGGTGCCAAAAGTATGACGTAAACCTTGAATCTTGGTCCGAGGTGATACTAACGGGCACACCGTAAAGCCTGACAATCTGCCTGAGGTACATCTCTGCCAACTGAGCCATGGACTGTCTAACTCTGAATGGGAGAAAATGAGCCACCTTTGTGAGCCGGTCAACTATAACCCAAATAGCATCTCAACCAGCTGGGGATCTAGGCAATCCAGTCACAAAATCTATGGTCACATGCTCCCACTTCCATTCTGGAATCGGCAAGGGTTGAAGAAGTCCAGCGGGCCTCTGATGTTCAGCTTTAACCTATTGGCAAACCAAACACCGAGAGACAAACCGGGCTATCTCCCTCTTCATGCCATTCTACCAGAAATGCTAACGAATATCACGGTACATCTTCGTGCCACCGGAATGAATAGAATACTGTGAACTGTGAGCCTCTGCCATGACCTCCTGTCTGATGTCTCCACTAGGTACACAAAGACGAGTGTCGTACCGAAGTGTACTATCTTCATGAATGCACAACTCTAGCCTTCTTCCTGCCTCACACTCTGCTCTGAGCCGCTGAATCTTAGAATCTGTAGATTGCGCCATCCGGATTCTCTCAACTATGCTGGACTGAACCTGTAGACTGGCCATCAATGTCATACTGGTAGGAAGAACCACCTCAATTCCCATCTTCTGAAAATCTGCCAATAACTCTGGTTGCGCTGTTAGGAAATAAATTTTGGCTCTCATGCTCAATGCATCTGCTACAACGTTGGCCTTCCCTGGGTGATATTGTAAATCCACATCGTAGTCCACCAGTAGCTCGAGCCATCTTCTCTGCCGCATATTAAGGTCCTTCTGGGTGAAAACATACTTCAGGCTCTTGTGATCAGTAAATATCTCCACTCTATCTCCATACAAGTAGTGCCTCCACAACTTAAGTGCAAATACTACTGCTGCCAGCTCCAAGTCGTGGGTCGGGTAATTCTTCTCATGATCACGAAGTTGACGTGATGCATAAGATATTACCTTCCTATGCTGTATCAAGACACACCCCAATCCTCTGCCTGAAGCATCGCAATAGACTGTAAATCCTCCGGTCCCATCTGAAAGTGTGAGAATGGGAGCCGTTATCAAACCTCGCTTTAACTTCTCAAATGATTCCTGACACTCAGCTGTCCAAGCGAACTGTACATCCTTGCGGGTCAACTGGGTCATTGGCACTGAAATCCTTGCAAAATCTGAAATGAATCGCCGGTAGTAGTCGGCTAAGCAAACCTCTGCTGCTGAACTAGGTAATGGCTATGACTCGATAGCCACAATCTTTTGGGGATCTACTTCCACTCCTCCTCGGGTAATGATGTGACCCAAGTAAGAAATACGATCGAGCCAGAACTCGCATTTGCTGAACTTGGCATACAACTGATTCTCCCTAAGCGTCTGAAGGAGGATTCTGAGATGCTGCTCATGCTCTGCTTCGCTCTTGCTGTAGACCAGGATATCATCTAGGAACACGATCACGAACTGATCCAAGTAAGGTATGAAAATATGATTCATGAGGTCCATGAATACGGCTGGCGCATTGGTCGCTCCAAAGGGCATAACAAAGAACTCCCAATGTCCATACCTAGATCGAAAAGCTGTCTTCGGGATGTCCTGCTCTCTAACTCTGATCTGGTGGTATCCTGACCGCAAGTCTATCTTCAAAAATACTGAAGCCCGTTTGAGTTGATCAAACAAGTCATCTATCCTCGGGAGAGGGTATCTGTTCTTGATTGTCACTGAGTTCAAGATACGATAATCTACACATAGCCTGGACGTACCATCTTTCTTTTTTATAAGAAGCATCGGGGCTCCCCAAGGCGATCCACTTACACGGATGAATCCCTTGGTCCTGAGTTCTTCAATCATCTTGTACAAAATCTCTAGCTCTGAAGGCGCCATCCTGTAGACTCGCTCTGATACTGGTGCCGTTCCGGGGATCAAGTCTATAGTGAACTCGATCTCCCGCTCTGGCGACATCCCTGGAAGTTCTTCTGGAAAGACATCTGGGAACTCTTCAACTATCCTGGGCAACGGATCTGCTGCTACTGCCATCCGTAATACTGGAGAAGATGGCTCCACTGTGCCTCTGGAAAATGAGAACTCTGGCTCGCCTGGAATGCTAAAAACAACCCTGCCAACATGGCAGTCTATCCTAGCATACTGGTTCCTCAACCAATCCATGCCTAAGACTACATCATAGTCTGCCATAGGGAATTCTATAAATCTAGCGGGGAAGTCTCTACCGCTAACTACGATCCGACACGAGGAAAACACTCGATCTACTCCCACAAGACCATTACCAGTAAGTATATTGAGCCTCACTGCTAATGACTCGGGCTCTAATCCTATCCGTGTCGTGAATCGTGCAGACATGAATGAATGCGATGTACCAGAATCAAATAATACCAATACTGGAGAGGAGTTGACGAGAATAGTACCTGCCACTACCTCACCTGGTATAACTTTTTCTTCCATAGTCATCATCATGCCCTGACCTTGTCCTCTAGCTGCGGGTCCCCTCTGCTGGAAACCTCTCTGCCTGCTCTGCACTTGGACTTGGGTATACTGCTGCTGGTTCTGCTGAAGAAACGCTTGGGCCCGAGGCAACAATGGCCTCGGGTACTACTGCTGCATAGGTGCTGGTCCCCTAACCGATGGACTGGTTAGGTTGGAGGAGGATGAACTACCCCTATTCGGGCAGGCTCCTATCTTGTGATCTGCCGCTCCACAAGCTAGGCACAATCCTTGCACCCTACGATAATCTGCCACCACATGGCCTGGCTTCCCACAATTGGAACATCCTATCGCGGAAGTCTGCTTCTGCTGCTGCGGGTACGTCGGGGTCGAATGTTGAACCAACGTTACTGAGGCCGCCCGCCTCGGAGTTCCAATAGTCAAACTCCTAGCTGTCGGGGCTGGAGCTGATGACTGGTGCATCTGACTGTGGGACCGCTTCCTACCTCCGGTCCCATCCATAATCCTCTGGGAGGTGTACTCATGCCTCCTAGCTGCTCTCAATACTGTATCGAACGTCTGGTGCTCGAACTGCTCGACTGCCAACAAGATCTCCAAAAGTAGTCCCTGCTGGAACCGCTGGGCCCTATCAAACTCGGTTGCCACCAAGGTGGGGGCAAACCTACTAATTCTAGAAAACTCAGATGTATAACTGTCGACTGTTCTGCCTCCTTGCTTCAAGGTGGTAAATCTTGTCTGCAGGTCGTACCGAGCTACAGCATCGAAATACTTCATCTGGAATCTCTCTCTAAACACTGCCCAAGCAATGGGTGCCACTAATCCCATGGCCTGTACTGCCCACCAACTACGAGCTAAGTTCAGCAACTGTAGCCGTACCACGGCCACCTTCTCATTCTCAGGTGTTCTAGCTGCCTCCAGAATCACCTCGGTATCCTGAAGCCAAGCGTCCGCGGCAATCGCATCTTCACTGCCGTCGAAGAAGGGAGGGTTCAAGCGCTTAAAGCTGTTGGTCGCGCTGTTCCCTGGGTGACCGCTTCTGGTCAAGGCATCTGCCACTACCTGGTACAAGGCGTCTCCTCGACGATCCTGAAAAGCTATCAAGGTCCTGATGAGACCTACCAAAGTGCCATCATCCAGCTCGGCAGGCTGAACGGGCTGAACTGGGGGCTCTCCTCCAGTAGGCATAACTCTGGAGGCTACTCCGGAGTGTTGGGCTTGATCTCCGGGCTGCTGGTCCGCGGGAGTAGCTACGTCTTGCTGATCGGCTGGTTCATGAACAATGTCGCTGAAGAAAATGACATAAAAAATAATAAGAAAGTACCAGGACAGATCAATGATACAAGCATGTGATCAGGTCAAGATTTTAGAGATTCAGAGGATATGAACGGAGATCAAGGACGAGTACTGATTGAGACATCTATTCGGTAAACCCTCACATTTCTTGATTGACAAGACCTGCATGGGCCACCACTTAAGCCATGTCACGCCCCAGAACCAGAATACTGGAGAGCGGATGCGAACATAGCCAGCTACGTATATTGAAACGGAAACCACCTCGCTATACGGTCACGGCTGTCTAGATATGAGGGTTTACTACAAGCCAACGGTCTCTTAAGGTCAAGCCTATTGTCTCAATCTCAAGCAAGTAATATATTTACAAGATGTTAGACCACCAAATATACAATAAAAGGCATCCCAAATATTACATATTCAGCTGATCATGAAGCTAGTCGTACAAAATGCGAGGACTAGCAAGAGTTAAGTCATACATGATCAACCCTAGGATTTGTTAATCATGTTTACAGCCCGTAGGCAGACAGTAAGTAAATGTGCATCGAGCTAACAGGTGCTCGTCGGCTAAACGCCTCAAAAGAATAATTTTTACAATAGAGTGAGTGAAACAAAATAAGAAACCCACTCGTAGCCCGGGTTCCTTCTAGTCGCCACCATCGGGCTGGAGGTTCGGTAGATCCTCGGGAGCTGCTCCGAAATCTGGCCACACAAAACCAGCTGGGTTAAACCCCAGAAAGAGCAAGTGCCACAAAGGAGGCCACGAAATAAGAACAAAACCAGCATATCAGAACATAAAAAAAATGAAAAAAAAGTACAAATAATAAAAGTACAGCAGGACAATAAGCGACTAGGGACATGGAACCATTCCGGAAGCCAGATTACAACCCGTAAACCAAACAAGGACCGGGGTTATAATCCTTCGCCTGAATAGCACTTGTCCCTATCCATTTATTGTTTAAGATAAGTAAAACAATCATATATAGGAGTTCTAGGTATAGGGACTTAGACGAGACTTAGACCAGGCTGGACACCATACATTCACAAGCGGCCAAGCAATTTCTACGGCTTACTACTTTAACTAACTAGGGTTATCACAAGCCTAATTACTAACAAGATGCAAGAGAGAATTTTCCAGTCCCAAGCCCTGCAGACTATCTAGTTATCCTTCCGAGGGTTGAGAGTATGGTTGGGTACATCACCCAGGAGACGATATACCCTTAGGTGACTTAGAGGGTGCAACACATGACAGTGTGCTGGAAATGTGCTCTACTCGTCGGCAAGCTACAAGTCCAATTAAGGCGCCCAGATAACGAGATTGTCTGTGACTGGAAATTCTCCACGAACTATAGTTTAATCTAGTCATTATCCTAATCCATATTCAGTGTGAATCCCTGACCGTGGGAACCAGGAAGTCACGTCCTAGACATGATGCAAGACAAGACAAGTGGATGCATAAGCAAGCAAGCAGGAATACCCACGGTGTCAGAGTTAGTTATACGAGTCAAGTTAGCCGTCGCAACAACATCAAGTCAAGCCAGGTCAAGTCAAGTTACAAGTACAAGTCAAGTCAGGTACAAGTCAAGAGTGCGCCGCCACGAGCCACTATCAAGTTATCCAGTTACCATGGTTAATATGAATCCCAGATTACAAGTTAAGTGTGCACCCCATCGGGTTACTATCAAAGAGATCAGAAAGTACCAGGATCATAAATCACAGAACTCAGGAAACCATATTGGTCATAAGCAAATCATCAAAACCGTGCCAGATCGTGTCGAACCAAGACAGTCATGTTATGTGGAACAAGATCTCAAAACTCCAATTAACAATAGAGAAACCAAGCCCCAGAAATAATACCAAAGCACCATGATTAGTAGATTGCACAAGGGTCCCTGGGGTCGGGTTGCGCAAGGTGTCATGGGGTTAGATGGCGCTGAGTTGGGTTGCGCAGGGTGTGAAGTGCACGGGGGTCAAGTGCGCTGGGTCGAAGGGCGCTGGGGGTCAAGTGCGCCGGGGGCAGATGGCGCAGGGGTCAAGTGCGCTGGGATGGATGGCGCACGGGTCAAGTACGCCGGGGAAGGATGGCGTACGAGTCGATGGTGCACGGCCAAGGGTGCATGGGCCGATGGCGCACGGCCGAGGGCGCGTGGGCCGTTGGCGCATGGGCCGATGGCGCACGGCCGATGGCGCATGGCCGAGGGGTGCGTAGTTCGCCAAGGGGCAAGCTGCGCTGATCAGTCAGCGCTAAAGAGCGCCGGCCGAGGAAGGCTGCGCGGTTCAGCCCAGGGAACTAAGCGCAAGTCAGCCCTGCGCTAAAGAGCGCAGGCCGAGGGGGGTCTTCTTCTACAAGGCTGAGATAAACTTCCCAAGAACACCAAAACTTCAAGTCTTCATATCTTGGCCAAATTAAAACCAAATTTGGATTTCCAAAGTTCTAACTTGTGTAAAATTGAATTCTCTTCCACATGGAAGCATCAAAACAAGCAAAAATCAAAGTTTGATAGATCAAAACCAAGAATTTCCGAAAATAATTAAAACTTAGATCTAGAACAAAGGAAGCTCCAAATCATAAAATGTCAAGTTCTAATGTTGCTCTCTATGGCCTAATCTAGCTAATAGACAAATAAAATGTGGTGCTTATTTGGTGGCAAGGTGCACTTGCCTATGGGTGGAGAGGTTGTGTGGAGGAAGGAAGAAGAAGATGGAGGAAAATAAATGAAAGTAAAGAGGAGAGAGAAAAGTTAGGTGGGATTAAATGAGGGTGGGTTGTGGTGGAATGAGGGTGGGGCATAGGCTAAGGTGTTCCAATTGTATATTAAACCAAACCAAACCAATCTTACTCCACAAAATAAAACCAAGCCAAGTCAAAACCCATTTCACGAGAAAACCTAAAATCTGCAAGTCAAGCCAAAATACAATTACGGGCCAAAATCCGAGAAAAGAAAATACAAGTCTGAAATACATACAAGCTTAATCAAAATACGTATTCCGAATATGGGCATTACATTAGGTCCAACCCGTGATGCTCTATCAAAATATAGTTGCCAAATGTCATCCTTTAAAGTCATGTTACAATCTACGACTTCATCTGGAATATCCTCATAAAGCTTAGATGTTTCAGGTATAGGGTCAGCTGCTAAGAAATCAGCTAATACTTGACCCTTCACTAATTTTTGAGGTACATAGACCATGTCATAAGGAGTAAGCAACATTGCCCAGGTGGCTAATCTGGAGTTAAGGATGCTTGGTTTTCTCATCAACACCCGAATAGGATTTATTCTGGAGATGACATGAATAGTTTGTCCTGACACATAATGTCGTGTCTTTTAAACGGCAAAAACCAAGGCCAGACATTCTTTTTCCACAGGAGTATACCTGTGTTCAGCTCCAACCATCATTCGGCTAAGATAATAAATTGCCTGTTCATGACCCATATCACTTTTCTGTGCAAGAAGAGCACCAAGAGAATAATCTAAGGCTCGAACATATAGCAAAAATGGTCTTCCTACCACTAGAGGTACCAGAACAGGTGAAATTGTAAGGTATTATTTGATGTCATTGAAGGCTTTCTGACATGCTTCATCTCAAACAAATGATACACCTTTCTTTAACAAACGAGAGAAAGGTTGACATCTCCCAGAAAGATTGGATATAAATCTTCTGATATAAGCAATACGACCTTGGAAGCCACGAAGTTCTTTTAGATTGCGTGGAGGACGCATTTCAAGAATTGCTTTGATTTTATTAGGATCAACGTGGATACCTTGAGAAGTAATGACAAATCCCAAAAACTTGCCACTGGAAACACCTAAGAAAGACTTAGTAGGGTTCATTTTCAATTGATGTTGACGCATCAACTCAAATACTGTCTTTAAGTCTTGAATATGGTCATCTTTCGATCGACTTTTGACAGCAATATCATCCACATAATATTTAACTATTTTTCGTAGATACTCTTGAAAGATATTGCTCATGGCCCGTTGATACGTAGCACCAGTATTTTTCAGACCAAATGGCATAACCGTATAGCAGTAAACTCCAAGGGGTGTACGAAAAGCTGTATGCTTTTCATCTCCTGGATGCATCTTAATTTGATTGTATCCTGAAAATCCGTCCATGAAAGACATGCATTCAAAATCACATGTATTGTCTATCATGACATCGATAATCGGAAGTAGAAATTTATCTTTTGGACAAGCTGCATTAAGATCACGAAAATCTATACAAACTCGGACTTTTCTATTCTTTTTCATAACAGGAACAATGTTGGCAACCCAGTCTGGTGTTGTTCTTCACGAACAAAGCCACATGTGATCAGCTTTTTGACTTCTGCTTCAATTGCATCTATCATATCTGGTCAAAAACGCCGCTGTTGTTGTTTTACAGGCTTAGCATTAGGAAGAATATTGAGTTTATGAGTAGCTACTTTAGGATCTAGACCCGGCATATCCTCATAACTCCATACAAAGATATCAATATATTCTTTAATCAATTTTATCAATTCTTTCTTTTCATCTTCCGAAAGGTTTTTACTGATGAATATTGGCTTGGACGTAGTTCCGTCGCCAACGTCAATCTGGACAATTTTATCTTCTGTAGGTGGCTGTCGCTGTTCAAAATGAAGCTCCCATTGAGTGTCCATTTGTTGTGCCTAAGGGTCATTTTCAAATGGCGCAGATTCACCATCAGTTTGAACCATGTTAACTAAAAATACGTACTCAGATTCATGATAATAGTTTCCTCCAGAATATGAGGATTGTAAAAAACTGGAAGAACATTCTTCTTCTGTATCTTCTTTGTACATGTGGGATGTATCAGATTCGATGAATTGGATTTCTTCAGAATCTGAGGATTGTGAAGAACTGAAAGAAAATTCTTCTTGTATATCTTCATTAAACATGTGGAATGGATCATATCCCAACCCATGACGAGTTTTCTGGTAAAACAGATCACCACATAATGGTAACCGTCTACCTTTACCTTGATTGAGACCTTGCATAGTCTTCAAATCATATCCCATATTCTGGATAATCTTAAGAGATTGTTGACTATATTTGTCAATTCAGATTCTTCCTTTATCTTTCTCTCTAAGATCATCTGTCTGAGTAACAGAGATATTTCTAGCCAGGCCAAACATAACTTGGCGCTTGTATTTCTTATTAGACGGAATCACAAAATAAGATTCTTCGTGACGTCTATAAGTTACGCAAGCTTGTGATGATGAGACTATAGGTAGAAGATAAGAAGAAGATATTAGGAACCTTTGAGCATAGGGTCCAACATCAAGATGAGAAGGAAACGAATTTTCCTTATGATTAATATACAAGGTTTCCTCTGTGTTTATGTCATTTTTGTGTTGATGACTTTGATTATCAGCAGATAAAATCATTCTTTCAATAAATTTGACATCCATATACTCCAAAAGGAAATCTTCATTGATATTAGAAAGTATAGAATGATCAATATTTACATCATTTACAAACTGACTACTACGCTTCGGATTGATCATTAACGGACCATCATCCGCCTTCTGCGTAGGCTTGCCAAGGTTGATAATCAGCGATTCTGGATCATTTGTACGAAAAGTACGTCCCTTGACCTTGATCATAAGCGGTTGAACTTGGCTCTTGACTAGAATACTCACTGATTCCTCAGACGAAGCTCGAGTTCTTCCTTTAACCTTGATCACCAAAGGTTCGTCATTGACAGATTGGGGTTGGATTCGACCTTTGACTTTAATCTTCAAAGGTTGATCTTCCGGAGGATCTTCTGGGGCAGATTGATCTTCTGCAGGTGATCGATCTTCAGCCATATCCAATATCTCCTTCACATGCTCCTGTTTGTAGAGTATTGAATCAGAGAAATAGGCTTCAACACCCTTGAAAGGTTTAATATCTGCGAATTCAGTCTTCACAATCCCTTGAGAATCCACGTACTTGAAGCATCGGTGGAGAGTTAAGGGCACAATGTTATGCTCATGTATCCACGGTCTTCCAAGGAGGATATTGTAAGATACGTCTGAGTTGATAACATAAAAGGTCGCCATAGTTCGAAGATCACCAATTTGAATCTTTAGACGAATCTTTCCCAATGGTTTACTCTTTTCAGAGTTGAAACCAACTATTATTGTACTAGTGTAAGTCAAATCACTAGTAGGAATCCTCAAGGGTCGTAGCATACTCTGAAGAATAATGCTAATAGAAGACCCAGGAACAATATAAATCCTGTTAATTTCAGTAGATTCAATATACCCTGTATAACACAGAGGCCTGTCATGCTTATTATGCTTCAACAGCATATCTTCTTGTGTGAAGGTAATGTTAGGAATTACCTCCATCACACTATAATAATGTGGACACGACACTGGTATATTGTCAGGACTCTTGAGTTGAGCTAAGCATGAATCTGCTTGTAGCAAAGCTTCACTCAAAGTTTCTCGGCTTTCTTTAGAAAGACGAAGCAGCTCAAAGATAGAGAGTCTAGCCGGAGTATTAGCTAGTTGGGCTAGAATATCGAACTTGTAGGGCTTCATTACCACCCCTTGATTTAAAGCAGATTTCAATGGGACGTCAAAGCGTACTGCTTTCTGTTTCCCTTTCTCAACCACAGATGGTTTAGAAGGTCGTGACTCAGCAGAAACAGGAGATGGTTGAGCTGGTAGTGTTTCAGTAACGTCCTCCGCTTCTTTAGAATTTCCTTCATAATCTTTGTGGTACTCTTTTCCAGATCTCGTACCAGCAAAGGTTTCTTCTTCAGACTCAGGAGAATGAAGTACCATATTACAGGTTTTAGTCTTCTTTCCTTTAGTCTTCCTCTTGCAAGGATTTTTATGAGGGACCTCAAAATCCAATCCAACAGTGGATTTTTGACCTTGAATTTGTAAAGGAAGTCGCATTCCTTTATCATAGTTCAAGCCTTCCACCTTTTGAAAGTCATAGCCCATCTTTTTCATAAGATGGACTGATTATTGACTATACATATGAGTGGGTAGCAGACTTTCAATAGATGATTCAACAGAGGAAGGAGGAATAGAGACCTGTGTAGCCACAGGAAAAAGAGTAATAGAAACCTCTGTAGCCACAGGAGAAGGAGTATTCGGGATAGAAGGAAAAATCCCTATAGGTGCTTTCTCATAAGCAGCAAAGACTTGTTGTACCCTGTATAAGGGGACACTATTCTTAGCTAACCATTGCCGATGAGTAAGTTTGAGTTTGGTAGGAGGAGCCAAATTTGGAGGGCATATATTCAAACCCTTCAGTCTATCCTCCAGAGGAATGCCGTCCCAAAGATGATCCGAATCATCATAATCTGGAATAACAACATGAGAAATCATATTGTAGGTTTTAACTTTTTGACCTTTCTTGGATTTTGAAGTTTTACTTTCATCTTCCATTTCAGGTACTAAGTCAGGATGTACCCACATAATTTTACCATTTTTTAATATGAGAGGCAATAATCCTTCACTTTGCTCTCTAGGAGGCGGGAGATTTATAATCTTCATTATCGCCTTAGAAATTGGGACAATCCCATCTGGAACTTGCTGTGGAGGAAAACCTCCAAATTGAAGAGAAATTATATTAGTTGTAACTGTATGCTCATCATTGGTTAAAGCGATGGCATTAGCAATTATCAACTCTTGGATTTTCTTCTTTAAGACATAGCAAGCCTTGGTATGATGATTTATGTATCTATGATAGAAACAATACTTGGGATTGTCAGTCAGATTCACCTCATTAGGCCTTTTTGGCTCAGGAATCTGGAGTTTGCCACTCTTCACAAAATATTAGAATATCTCTGGGATATCACTGTCATCAAAAGAGTATTCTTCTTTTGGTTTGGAAGACTCCGGATTATTTGGCGTCGTTTTGGATTTTGAAAAATTAACCACTAGGGTTTCCTTCCCTTTTCCATTGCGATTGCCGGAATTATTACCAGAAGAGCCTTTCTTTCCTTTGTCTTCTGAAACAAAGATCATCCCGTGTTCACGAGCCAACCTACCATTGGCCTCGGCTGAAACTGCTGCTATAATGAACGAGGCCCAATCTGTGAATTGAGAGCCCGTAAAGACATCAATAGTTGGTCGCAGATTCATTTTGCATGTATCAATCAATGCTGAATCTAGCATACCAGGAGGCATTTTCAAAGTTGCTTGTCGAAAACGTTCGATAAACGTCCGAGTATCTTCTTTCTCTTTCTGTTTAATTTCTATTAAGGAGGACATATTCATGTCCATACCTCCTTCATAGAAACGAGAAAGAAACATTGCTTTAAACTCGTCAAAAGACGATAAGCAATTGTCGGGTAGACTGCGATACCAGTCATATGTTGAACCCGTTAAGCACCCGATGAAAACTCTGGTGAGAAGAGCATCATTCTTTTGTAGATGCACAGTCATAATATCAAAATAATTGATATACTGACTGGAAGAAGCCTTTCCATCAAATATCACCATCAATTGTGGCTTGAATTTTGGAGGAAAGGGTACATCATTCCAATGAGGAGGATAAGGTTGCTTAATCCCTAACCTCTGGAGCTGATCCTTGTGCTTCAGAATTTCAAACTATGCTTTTAGCTTATGCACTGCTTGAATAGCTTCACTAGTTTGAGGAAGCACATTTGACTGAATAGATGCTGGATGTACCGTAACCCCCACCGGAGGTGGTACATCTTTTGGAATGAGAGGATCTGGAGATGCAGAATTCTGATTGACAGCAGGCTCTTGACTAAGATTATTTAAAGGTACATCAACCCCTTAACTATCTTGAGTTTGTGCTGCTACCTGCACCGGTGTTACCACTGCCTGCTGAACAGTTTGCTGAGTCATTATTATTTGATACATACTTTGCATCATGGTGAGCATGTCCTTCAGTGATTGTTCAACTGCAGAAAGATGATGTTCTGTATTAGCAGTTGACGTCTCCGGTTTATCTCCAATAGCATAGGATTCAACCTCCCTTGAACATACAGAGGGATTGGTATAGAGGTATGAATCAACACTATCAGTTTCTGACTCAAAAGACTGGGTACCCCCAGCTTCTGAATCTGAAGATTGCAACTGTCTTTGACTTCTTGACCGGGTATGCTGATACACCCCTTCAAAGGTGTCAAGCAGTCGGTTGAACTATTTTTGGCTCGGAGTCCGGGACGAGTTGCGTCTTGGACGTCGTCCTCTATTGGTATGAGATGCCATATTGACTGATGCATATGACAACTCATGTTCTTGATCATCAACTTGTTGCTGAGGCACATTATAGCTTAACAGGTCAAAAACTTATCGTTTAGAAGCCGAACAGCAACATTTGATCACAATCTGGTGACACTCACAGAGGTGATTTTCTTGGGGGAGTGTCACAGGAGATTTTTTGTTTTTACGCTTTTGTACAAGCAACTCGCGTAAATCAGAAGGGGTAGAAAGAGTCGTCTTCTTTATTATATTTGGGACAGAGAAACGTTTAGTCCCTTATGTATAAAAAAGATTACTGGCTGCATTAGCAGAACCAAACTGTACATTTTTACGCGCCTGGAGTTACGTGCGTAAATCCTGAGATTTTTGGGCACAAAGGACTCCATCAGTATTACACATAATTTGAAGGTTTGGTACCTTGCGTAAAGCAGTATAAGAAAGTTGTTGGTGGAAAACTGAAGTTTTGCCAACAGTAGAATTCTTGTTTTTATGCTGCTTGCGTGCAGGCAAATTTACTTTAGATACAAAGGCATCATTGTGAACTTTATATACGATGTCACCGACAGGAGATTTATATTTATGCGTAGAGCGCAAAACATGAATATCTGCCACGTCACAGACGGGAGATTTTTCTTTACGCGTACAGCGTAAAACTTGGGTGTCTACCACGTCACAGACAGAAGACTAATTTTTACGTGCCGAGTGTAAAACTTGATTTTTACGCGTAGAGCGTAAAACTTAGGAGTCTACCACGTCACAGACGGGAGACTGATTTTTATGCCCGGGGCGCATCACTGAAGTAGAGATTGCCTCGTCATAGACGGGAGCCTCCACAACAAGAGTGGGAAGGATTCCTTTGCCTTCGGAGACAGCAGGAACAGGAGATGGTTTGGACTTAGGAATCCAAACTTTTCGCGTCTTCCACAATTTTTGAACATTGGAGCAGCGAGTACTACCCCCAGTTCGGAGCATTCTTCGTAAGCAGTCTGGTCGAAGTGAACAACCAGAGTCTTATTTATCGATCTGACCGACACATCATCATATTGAGCAATTACTTTCTCATCAGAGGAGAAAGTCGTCCCCAGCAGAGTCGCTATTTTATTTCATTTAACAAAATACCTAAAATTGGCTTTTGAAAGAAAACGAGAAAAAGTACAAAAGTACAAGTTGTTTCTGGGAAGTATTACTATGGAAGTCTGATCTGAGAGCGATCACTTTGTTCCTTGGACAAAACGATGATGAAGAAAACTGCTTGAAGAAGATGAACAATCAGAAGAACTAGGTCACCAGAAAGGTATCGAGCAACGGCACTGATGGCACAGTCAAATGCTTTCCTGTTTTGCTTCACCCTGTTCTTGAGAAAAAGTCGAAGAAATGCTTCTGGGAATATCACTCTAAAAGTATAAGTTTTCTCAGAATCTCCTCCTCTTTATCTCTCTTGATCTCTTCATTTGTGTTAAAAATAAGTCTATTTATAGACTAGACCTTCTGTGCGTAAAAAACAACCAAGTTTGGTCTCTGTGCAAGTAACGGTCACCCACGATGAAAATCATCCTCTACGCATGATGACACGTGTCCCATGTAGAGTTTTGATCTCTACGAATGGTGACACATGTCCCACTACTTCAACAAAATGGGGAGAGCACGTACACACGTTCCTCGATAAATGTGGCATGAAAGCCACGTAAGCAGACCACATTCTCATGTAGCCAGAAAAGATTGGGCGTAAAAATGACCCAAAATATGCTTCCTGCGTAAAATAGCAGACTGGGCGTAAAATAACCCAAAATATACTCTCTGCATAAAGTGGTTGAAAAATAGCCTTGAGCGTAAAATTAGCTCAAATAAACTCTACGCGCTCAAAAGCCTTGAGCGTAAAAGCTCAAAATAGCTTTCGTGCGTAAAAGAAGCAGTCTCTTGAGCGTAAAGCAGCCCATCTGCACATTAAACGACAAGTATTGGGTTTGGTGTAAATCAAATCTTCTTGGCTTCTGTGTAATCCGTTATCAAAAAATCATTATGTCAGAACAGTATCACGCGCATTAAATGCGATGTGGACAGCCTGTCTCCCGCATAAAGTTTTATGGATAGCTCTCGCGTTGAGTAGCTCGCGTAGAGTTTTACTCTGTTTGATCTCCGCGTAAAATCTGAGTCTAACTCAGTTTGACTTGCGTAAAGCTCTCAACTTCTTTGACTTGGTCTATGAAGTACTTTTTACGCTCCTACAACGTCCTTCATGCGGCTCGGTCATGAGACACTCTTTACGCGGCTCGGCTATGGGACAGTCCTTCATGCGGCTCGGCCAGGATGCATCATTCATACGGCTCACCACAGAGTAGCAGTTGAGACACGTGGCAGAAATTGACCAAGTCTTAACAGTTCGGATTTAGTACAACAAACAGATCATGATCAATCTTAACCAATCCCCAGCTGTCCACTTCTTGAGGCACAGTTACAAGGATGTGGCCCAAACTTAGCCACGTGGCTGTACACCCCATTACTGATGAATTCCAATAAATAGCAAGGTACTATTCCCTTGCACACATACAGAGAGATATACACACACCCGGGCAGAGAGAGCATTTCTTCACCAGAGCCGAGGTTGTGTTCGATCGTCCAAGGAGTAAGGCAGAGTTGGTAGCACTTTTCTGAGCCTCTACCGTCACCCCCAGAATCTAAACTAAACAATTGTACTTAGATTGCTTTTTCTAGGTTTTGTTCCTAGGCTCTCTTTTGTACAAGCGAGTTTGTAATTGTGAGTCAAAGTTCAGTCCTCCTGTAAAACTGTTCTGTTCTATGACAATCAATGGCAAAAACGATGGCAACTCTGCTGGGGACTAACTTCTCCATTGCTGAGAAGTTGGTGACGCAATCGAACGCTGCCAAACTCGGCTCCACGCAACAGATGCTGGTTGTTCGCTTCGACCAGCAAGCGTTTGAAGAGATGCTCTCCGAAGGGAGCGCTAGCCCAATCCAAAAGCGAGCCGGCCCAAAGAAGGCCCGCAGGGCGTGGAGGCCCAAAACCGTAGCTCCTCCCTAAGCTCTGGAAGAACTGTTCTCTGCTGCTCAAGACGGCGAAGAAGACTCACATGCGGCCCCATTTCAGGCCGCAGAGGACCCTGCTGTCCCTAAGTCCGGCAAAGAAAAACACTACGATGTTGGACTTGCAGGAGCAAATAGGAACTCTATACGGTCCAGGAAGAAGCCGCATAAGGGTACGGGTCGCAGGAAGAACGCATATGCGGCCACCAATCCCAGCCGCATGCAGAATGTTTATGCGGCCATCAATCCCAGCCGCATGCAGAATGCTTATGCAGCCATCAATCCTAGTCGCAGGGAGATGACCTATGCGGCATCCAATTCCAGCCGTCGGACATTTGCCCTATGCAGCTCGGGTTCAGTCTTCGACCGCCTCTCATGCGGCCCTGACATCAGAAGCTCCAATGAGGGTGTGCCAGATTCTATGCGGCACAGCTTGGACTCTTTCTACTATGCACCTTTGGGTGCTAGAGCAAAGATGTCTAGGACAGCGTGGACTCGTCGAGCTCAGTCAGCTGTCCCAATCTCTGATCGTCAGAGAGTCCCGCTAACTGTTATGTGGGCCTCTAATGGAAAGTTGTACAAAAATGCCCATGTCCAGCCCCCGGCGGCAAATGGACATGATGGTTCTCAAGAGTCTTCCAACAATAATCGAGGACAAGTGCTTTTACTATCCCCGCATCAGGAAGCAAACATGATACCAACACACTTGTGTGCTCGGGATCCTCGGCCCCCAAAACGAGTGTAAAGGTTGATCGAGATGTCCTTGACTTGCGAGATGTGATCCTTCACAAGCGCAAGGAAAGAGAAGAAACCTTGACGTGCAAAGAGACCTTCCATGGACGTCACTGCACTCAAGTCATTGTCAATTGCTGCTGCAACAAGACAGCAGTACAAGAGGACCGGCAGTCCGTCTTCTAACGACTGTAGCAGCCAGGACCGGTCCTACAACAAAGCTCAGGAGACAAGGCGCTTCCTTTCGCCTCCTGTAATTCTGCCCGAAAGGTCCCTACCGGCAAGGTAGGAAAGAAAATAAGTACCTCCAGCCCGATAATCTTAACCAGTACGGCCAAGAAACTCTCATCTAGGGGGTTGTCCACAGCCGTCACAGAAGGGGTTTATCAAGGTACCCGCTCAAAGAAGAAAGCCTCATCACTTGGAGATTCGTCATCTACCTTCCTGGGGGTAGCACTCCTCAGAACATCCACAACAATCCGGTGTTCCAAGAAGATTAACCAGGGGAAGCAATCCCCCCAACAGATACAACAGACTCGGGCGTCCCTGAAAACGTCCAAGACGAGGCAACCTCCTATGCAGGGGGTAGCACCTCCTCCGAGTCTGAATCAGAAGAGAACATTCCCACATACCCCGACGACTTCTCTGTGCAAGGGTATGATTCGGAGGGCACGTCTTCTACAGTTCCTTCCACTTCTCCTCACGTGAAGACATTATTCATGACTGAGAATGACCAAGAAGGTCCCAGTGATCGGCAACGCCTCGACACTCTTGAGGCCATACTTTAAACTTTGGTTAAGTCAGTGGACGAGATCAAGGAGGCCCTACCGGCTCTCCAAGGAAGGACACCTGGTCAAACAAGCATGGGTCCCGCCGTCAATGCGGACTCAAACACAACCGCGCCAACCCCGGGCAATAGTCTACCAGGAATGTCGGCTCCCACTGCTGCAGAAGAGGCAGGGAAGGCGAGAAGAGAATTCCAGGAGCTCCGTGCAATGTTTCATGCCCGAGAATCCTCTCAGGACCTCAGGATACGACAGTCGTATCCCGTTGCATGGAGAGATGTCCCCTTCCCTCCAAGATACAAACCGTTCAATATCAATCCATATGACGGGAAGACCTCTGCGAGCCGGTACATAACCTACTTTGAAGTCACAACAGACCATCTGCCGCATGACGACACCATCCTTATGAGGTTGTTCATCGGGACATTAGAGGGGGTCGCGTTCGATTGGTATTGCAACTTGCCGGATAACTGCATCCATTCCTTTGTCGGCTTCAAACATATGTTCTTGGAAAGGTTCTACGAGGTGGGATAAGATGTGACAATGTCAATCCTCATGGACGTTGTTCAAGAAGAGAAAGAGCTGACAAGGAATTACATCAAGCAGTTTCGCTAAACCGCGATGAAATTGCCCTCCGGTAACCCGGACTCTTCTTTAATTAAGATTTGCCAAAAGAGGCTGCTCCCCACAATTAGCCTCTGGATGGGTGAAAGTCAATTTAAAGACTGAAAGACCTTCATCATCAGCGCCACTGGTGCAGAAGCAAAACTGAAGAAGGCTCGCCACCTGGGATTGCATATCTCGGATGGAAAGGATAAGGGCAAACGCCCTAATACCAACAACAACAACGGCTGTAGTTCCTCTAACAACTGGGACACCAAAGGAAAATAGGCCATGGTAGCCGATACAGCCCAAAAGCCTGAACCAAAGCAGGTAGAGAAGCAGTAGCCTCAGGTGACCTACTCCTTCGAGGATAGCCACGTCAAGCCCATCTTTGACATGCTCTTGCAAGGGAATAGAATTCAGCTCCCTCCACCAAGACGTGAACCTCGACCTACAGAAATGGAGAGCCCGAAGTACTGTCACTTCTACCGCTACGTCCACCACGCTACTCAAGACTGCTTCCAATTGAAGCGGTACATCCAGAACCTCATCGATTCTAAGGCTCTGGCCATTGATTTCGAAGAGGTAACCGTGGCTGCCAAAATGGTGTCTGTCCAATTCGGCAGTTTCCTTCCAAAGAGGACTCAAGATGGCGTAGTACCCATCTCCCGAGCAACAATGGAGGTCACTAACCTTCCACCGCCCTGAGACCAGACGACTGGGCTGGTGCCCCTCACCACGTCACGAGAGGAGGTCATGTGGGTCCACCCGGACTTGGTGCCTGAAGTAACCCAGTCAGCGTCATTCTCCATCGGCAAGAAGAAGGGCAGGAAAGCTAAGTCCTGCCACACAATCTCAGCTGGCGTCGAACAAGCAACAGCTGTCGTTACCCGGTCCGGTGCACAATCTCAACCCATACCGGACAACTCGGCTGAAGATCGTCAGCCGGCCGCTATTGATGCCCCAGGACCTTCTCATCCTCCACCGCCGACAAGCCCAAGCCAAAGGAGACCCGCTTTGACAAGCCGCTCCGTAAAGACGTACCTCAGGGACTGGAGAGGCCCTACAATTTTGACATCCTGGCACAATTGGCCAACACACCAGCCAAATTGTCATTATATGAGCTCTTGAGACTCTCCAAGGATGTTCGTGTCGCACTGAGCGAAGCACTCCAGAATGTCGACGCTTATTTGGCTCAGGTCAAGCTTACAGGGGAGAGCTCGCCAGCGAATTTCCAGGACAGCGCTTGTACAAGTGTAATGCCCAACATCGTGTTCACTTCGCAGGATATGCTCATCAAAACCAACATGCACGATCGCCCTCTGTATTACACTGGATACGTTGGCGACATCAAGGTGGATCGAATGCACATTGATCCCGGTTCTTCAATAAGCATCATTCCGAAGAGCTTGCTTCACCTCCTGCGCATCCCTATGCATCGGCTGACACCTACTAGCACCACCATCAGCGGTTTCAATTCAGGAAGAAGCTACCCTATTGGGAAGATTTGCCTGAAATGCTAAATTGGTGACCTTCAGTCGGAAGTGACTTGCTACGTCATAGACGCAGATACGTCCTACAATATTCTCCTGGGGCATCCGTAGATACACGATTATATGATCGTGCCCTCCATATTGCACCAGTGCTTCAAATATGTCGACAAACACGACTTCGTAAGAACGGAATTCGCCGACATCGATCCTTTCAAAGGGGTTGAATCCTACTATTCAGATTCCTGCTTGTATGAGAAATCGAAAATGTACCTGATCAAAGAGGATGCTCAAGAGTAGATAGAGGCTACAATGGGATCAGAAGAACCTCTGAAGATCCGTCTTTAGCCTCGTAAACCAGGCAGAACTGCACCTCTTATAATCACTCTGTGTAAAAAAGCAGCCAGTCTACCAGTGCTCACTGCACAAAAGGAACAAATAGTTATCCGACTTCCAAGGTCTAGCCTAGGGCCGAGACCCACTGTGGAGCCACTGACAATCAGACTACCAAGAGCCAGCCAACAACAATCAGAAGAGATCAATCCTTTTGTTAAGCCGATGATCATTTGTCTTTCCAGGACAAGTCGACAGCCAAGCGCTAAGCCACGGACTATAAGTGAGCCAACAACTCCACGTCCAGCACCACTAGTAGAACCCTTGATGATCAAGCAGCCCAGGTCATCCTCCCAATCCTCAATAATACAGGGGGTGGCTGAACAGGAGCTAGGGACAAATCGACAGCTCAGCACTAAGCCAGGGACCACTTGCGCACCAACGACCCCACGCTCTGCACCACCAGTAGAACCCTTGATGATCAAGCTGCCCAGGTCATCCTTCCAATCTTCATTAATACATGGGGTGGCTGAAGAGGAGCTAGAGCTAGCCAAATATGTGGCTGTGCACACTGATGTTCCTTCTGCTGATGATGTAATACCACCAGAAAAGATACCTTATTTTATCAATAAAGGGTTATCTTTGAACTACCTCGAGCTTAACAAGCTCCATATAATGTATGCTATGGAACACGGTCTGGGCATTAACTTACACATACAGGTGACAAATGTCTATACTACGAACCAACTTACTCCCATAGAAGGCGCTTGCTTCATAGTCGCGGGAGAAGATCATCCAATCATCTTCGGCCGAAAGAATGATCAACAGTCCGTCAGGCCAGAAGAAGTCGATCTTGAACCCGACACTGGAAGACTGCCCCTTTATCTGTATAGCTCCCGATCCAAGTACCTCATGCAAAAATAGGGGTATGATACGGAGGCTATGCCACGCTTGAACTACGGCACTGGCCGGCAATTACCTCTACAGTTGCCAGTCCCGGCTGGAAAACCACGGGATTATTACAGTAAGAACAGGCATGGTCTAGGCTATGTTACACCTACAACAACTCCGGAGAGCTTGGATGAGAAATGCGAATGGCATTCACATTCAACCGGATCACCCACTTCCGATTCAGATGTCAGCATCGGGGACGTACTCAGGCAAGCTTGGTCTGTCAATATGGCATTTGCTGACGCCTACGAAGAAGATGAAGACATACCCGAACTTCTCGAGTTAGAGCCTTGGGTCCAACAGCTAGATGCGCAATGGAAGAAGCATTTCGAACAAAGAGATCCCCCTACCGAAGATGAGGTCATACAAGTTGACCTCGGCGATGAGTCTTCTCCAAAGCCAATCTTTGTCAGCAAAAGTCTGACAGACGAAGAGCGGGAGTCGTTATTGTAACTCGTCAGAGAGTATATTGACGTGTTCGCCTGGAGCTATGAAGACTTGCCAGGGCTAACCCCGAGATTGTACTCCATAAGCTCAACATTCATCCGGACGTAAAGCCGGTCAAGCAACAGCAACGACGGTCCCGCCCAGACATCATGAATTCTATCGAAGATGATGTTAGGGTTATATACTAAAAGCATCACTTTTTTAGTAACCTTATTTCCTTAAATTTTGAATGAGAATTATATGGACAAATGTTTGCATATTGTATTTGTTGCAAGTGTTAATGCAAATGTCTGATATTCTATATTGTAGATAATATGGCGTATGGTGTCACACAGAAGATCATATTATTAGTTCCCTATGGAGTATATAAATAGTTCACAACCTAGATGGACTTGGACAATCTATTGGAAAGGTTGTAGTGTAATCTGGTATCAGTCTATCTTGACTATAGATTTACACTAGTACACTTTTTGTGTATTGAACAGGACCACTTGAGGTTGTTCTCTTTGTACTGACTACATAAGAGAACAAACACCGCTGTTATTATGGATGCTTGTGCTCTTAACTCGGATATAATAATAGACATGTATATGCAGTGTGCATTATTTTGACTCATAAAAGAGTGAGATTCATTATGGATCAACAACCTCTATGAATTGGATAATAACATTGTATGTATGATGAGCTGTTGATTATAAATGGAATCCATGTCCCGATACATCGGGTCATGTAAACCCTGCTGGTGGATTATATCCGATATGACAAATAAAGTTGAGCAGTACTACTTAAGGATAAAAGATGTCGAATCAATATAGTTGGCAGTAACTTAATTTGATCGACGGACATACGATATCTTAACATAGGGAGCCAAACGAGCATATAATAAAAGGAGCCCATAAACATAATTTAGGATTATGGAGGTAGTGCAACAATAGCTCATTAGTGGACCGAGCTATTGTTAATGGGCCTGGATTGTATGTTCGGGCTGAACACGGGATATCCAGATCCGTTAGGAGGCCTAACCCTAATTTCTCCTCATGGTCCCTGCCGTAGCCTATATATATCCTCTATTCTCTGGCTGCCATATTACCGATCAGAAATCTGAAACTTTCTCTAAATTCGTGATTCACGTAAGAAGAGAAAGAGAGGGCTACCAAGGAGAAGAAAAGTTTAGGAGATCGTCGCCCACACGACATCCAACTCGAAGAAGGAATACGTACAGAAGATCTTGGGGTCGTCCGCTCGAGATTGCCAGGAATTACTTGTCTCCTTTCCGCCGTAGGTATAATTCGTGAACCCTAGTTTCTGCTTATGAAGGGTTAGAACACATATTAGATCTGTTTAACTTTCTATCGATCAATACGCACACCAAAGAAAGGGTCCTGGGAATCCCCAGTTACATCAGCTGAGGTCAACAAACTAATAGCCAGCGGCTTCATCCGTGAGGAACAACATCCAGATTGGGCAGCCAACATAGTATCGGTCCTCAAGAAGAATGAAAAGATTCGAATTTGCATCGACTTTCGAAATTTGAACGAAGTATGTCCTAAAGATGAGTTCCCTCTTCCTATTACGGACATAATGATTGACAACACATGTGGCTTTGAGGGCATTTCGTTCATGGATGGCTTTTCAGGATACAACCAAATCAAGATGTTTCCTGACGACGAAAAGCATACATCATTTCGAATACCGATTGGCGTATACTGTTATACAGTTATGCCCTTTGGTTTAAAGAATGCCAGCGCCACATATTAACGAGCTATGAGTGTCATCTTCAGAGATCACCTGCGTAAGATAGTAGAATGTTACGTCGACGACATCGCTGTCAAAAGCCGTTCTAAGAAAGACCATCTGTACGATCTGAGGACAGTATTCGACCTGATGCGAGCACACAACTTGAAGATGAAACCCACCAAATCTTTCTTGGGCGTATCCAGCAAAAAATTCTTGGGTTTTATCATTACCGCCCAGGGAATCCTTATAGAACCTGAGAAGATGAAGGCAATCATGGAGATGGGTCCCCCGAAAAATCTCCGAAAACACAGAGGCCTTCAAGGGAGGCTAGCTTATATCAGGAGATTTATCTCTAACCTCTCCGGTTGATGTCAACCATTCACACACCTCATGAAGAAAGGCGTCTCCTTCGTATGGGATGAAGAGTGACAGCGCGTCTTTGATAATATTAAAGAATATCTATCGAATCCTCCAGTCCTGGTGGCCCCGGTTACTGAAAAGTCATTTTTGCTCTATGTGCGAGCGATGAGCATTCTCTCAGTGCTCTACTAGCCCAAAGCAATGATGCGGGACATGAACAAGCTATCTATTACCTCAGCCGAATGATGATAGGGCCTGAGCATAGATACACCACCGTGGAGAAGGAGTGTCTCGCTTTGGTGTTCGCTATTCAGAAGATGCGATACTATGTTACAGGACAGACCATCCACGTTATATCAAGAGTTAACCCCCTCAGGGTCCTCATGACCAAACCAGGTGCACTCAGCTCTCGCCTCGCTACCTGGGCAATATTAGTGTCCCCCGACGACATGATCTTCGTCCCGCAGAAGACTGTTAAAGGTCAAGCTTTGGCAAACTTTTTAGCCGCCTATCCAGGTTCGGAGACAACCAGAGTATATGAAAAAATTCCAGACGAAGTCGCCAATTCAAATATGGCTTCCCATGATACCGTCTGACGAATGTTCTTCGACGGAGCTTCAAGAACCGGGCCCAAGGGCAATATTATCGTTGGGGTTGGAGTGGTACTGATTTCTCCCTCTGGATTGGTGATTAATCGAGCATACTCCCTCATGAAACCTTGTTCAAACAACGTGGCCGAGTACAACGCCTTGGTTATCGGCCTCCGACTTGCAAAATAACTGGGGGTAGAGTACCTGGAAGCATATGGCGATTCACAGTTAATTGTTAATCAGATTCGGGGTTCATATGAAGTTTGCCATGAAGACATGATCCCTTATCATCAAATAGCAATCGCCATCATTACGTCCCTGAAAGGATTCTTCATAGAACATGTTCCCAGACTCTGAAATATTGAAGCCGATGCCCTAGCAGGTCTTGCCGCTTCCCTGGCAGTTCTAAATCATACTCATCATTTGGTCGACGTAATAGGCTATGAATTAGTTTGTCCTAAGAACAATGTTCAATTTGCTGTGAGTTATTCTGCCCTGACGGTCGACGAGACACAAGTTTGGAGACTCCCATTTATTGACTTCGCAGTCTATGGTATCGTGTCAGAAAATTCGAAAGAAGCCACATCTATTAGAAGGCATTCTCTCAGATTTTTCTACGATACAGAGACAAAAATGCTGTATCGACGATCCTGTGATGGATTACTGCTCCGGTGTTTGTCAGGTACGAAAGCCAAAGAAGCCGTACGCGAAGCTCACGACGACGCTTGTGGGGCCCATCAACCTGGCCTAAAATTTTAAGGCCGCCTTCGCTGGATGGGCTATTACTGACCTACGATGGTAGCAGATGCGATAGACTATGCAAAAAAGTGTAACGCTTGTCAGGTCCACGCGGATTGTATACATCAACCATTTGAATTCCTACATCCGACGGTAGCATTTTGGCCATTTGAGGCATGGGGAATGGATATTATTGGTCTAATCACCCTGCCTTCATCCAGAGGACACCACTTTATACTCGCAATTACAGACTACTTCTCCAAATGGACGGAAGCTGTTCCGTTCGCAGAAGTGAAGACATCAAACGTGATCAACTTCGTCAAGCATCACGTCATCTATCGCTTTGGACTACCTCGAAGGATCATCCACGACAATGGTCCGCAGTTTGCAAGCCACGCCTTCTATCGATTTTGTAACAAACATCGAATTCAGAATGTTGCTTCAACACCATACAACCCGATGGCTAATGGTCTGGTTAAAGCATTCAAAAAAACCATAATCAAGCTGCTCAAGAAGTTCGTGTCCGCAAACAAACACGACTGGAATGAAAAGCTTGGCGAATGCTTATGGGCGTACCGTACTACAGTCCGAACAGCCACTGGGAACACACCATTCTTTTTGGTATACGGAAGTGAGGTAGTTATCCCCTTGGAAACTCAGATTCCTTCGCTCCGCGTCACCCTCACTTACCGATTAACGACGGATGATAATTACCGTCGTCGGCTACAAGAATTGGAGGCCTTAGATGAAAAGCGCCTGCTAGCTCAACAACGAATCAAGCTTTATCAAGCACGCATCTCTGGAGCCTTCAACAAAAAAGTCAAACTGAGAACATTTCAAGTAGGCGATCTCGTTTTGGCAGTTTGGAGGCCGATGGTTATGACTCATAAAACTGCCGGCAAGTTCCAACCCAAGTGGGAAGGCCCATTTATCATTGAGGCTGTATTCTCTAATGGTGCATACCGTCTCACAAAGCAAAACGGAGACTTGCTCATGATGTCCATCAACGATAAGTTCCTGAAGAAATATTATGTCTAAACGATACCCTCCGAATCAACCGGATTGTTGAGTTATGTACCCTTAGGTACCGCTGAACTTACACTCTGGTCACTCCAAATGAATTTATATCGCATCTTCTGGGTAACAAGTCATGTATGATCATACCTCTGAACTTCCTCCCTAAAAGAGCATTCTCCTCATAATCTATTACCTGCGCTTTTAGTGCATAAAAAAGGGTAACAGGTCCACAAAATTCCTGAAACAACCACGTCGATGTCACCTCTGAGTTGTTTCTCTTCCATCACAAACAAATCACCCCTTACATAGAACTTCTACATCCATATTACCTCTGAGTTATTCTATGTATTCTTCGTTGAGTCCACTCCTGCCACGTCCTCATTACCTCTGAGTAGGAAGACTCTGTTGTAAAACCACCATATTTACCACGTCCTCATTACCTCTGAGTAAGTATGTTGGTTTTCTCTCGACTTATTATCTGTACCCAAAACCAGGATACGCCAAGGATAATAGGCCCACAAATGTCCACAGTTGACCACAAATGTCCATAGTCGATCATAAATGTCCGTAGCTGACCACAAATACTGTACTAGGTCCTCTAGTACATGCGCCTCTTTCTTCACCATTACATGCCTCTGGAGCCCAGCTGTTCCCTGGCATTCTTTCGCCTAATACCAAGAACTTCCATGTACGCCTTGCCACGGAGTCATTCTAGGTATCTCTATCGAGCTTATTATCCATACCTAAAACCAAGGTATACCAAGGGTAATAGGTCCACAGAAAGTCCCCCAGTGGGGCAAGTATCGTAACACCAAAAATACTATACAAACATAACAGATACCACAAATAAAGGATAAAGTAAACATATTCATTCATTTAAAATCAAAAGTCCTATATTTTCCTGGGACCAAGTCCCTATTAAAAAAGAAAAAAATGGAGGGATACAATAATAAAAGAGAGAAAAATTCGATCACGGCTCGGCGATGCACAGTTCTCTGAGACGGTCCTTCAACTTGGTCGTCGACCGCTCAATCCTCAGTGTGGCCCGACGCTCAGCCTCTTGAGTCAACTTCTATGCATCCTCCAGATGCGCACGTGCCTGGCAACCGTCCTCAAGTTTCTTTAGTGCACGCTCTAAGGCAGCAGAGGTTCGGGTGACCTGGTCGGTCTTCCAAAAAATTAGCTCCTTATCTTTGCGGGAAGCCTGGAGCTCAGATTCTAAAGAAGCTAATTTCCTCTGAAGCTGGAGGATCTGCTCGTCGGTATCGGCTGTCCCACGAGATGCGACCTCTTCCCGAACAATACAGTCCTCTTCTCTGCAGCTTAGTTGAGCGTACTACAGAGACAGATCTTGAAGGTCCTTCACTAGAGCAGGCTTGGACATATTACGTACCATCCTTACCTTTTCTATGGCTGTTATAAGGAAGGCGCGCTCCTGATCTATTGCTAAAGACATATCGACTTGCTGCAGTCCTTGAAACTGAGCCATGAGCTGATCAGCTTCTTCTAATTTGGGCTCCAAGAGCTCGACCATCCCTGCCCCGTCGGGGAGTGTTCTAAGGAGTTCAATCTGACCGTGGGCATATTGACGAGCCAATTCAAAAGATGTCCCCCTCTCCAGGGCAGCTTCGACCCCTCATTTTAGATGGCGGTAAAAACTATCAATTATGTCCTTCGACGATTCATCCAGAACTTTCGAAGAAGACGGTGTCAAAGGAAGAGTAGCTGGCAGAGTTGAAGACGGTTGTGAAGAAGATTCACCAAAGCTTGATGCCCCAATCACTAAGGATGCAAGTTCTGAGCGATAGGATGCCTGAATAGCAGTCATCTCCTCCTCCACAGTCCGGAGGACTCGAAGACTTCGCAGTACAGAAAGGTCAACCTCCGGAGATAGAGTTACA
The DNA here is from genome assembly GCA_029216955.1 of Iris pallida. Taxonomy (NCBI): domain Eukaryota; kingdom Viridiplantae; phylum Streptophyta; class Magnoliopsida; order Asparagales; family Iridaceae; genus Iris; species Iris pallida. The sequence continues at coordinate 1,365,759 of JANAVB010033017.1, forward strand.
TTAACCGATAAGGGCACAGGGACCATTTCTCCCCGCCCCGACAGTTCCACTACGTCTCCTCCTGAACTCGACCCGACAAGAGGTCCCTCAATAGTAGTTGGAGGAGGAAGAGGGATACTTCCTTACACTAGATCCCCCCTGGGGACTTCTCCCTCGATGATATCCGTTATCGACAGCGAAGGAGCAGGACCTGTATGTCCGGAACAACCATCGATCAACTTAACCCGAAGGATATGAAGGTAGAGCAAATAAACCTCCTCACTAGTCAAGACATGACATAGCTTACCAGGGGAGGGTCGCTGAGGCTGAGGCTCACTCACAGCCACCGTATCCTCTTCAATGGCGACACTTGAGCCAATTGCAGCTGCTTCCTCTGCCCCAGCCGCCCCGGAGGAGGATACAACTGGATCAGCATCAACCGGCTGAGGTTCAACAACCTCGGGGACTGATTCAGTAAATCCCACATCGTCCCTAGTGGGGATGTCAATAGCAGAAGAAATCTCAGCCGTCGTCGTAGCGATCGTGGTAGAAGGAAGCTCGTCAGTCATAGCACCAATTAAGGTGGCTATAGCCGAATCAACCTCAGAGGCGGTAGCCGGCTCTGGGGAGTTCACTTCTCCTGATGCCAACAAAGAAAAGAAAAATGATCAGATTATATTTCAGGAAGGAAGAACTAAAAAGATGGTCGTAACTCGATTCACCTCCGAAACGACTTCGACATCCTCACTTCTCTCCCTAATGCTCGGCCCGCGAGGCTTGACCGCAGCCCATTTTCGGGAGTAAGTTATGCCGCCGACAGAGGATTCACGCCTGCTTTATTTTCATGAAAGACAAGGCGCAGCAGGGGCAAATCTGCCACCGAATCATCTGCAGGAAGTGGCAAGTTATCAGGGTCATCCTCTTCGTCTACGTTGATAGACTTCGAGTCAGACACATCAACTGTCCTCCCCTTCTTGGTCCTTGGCTTCTCCTCCAAGCCAATACCAATAATAAAGCTGGTACTTGGGTCAAAATCTCTTGGGGGCTTATTCACCATAACATGGTATAAGGCCGCCATGTACAAAATATGTCCCGACTCTCTAGCATCGGGAACGGAGAAGCTGGCACGGGTGTGAACCGCGCTATAATAGTGCCAAGCCCGGATGCCGTCAAGAACGCTACCCTCAGAACCCAGGCAGGAGCTGGGATTGTCCAAGAACATTTGACTGTACCCAAATTGTCGGAAGAATCGACTGGGTAAGTAAGGCTCCAAAAAGACGGAATTACGGTTGCGATACACCAGATGTCCAGGGCGAATGTTCTGCAACCAGATGAGCATCTTCTCGGACAAGAATTGGGGAGATACAGCACCATCAAGATGCATGTCTCTTACTTCTTCGTCAGTAAAATGAGGAACAGACACGAAGAAAGAATATCTGTCCACTCGTGCCAGCGTCATCCGACAGGCTGGCATGGTAGTGTACTCCCAGGGCATATGGCGGTACTGGTAGATGAAGGCATCATCCGCAGTCACGTCGTCCTCTGGGCCAGGCCTTATCAAAGACGGGCAATGTATTAACAGCTACCCCATCAGATAATGGTAGGGCAGTTCAATTCGTTCAAAGTCCTTCGTCGTATCCTGAGTAATGACTTTGGACGAGAAAATACGGAGGCCACGATGAATGCTGCATACCATGGCAGGGAGTAGAGCTAGCCTGCCTCCAAAGACTAGCTTCACCGCAAGAAGTATCAGGTTACGGCTGATTCTCTCAATAGCACCAGCCCCTCCCGAAACTACACAGATCTGCAACCACAGCATCAGAAATCTCGCCAGGAGAGCCTTATCAGACATCTTCTGGGTATCTTGATAAAAATAATTAAAGGTGTCAGATTGGCTCTCGAATCTGTCACCCGTGGTTTTTACCCTCTTTGCAGTCAACACCTGATTTTGCACCTCCTTCCGGGTTTGAGGACTTCAAGGCGCAACCCGGCCTGAGGCACCTAGCTCAAACAGGTAGTTGATCCAAGTCTTGGTGTGAGGAAGATTTCCTTCCGAGCTATCGTTCTTCTTCTTTGACATCTGTTGGCACATGTTATGATGACATAGCAACTCCCGATAAACAGCCAAAAAATCCAGGAACTGCCGCTCCAATTCTTCAAATTCCTCATTAGTAGGGGTGTACGCCTCAAAAACTTTATCTCTCTAGGGCAGCTTGGAGACTTCACGCATCTTATGGAGAGAGAGTCCCATTTTCTCTCCAGGTGTAAAGAAGGTCCCCGTACGACGGTTGTACATCTCAAGAAGAGCCATGAACAGCTTCTTGTTTAAGGGCAGACCATAACAAGTGCCCCGTATGGCATGATAAAGGCCGATCTCGAGCAGGAGTTCCTTATACGTCCGTAAGATCCACAGGGTCAAATTGATCCATGAAGGAGTGGGGTTTACCAGTTCAGCGGTGACAACCGACCAGTGGGTAGGACCCCATCTGAGCAATCTGGTTCATAAAAGTGTCAGCTTGGGAGAACCGGAAGTTGGGACCCTGCACGTTTATGAAATTGCCCGGGGCTAACCCCATCACAAAGCGGCTGATCTGTATCTTACTTGCAACTACTGACCTCGATATTTTATTATAGTGAATATCACCCCCAAACATCCCCTGCTGGCTCAGGGTTAGGGAGTCCACCAATTTCCTGTCGATGGGCAGCATATTAAACCAGGATAGCAGGAAATGACGTTCCATCTAAGGAATATGAATCACCATCCCGTTGGAAAAAAAACTCCAACTTTCAGATAAATCTAGAATGTTGGAGTTCTTTACAGTTAGGGCATCCCCAAAGAGGAACGTGGGTTTCATATGTGTGCCCCCTAATTTCCTCGAGTTCATCATACCCAAAAGAAAGAAGAAGGATTGGTTTCTGATATCCCTTAGCCTGTCCTCAGATTGATCTTTAGTGATTTGGGCTGACACATAATCGACCACATGGTCGAACCTCACACCCACAGTAGATTGAGCTTGACCTACCAAAAGTTCCCCCGAAGGATTGATCGGCAACTTCACTGAAAAGGAAAAAAGGAAGAAGTCAGAAGATAGCCAGAGAAACCACTTAATATTTTCTGAGCTTATGCGGCTCTGTTAGGTGGGTCTTCATGCGGCCCAGTTCATAAGGTGCTTATGCGGTCATGAAGCAACTCTCATGCGGCTCGGTCATGAAGCATATCTCATGCGGCTCAGTCATGAGACATCTTTCATGCGGCTCGGCCATGAAGCATCTCTCATGCGGCTCAGTCATGAGACATCTCTTATGCGGCTCGGACATAAAGCATACCCTATGCGGCTCAGTCATATACGGCACAGCTTATACGGATTCATCATACAATACTTGAACAGTTTAGTGAAGACGAAAAGAGCATCAAACTATGTCTAGGCATAACAGAAAAAGGCCCGCACATAAAACATGCGACATAGCCATTGTGGTTAGGGTTTGGATTCATGCAGTTTCTTTCCAACTCTCTTACCATTAATAGGAGAATGAACGTCAGGGTGAGTCGAACTCGCCGTGTTCGAAGAGGAGGCAAGTCCTTTGCCCTTTGCTGTAGCACTAGAAGAAGCCTTGGGAGCCATGGATGATCGAGAGAAGAGAAGACGGCGACTAGGACAATGAAAAGATTAGAAAAAAGAAAGAAGGAACCTCTCTCCTCAAAACTCCTCGTACTTATAGGCTGGCAGAGGCGTGTAAATCGATAGACACCGCTTCGGATTTCGTGCTGACTAAAGGATAAAAGCGACTCTTGGGATTCTATCCCCTTTCATGCAAAAGACGGCTCCAAATCATCAAAGCAAATCTAAAGTAATTAATGCCAAAGTAATGGGACACCCACGTGGCACGAAACCAGTATGCGGCCAGAGAGAAGCCTATGCGGCATAAAAATCTTATGCGGACATACCCATGCTACTTATTCAAAGTATTTCAATTTTATAAATTGAATACTTTGAAGGGGGTCTTGTAGAAGCATGGAAAAGAATAGAAATTTCTATGCGGTCCAAAATCAACATGAAATTTCAAGCGGCTCAAAAACGGGGGAGTTTCATGCGGCTCAAAATCCCTGGGAGCTTCATGCGGCTCAGAAAGCTTCATACGGCCCACAGATAGCAGGGAGCCTTATGCGGTTCGAAATCAGCCTAAGCAGCTGGCCATAATTACTCTGACATAAAGACGACAGCTCTGACAGAGATGATGGCTCTGACATAAAGATAAGACGTGACATGCTCCTAAAAAGACGAGAAAATCATCATGATATCCGGCACAGTGCACAGTTCCAAAGAAGACTCTTCATGCGGATCACCTATGAGACACCCTTTATGCGGCTCAGTCATGAGACAACTCTCATGCGGCTCGAGCATGGATCATCTCTCATACGGCTCGATTATGATACGTCCTTCATACGGCTCGATCATGAGACGTACTTCATACGGCTCGGTCATGAGACACTCTTTATGCGGCTCGGCTATGGGACAGTCCTTCATGCGGCTTAGCTAGGATACATCATTCATGAGGCTCGCCACAGAGTAGCAGTTGAGACACGTGACAGAAATTGACCAAGTCTTAACAGTTCGGATTTAGTACAACAAACAGATCATGATCAATCTTAACCAATCCCCAGCTGTCCACTTCTTGAGGCACAGTTACAAGGATGTAGCCCAAACTTAGCCACATGGCTGTATACCCCATTACTGATGAATTCCTATAAATAGCAAGGTGCTATTCCCTTACACACACACAGAGAGATATACATACACCCGGGCAGAGAGAGAGCATTTTTTTACCAGAGCCGAGGTTGCGTTCGATCGTCCAAGGAGTAAGGCAGAGTTGATAGCACTTTCCTGAGCCTCTACCGTCACCCTCCAGAATCTAAACTAAACAATTGTACTTAGATTGCTTTTCCTAGGTTTTGTTCCTATGCTCTCTTTTGTACAAGCGAGTTTGTAATTGTGAGTCAAAGTTCACTCCTCCTATAAAACTATTCGGTTCTATGACAATCAATGGCAAACAGTACCCAAATTCTTAAGGGTCCTGAAAGGTTAGTCTTCAGTACTAATACATATAGTTTTAAATCAACTAGTCTTCTAATTCTACACTTTGGTAAAGTGTGTCCATATTTACCACAATAGTGACATGTAGCATCTATATTAGTGTTAGTTGTAGGATAATAGTGATGTCTATGTGTTTGTCGTATTGCATATGTGTTCATAAAAGCATGTCTATGTGTGCCATGTGTATGTGTGGGTGTTTATCGTGTTGTATGTGAATATGTGTACATAAAGGCATGTTTATGTGCAGCATGAGTATATGTGTCTTTCTTGTGATGTGTATTCTTGTGTTGAGTAATCTTTTGTCTTGTGTACGTGTTGTGACTGTGAGACTGATTTTGAGGTTTACTAACCTGTTTCCCCAGTCTGATCTCTAATCTTTTAGAGGCATTATTCAAAACATCACATTTGGTAGTCAAAGCATCTATTCTTACAGCAACAATATTATACTTCTTTTTTCTCTTCTGTAAGTTCTTTATTGAGTGTTGTGATATCACATGTTTGTTTTTCAATACATGATTCAGCATCGTGTAAGGCTTAATTTAAGCTTGGATAATTCCTAAGTGTTCTCTGTGGGAGATGTGTCTCTAACATTATCAAGCAAGCATGATAGTCTATGAATCTCAACTTCATGAGTCTTGATCTTATCCTTTGCATGTTTATACTTGCTAAGTAACTTTTTGTTATCTTTAAGTAAGACACTAATAGCATCTCCAAGTTCATCAAAAGTAAAGTCATCAAGAGGATCATTTGTTACCTTGTTGGATGTTGTCATTAGGCATACGTTTATAGTATCTTGGGGAGTGTCCTCTTCTTCTTCTGAATCATTGGCTTCGCTTTCGTGCCAGATGCTTATGTTGGCATACTTTCGAGAGGATGGCCTTTTATATGATTTTTTATATCAACTCCCTTTCTTAGCTGTAGGGCAATCTTTCTTGACATGTCCCGTCTTTTTACAACCGAAACACATAGGCTCTTCATCGTCATCTTTGTGTTGTTCCTTATTCCTTTGGTAGAAATGTAGAAACTTCTTGAAGTTGCGAACCAAGAGCGCTTGATCATCACCATCGGAATCATCATCGTCTGTTTCTTCTGGAGCAGCCTTTTGGCGATAAGCACCTAGAGTGATTTCTTTCTCCTTTGGAGCCGTTTCTTCAAAGTCCTTGAGATCGAGCTGTCATGCCCCAGTACCGAAATACGGGGACGGACTAGGCCAGCTACTCCGTATGAGGATAAAACGTCATACGGCGATCGTGGCTGTCAATCTTGCTGGGTATCCTAGCATGCAAGCAGTCTATGGCCTAAATCTGATCTCATATCCACAGGAAATAATCAATAAAATAACGACAAGAAAGATAATCATATGAAAAACAGGAAATACTCATATGATAATCAGAGAGTCTACAATAAAAAATAATGTAGACAAAAATACCTTCCCACACAGTTTCCTCAAGGTCAGAAACTGAAGCACGTCCTCCAAGTCAAGTCTGGAAGATCCACATGGTCGGTCACAGGCAATCTGGGAACAATCCAGGGTTGGTCAGGCCAACCGTAGCAAGTACCAGAAAGGAAGGCTCAAGGACGGGCGAAGAAAACCAGCAGGATATAATATAACAGAAATAGCATCTAAAAACAGTAAATGAGGTAAGGGATCGTGCAGTACCAACGCACGATAACAATCCAACAACTAAAAGTATTCTGGTCGTAACCTCGGTCGATAGCCTATCGTAGCACAATAACCAACCCAACAATCAAACAAGAACATGGGTTGGATCATGCACCACGATAGTCCATGTTCCTCAGTTATTCCCAAAAGTAACTCAACAATCATCACAATCATCCTAACATACACTAATGCCTGCATCGCTAACTGGAGATCGTAGTCTGTCATCGGAACAGTAACCCATCCCTACATCAAACAAGAACAAGGGAATGAATTACTGCACCGGGACAGCGTTACGTGCCAGCCAGCTTAGCAAGCAACAAGCCAAACAATTATATCAATAAGCGGCCACTCAAATGTCTACGGCTGTCTATGTGGTGGTTGGGTTACCCCAACAATGCAATATAGGAATCCTCAAATCGTGCTATATCCCGCAAGGGCTAGCGAGGCCAAATAACACATAGCAGGTAGGTATGCACGGTCCCTCGGAAGGCCACCGTGCTAAGCAGGAGTACATATAGTAGTCGAATACTGCCATATCCGTGGCGGCCAACCCCGACGTGCCAGGACGAGCCTATGGCGGCCGGTAATGCACGATCTCGGGATTCCGTTCCCTCCCAATGCTTCTACCATTTTTAGTTGCCTAGATTAACCCTACATTTATTCGAAATCACATGCCGTGGTCACATGCTCTTCCTCCTAGATGTCGTACCTCAGTACGAGAACGCTAAGTAAGAATCAGCCTCAGCACCTATAGTCCCAGTTGTGATCCATCCTTAGTGTTATGCAACAAGCAAGCAAGCAATCCTAACCACGCTAAAACTATAGGCCAACTACCAGATACCCTTACAGGTAATCATATAATATAGCCAGAATATCAAGATGGCATCGCAATGCCATATAATCATGGAAGTAGCACCTCAAAGTGCCAATAGACAAAGGGCACCGCAGTGCAAGGTCAGGGCCAGTACCTCACGGGGTAAGCTGGACTTATAGCACGGATACAGGTAGTCAGGTCTGGGACAAGGACAACTCTGTCAGTCACAAGAAGTCATCTGCCCACATCGTGGCATGGATATCAGGTCAAGTACAAGACCAGAACCTCTACTATAATAACATCTTAAGCATATATGGGAGCCTACAGCTCCAATCATCAAGTCGGTCTATCCACCAAATCAATCTATCAAGTGTCTCCCATCCATGAGGGAGTGAATATCACGTCAATAAAGACAACCACCAAATACCAATCTCATTTCCCCTAACAATGCTAGGCCCTCAGACTCACAGGAATCCTCCTAGACAATGATCACAAGCCACTAGAAAATAAGCCCCTCAACTACCAAGACACAGCAATCAACCAGGTTCTCTAACTACCGGAATACACAAAGGTACCGGATTGGGCGTTTGGGAAGTCGAGTAAAAATTATATAATAATACCCTCGATATCCTCCTCGTTCCGCGAAACACTCACACCAGTATCCAAAATCCAAAAGTCCTCGAAGACATATCTGATCAAATTAGAACATCACCAAAGAACTAGCAACACTATCTAAGAATCCACTTAGTCTACCATAATCAGTATCTCAATATCATATCTCCTCATAGTCAATCCTCGAATCAGATCATAATCCCAACACACGGGTCAGCACTTAATCAACGCCATCGGATGATGGCAAGGATTGTGTGAACCACTCTGGATCAGATCCACAACCCTTAAACCAAACAAGGACCAGGGTTGTAGACCCTCACCCGAGTAGAACCACTCTCCTTACACAATCCGACGGACAGGACAGACAATGAGATAACAAACTAAACTAGAACACCATCTAAAGGAAGAATCACGAGTCAAGAGTCTAATGGGTGATACCGTCGAAAAGGCAAGGATTGCGTGAACCACTCTGGATCAGATCCACAACCCTTAAACCAAACAAGGACCAGGGTTGCAGACCCTCACCCGAGTAGAACCGCTCTCCTTACACAATCCGGCGGACGGGACAGATCAAGACGCTAGGCGACTAATCTAGTCGGGAGTCTACCTAGTAGGTAATGAGATCAGGGATACTATATCAAGAAGAACATGCATGAGTTCAGTCCCGCAAACCAAAGAAATGGCACTGCCCTATCCTTCGAACCAAATTCCCAACCGAGAATTCTGGAAAAAATCTGGCAGAGTTTTCTTTGTCTTCTGGACGGGAGCACCCTACGAATTGGGGCTAAAATCCACTCGGCACAACCCGCCACGGAATCGCAGAATCGCAGACTGAGAACACTAAGTCTCAGCTACCAGTAGCACTACGATGCGTACTGGAAACAAGTCGATAGCCGAGAACACTAAGTCTCGGCCTCCAGTAGCACTACGATGCGTACTGGAAACCTCTCGAACCCGAGACCACTAAGTCCCGGTCTCCAACAGCGCTATAAAGCGTACTGGGCGCCAAGCCAACATGCATACTAATAAGATAACCGCCTCGCAGGGCGCACCACAACACATGTCCATAAATTCCTAACCCAAGCACAAACACCGCCACAAGAGTAGTTCGCCAAGCCGTACCCGACCGCGAGTCGGACACGGGGCATATGGAGACAATCCATACGTGTGAGTCGTGCTCGTGTCCTCGGAGGTGTGGATGATCCGTCCGAGTTGTTCGATACGGTCGTAAACCGGTATCGAACCAAGCTATCCTAAGTTATCATCATGGCAGTTCTACTACTAGGCTACACTAATCATGATTATATAATTTACAAGTACAAATTAATTAAATGCAATAAAATCCAGGAGAGAGGGCAAGAGCCGTCGATGAGCAAGGGATACTTGCCTAGAGGGCTCGGCTAGGTAAGCAAGTCTTCGGCGATCTGGATCCAAGCTAGCACGTCCATCGAGGTCCTCAGAACACATAATAAACAATCATTAGAATTAAATAATAAAATAATAGAATAATCATAAGAGATGGCAGAAGGCTATACCGTGCGGGTCCCGCAAGCAGTGCAGGGATCTGGCACAGAAACTGAGGCACGCAGACCGATACGGGCACGCAACCCGAGACGCGCACGTGTATCGAGATGCGCACGAGAATCGAGATAACTCGAATATCGAGACGAACAAGAAACAGAAACGTGCATGTAAATCAAGACGTGCACGTAGATCGAGACGACACAGAGACCAATGCAGCATGCCAATCGGAGCGAGCACGCAAACCGAGGCAACACAAGATACAATATTACGCACAAATCGATATGGCATGCAAATCGGTGCGTGCACGTAAATCGAGGCGGCACGGGTCACAAGTTAGGCACAAAGGCCGAGACACGAGGATCGAGGTAACACACAAACCGAGGTGGCACGGTGCCCGGGACAGCACGGGGCTCGAGGCGTCTCACTGCCCAAGGCAACACGCGAATCGAGATAACACGAGAATCGAGACAGCACGTACACCAAGGTGTACGCGTATCGAGACGGTACATAACCCGAGCAGCGCGGGGCCCAAAGCGTCCCGCTGCTCGAGGCGTGTACGGAGCTCGAGGGCTCGCTTCCCGAGACGTACGGGAAACGAGGAAACACGCAAGTCAAGCGTGCGCACGACCCGAGGAGAGCGCGACTCCCAAGGTTGTATACTGCTCGAGCAGCGTGGGGCCCAAGGGCGACCCGCCACTCGAGGCTGGCACAGCGCTCGCGGCGGGGCACGGCGGCTCGCCGGACAGAAGGGAAGAGGGAGAGGAGGAGCAGATCCATGGAGGGGAAGTACCGCCGGGGTCGGCCAGGCTCCGGCGGAGGGGAGAAGACAGAGAGGGGAGGCCGGAGGAGCTTACCGGGGTAGATCGGCTCTCCGCCGGAGGAGACAACGGCCACGGAGGAGATGGCAGCTCTGGCGGTGCTGGCGGTGGCGGCCGCAGCGGAGGCTGGAGGGGGCAACGATGATGGTGGTGGCGCTGGTGGCTGATGGCGGTGGGAGCTCAGGGCGGCCGGAGTGTAGGAACCCTAGAGGGGGGGTGAATAGGGTCAAGCTAACTAATCAAGCACTTAGCACAAGCTAATTGGCAATTTAAAAATATAAGTGCAAGAGAAGAAGCAAACACAATACCGACACCCGATATATCCTGGTATCCTCCTAAGAGGCAGTCCAGTCCCGGAACTCTCTCCGGCTTTAATCCACTATTTGAGCAAATAGTTACACACGAGTTTGGATCCGAAGAACTCGCCAACTTCTTACACAAGAGCTTTAATTCGAAGGGCTCTCCGACTTCAACCGAGAGTTTGGATACGAAGACTCCCCAACTTCAACCGAGAGTTTGGATACGAAGACTCTCCAACTTCAACCTTTCACAATAGGTTTTGATCTCCTTATACAATAGGATGAAGATCTCACTTTTCAACTCAATAACTCTAACACAATTTGTGAATGGCAAATGAAAGCTTTGTAGAGTTGTATGTGGATAAGCTTTGGTGGTTTGGAAATTTTTAGGCTCAAAGCATCAACCTTGAATGAAGGGGTTCAAGGCTATTTATAACCAAAGCTTGAAAAGAAGCCAAAGGCAACTTTTCAGTCACGAACCGGCATACCGCCGGTATGATCCGGCATACCGGCGGTATACCGGTCTGGGATTGCAACGGCTCGAAATATAGCCGTTGGGATCATTTAATGCTGAAAATCCGACCGTTGGAATTTCAACGTTACTGAATCGGTATACCGTCGGTATGATCCGGTATACCGTCGGTATGCCGATTTTGTGGACAGAAACTTTCTGTGAACAAAATCGGTATACCGCCGGTATGCACCGGTATACCGTCGGTATGCCGGTTTTCAGCCAAAAATGATCCTGGGCTAGTTTCTGCCCTAGCTTTCGATTTTGCCATCCATTTCTTGTGTTTACAATAATTCCTAAGACTCATTACAGACTCCAGATAAACATAGGCAGGTGCAGGCTTCTTTAGAGTCTTGAAATGATGATGGCATGGCTTGGCTTCTTCCTTTGATAGGTGCTGGCTTTTTCCCTTGGCGGCAGCTGTCCAAAGATATCCAGTTTGTGAAAACTGAATACCTTTCGGGGGCTTCGCCCCCGAACCCCCGACGAGGGGCGCTGCCCCCTCGACCCCCGTCCGCTGACCGGGCAGCGGAACCCCCGGTGCGTGGCTCCAGAGATGTCGTCGGGTGGTTCAGAGAAATCTTGTGGGATCCGTCGTCTTTGGCCCACCATGATTTCTTCATTGCATATGTCCACATTGATCTTGCTTATTACTTTTCTGCATGTACATGTTAGACGAACAAAGTAATATACATAGTAGCAAGTATGATAAATTAAAGCACATTAGGACTATGCAAAGTTTAAGTATAAGTGCTAAGGTGATGGCATAAATGTTAGTGATATCATAATGATTAAACTTAATTGAATGACCACAATCAAAAACTTAGTTTTGATTTTGGCAACCCAATTAAATTTAAGATAGATAAGCTCATATCACTAAGATGTAAACCAATGGGCACATATCACCAAAGATATAAGTATAAGTAGAAATGCTATAGTGATAGTATGAAGATGAGTGATAATGAAATGCTAAACTTAATAGATTAACCATATTCAAAAATATGATACAATCATTGGGCCAACAATCTCCCCCTTTTTGATTATGGCAAATCGGTTAAGTTTAGTATGGACAGTATAGATGCATGTATCACTAATATACAAAAGACATAAGCAATATCACTGAAAGCATACTACTTAGATTACTTATAAATACATACTTAAACATACTTCTCCCCCTTTGACATGATCAAAAATACGCTCCCCCCTACTAATAGATAAGAAATCAATCTTAAGTACATAAATCAGAGCATGAGGAAGGCATAGACAATCATGATCAAGATATACTAAAGAAAAACAATGGGAGAATGGTGTAATGACAAGTGTATAAAACTACATACCAAATGTAGAGTACGAAATAGAAAATTGCTTGTCATAACACAATATGGTTGGTAAAACCAAAGAAATTTGAAAAACAAGAAATAAGTATTTTACCAACTTGAAATCCAAGGAATAAATCCAAAACAATAGGATATGAAATATTGCTCCAGTTTTGGAAGAGAACTATGAAATAAAGGATTTCAAACAAAAGCCATGAGGAATAGATAATTGCAATTAATAGATACCAATTGAGATATGAAATTAAATAAACTTGATACCAACTGAAAAGATGTAAACTTGAAACATTGATCAAAGAAACCATTAATAATCATAATTGTCCACAAATAAATAGTGGAACAAAATAAAAGAATGATCAATGTAAAAAAAATGCAATTGATATAAAGTAATCTCATTATTTGCAAGATCTATATGCTTATCCAAGTTCATGCATTTGAACTCAATTACCTCAACATGCTATATGAATACCCTTTAGATAAACATGAAGGTAAAGGAGAAAAATACTTGAGAAGGAGAAATTCAGTCGACTTGAATGCTCCCCCTCAAAGTACTACCAAAGGTGATAAAAATCATGAATTTTGGATAAGTCCTCAACAAGGAAAGCCAACTAAATTAAGCATGAAAGAAAAGCCAAACCAACGAAAGCACAATAGTCATCAAGATAATATATGAAAGTTAATATTGAAGAAGATGACTTATTTAATCCATATAAAAGAGAGATAAATGATAAAGACAATAGCATATACTCTCACAAACCCTTCACAAATAAAAGTATCATGACCTCATTCACTAAGATATGAAAAAGAAGAAGGTATGGGTCCATGATGAACTAGGTATACGACATATTTAAGGGTATAAATGAAGTGAATCAATTAATTTGCTCCCCCTCAAAATATGCGTATCTAGTTCCAAAGCACTTATAGCATAAAATAGATAACTACAAGATCTAGGGATAAATCAACTATGGATTTCTCCCCCTTGCTCGATGCATATAAGGCTACAATATCGTCAAAAGACAAAAAATATCATCTTTAGTCAAGAAGAGATAACCAATAAATAGCCACTAAAGATGAGAAATCAAAAGAATATTCCAATAAAGCACATATAATCAAAAGATGGCATACATTAGTCTATATAGAAGAATCTCATATTTAAATATGATAGATCAATGTATGTAATCCTTTGAGAAAATGTCATCATGAAAAAGAATAAAGTCAATTAAGAACAATCATGATGATAGACATAATATAGCTCAAAAATAAAATAAAAATAAAACTCAAACATCATGTCCATGATTATCTAATTGAGAAATAATCAACCAATTTATTGCTTTGCATGGACTAGATATGTTTTATCACATATGTACCCATCAACGGGTAAAATCCAAACCTTGCTAATGGTAAATGATAAACCATAAAGTTCAAATAGCAAAGGCCCATATGTGGCAATCCATGAGTAGTCAAAGTAGAGTAAATAAATTAGTTTGATAATCACATAATAAGATAATATAGGACTACTCAACTAATAGGATCTTTTAACAATAAAAATAAACAAATTAAACATGATCCAACAAATCTCATAAAGAAAATTCCAAATCCATATTTATGATAAGATCTCATAAAATAATGAAAAATATGGAAAAGAGTCATTCTCATTTAAATGATTGCAAACATAATAAAGAAGAGATGTAAATGATAATACGATGAAAACATGACTCAAAAAGTGAGAGAACTTTAAGAGAGACTTGCTAATGACTAGTTATGGAAGAGAGTTAAAACAAGGAATCACAAACCTCTAAGAGAAAACAAGATTTAATAAAGAATTTGTAAAACTAGTTTTAGAGATTAAGCATATCACAAATCTTGTTTTTGTAAACTAGCATATCATATATAGAGTGAAGTATAGGAATATAGCTAGATGTGTGAAAGTGAGCCAAAAATATATAGCTTAATAATATATCACAAATAAGCAAACTATATAATCCAAATAAGATTAATGAGAGAAGCCATTAACGAGATAAATGTGCTCATTAATTCTTAAGTCACTAACACAAAAAAAATACTTGCTTAAGCATAGAGTTCACAATTAAGGGAATACATTTTGAATGATCAAAATGATTTAGAGACTCTTTACTAAGCAAGGATAAGAGCATAAGATGATAAATAAATGAATTAGACTCTTATCAAGTAAAGGACAAAAGAGATGTTCGTAAAAACACAATAAAATAAATCTCTTTGCCAAGTATTGAGATTAACCCAAGATAATGAAATGATAGAGCGATCTAGAGAATGCAAAATACTAAAGCCACATTAAAATAAGTGTATTCTCTAGAAGTGGAAAAATCTCAACACAAAAGCTCAAACCATAGTAGCTAAATTCATGAGAAATATGATGTAACAATTACAGGTATTCTCATGTGCAACAAAAACATCATTGGGCAACAATAATTCAAAAAGGAAGCATAACCCAAGGAATGAGCAAAGAAGGATCATTAAGATCATGAAAGCAAAATGTGCTAAAGATAGTAAAAATCATTTTCAAAAGCTTTCATAGTGCACTATAGAAATATATAGATGATATAGATTTAAAAAAGTGCACTAAAAACGGAGGTTAATATGAAAATAAGACAAAGCACAAAACCTTGTGATTCTTAAGAGAACTTCCATAAATAGTCAAGTGCAATACATAACAAATATTTTCTCTCACCATCCCAACTTAAAGATATAAAACAAATGAATATCAAAAGCTAGAAAATATTTATATCTATGAAACTATATATATATCACGAATAGGCATACATGAAAAGATCAAAAATCCATTAAGAACATGTATCCATAAAGTCAACCAAAAAGCTAAAAAGACATCATTAAAGGAAAGCTTTAAGGAAGAAGCATATTGATTCAAAAAGAGATACACAAATTTGATCAAAAGAATCAATAGCTAGAGTATGAGTTAAGCACAAGTTTAGAAGTAACAAGTATGAATAAAACTTTAGCTTAACTCATATGCCTACATAAAGGTATTTATACAAAAATAGATATCAATATAAGAGATACATGAACTATAATAAATGAAAATTTTAATGAATATAGTCATGTATCCTTAATAAATATTTGAGAAACCATCACAAATTCAAAAGCATGTATAAATAAACTTTATTAGACAAAGACATAATTGATTCTCAAGAAGATAATCAAGATAAAGTATGAGAATCAATAATGAATATATTATGTAAGCACAAGATTAAAAAGAAGTATAAGTATATACTTGTCAAGAATAAGAAGCTTGTGCTAAAATACCGATTTAAAGTAAATAAGACACATTAAAAACAAACCGGCAAGAAATAATTATTTCAAAAACTTTAAAGACGGAGAGTTAAAATCATATTAACTCAAATCAAAAACCAAACTCCTATGGACTAGAGTGATATACATGCTTTATAAATAAAGATTAAGAATAACAAGCATGCATAAATTAAATGTGTCACACTTAATAGAAAATGAGTGATAAACTACAAGTGTGAACTAAACATTTAAGCTAAGTAACTAGTCATGCTAGATAAAAGAAATAATAAGAGAATTAACTAAGCATGCTAGTATTATATCTCACATTGATTTATACAATAAGCAACTAAGGATATCAATGTGAGCTAGTAGCAAGACATCAAGAGAAACATGCTAGATTCTACAAATATAAACAATTTAAAGAGAAACGATTAGCATGTTACCAAAGTGGCTCTAGTGGCCACACTTGTGTTGGTGCAATTGCTTAGAAGATGACCTTTGAGCTTTGCAACCACCAACACGTTCCTCGGTGCTATGTCCCGATACAAGAAGCTTCACCTACAACATTAGATGAAGACTTTGGTATCCAAATAAACTTGGATCCACATTTGTTAGCTTTAGGGACCCATATACTATTTACTCTAGCATTGGTAGAAAAACTCCTACGAATAGGACAAGTTAAGCTCATGTGTCCAATGCGAGAGCAATAGAAGCACCTAATACTAGTGTGTGCACATGTATCAGAATGAGCATAGTTATGAACATGTGACATACTAGAATAATGAATATCTCTAGAATGAGCATGAGAAGATTTGGTTTTAAGAATATTATGTTCTAATAACAAATCATCATGCATACAAGTAAGAGAATCAAATTTAACATTTAAAGCATTATTCTCTTTTTCAAATAAAGCAATTCTAGAGATAAAAGCATCATTTTGTTTCTTTAAAGTGTCAATAGAAGAATCATGCAAATGATTAAGCTCATGTGTTTGCCTCTTAAGATCTTCTATTGATGAGGAAAGAGATTTGATTTTCAAAATTAAAGCCTCATTCAAACTCTTTAAAGAAACACAAGATGAGTTTTGAGAATCAAGTCTAGATAATAAAATATTGTTTTCATTTCTCAAAAACTCATTTGCTTCTTCCAAATGAATAACCTTTTCAGAAAGTTCTTCATTTGTAGAATGAAGGTTGTCAAGAATCTCTAAGGATTGTTTAGCCATGGCTTTCCACTTAGAGCATTTCTTGCATTTAGAAGAAACAAGATTGTCTATGCTACTAGAAATAAAACCCTCTTTATCGGAGGATGAGGAATAGGTTGCCATAGAAAAATAACAAGGATCTACTCTAAGGATGTTAAGCCTAACAATAGAGTCCTTGCTCTGATACCAATTGTAGGAACCCTAGAGGGGGGGTGAATAGGGTCAAGCTAACTAATCAAGCACTTAGCACAAGCTAATTGGCAATTTAAAAATATAAGTGCAAGAGAAGAAGCAAACACAATACCGACACCCGATATATCCTGGTATCCTCCTAAGAGGCAGTCCAGTCCCGGAACTCTCTCCGGCTTTAATCCACTATTTGAGCAAATAGTTACACACGAGTTTGGATCCGAAGAACTCGCCAACTTCTTACACAAGAGCTTTAATTCGAAGGGCTCTCCGACTTCAACCGAGAGTTTGGATACGAAGACTCCCCAACTTCAACCGAGAGTTTGGATACGAAGACTCTCCAACTTCAACCTTTCACAATAGGTTTTGATCTCCTTATACAATAGGATGAAGATCTCACTTTTCAACTCAATAACTCTAACACAATTTGTGAATGGCAAATGAAAGCTTTGTAGAGTTGTATGTGGATAAGCTTTGGTGGTTTGGAAATTTTTAGGCTCAAAGCATCAACCTTGAATGAAGGGGTTCAAGGCTATTTATAACCAAAGCTTGAAAAGAAGCCAAAGGCAACTTTTCAGTCACGAACCGGCATACCGCCGGTATGATCCGGCATACCGGCGGTATACCGGTCTGGGATTGCAACGGCTCGAAATATAGCCGTTGGGATCATTTAATGCTGAAAATCCGACCGTTGGAATTTCAACGTTACTGAATCGGTATACCGTCGGTATGATCCGGTATACCGTCGGTATGCCGATTTTGTGGACAGAAACTTTCTGTGAACAAAATCGGTATACCGCCGGTATGCACCGGTATACCGTCGGTATGCCGGTTTTCAGCCAAAAATGATCCTGGGCTAGTTTCTGCCCTAGCTTTCGATTTTGCCATCCATTTCTTGTGTTTACAATAATTCCTAAGACTCATTACAGACTCCAGATAAACATAGGCAGGTGCAGGCTTCTTTAGAGTCTTGAAATGATGATGGCATGGCTTGGCTTCTTCCTTTGATAGGTGCTGGCTTTTTCCCTTGGCGGCAGCTGTCCAAAGATATCCAGTTTGTGAAAACTGAATACCTTTCGGGGGCTTCGCCCCCGAACCCCCGACGAGGGGCGCTGCCCCCTCGACCCCCGTCCGCTGACCGGGCAGCGGAACCCCCGGTGCGTGGCTCCAGAGATGTCGTCGGGTGGTTCAGAGAAATCTTGTGGGATCCGTCGTCTTTGGCCCACCATGATTTCTTCATTGCATATGTCCACATTGATCTTGCTTATTACTTTTCTGCATGTACATGTTAGACGAACAAAGTAATATACATAGTAGCAAGTATGATAAATTAAAGCACATTAGGACTATGCAAAGTTTAAGTATAAGTGCTAAGGTGATGGCATAAATGTTAGTGATATCATAATGATTAAACTTAATTGAATGACCACAATCAAAAACTTAGTTTTGATTTTGGCAACCCAATTAAATTTAAGATAGATAAGCTCATATCACTAAGATGTAAACCAATGGGCACATATCACCAAAGATATAAGTATAAGTAGAAATGCTATAGTGATAGTATGAAGATGAGTGATAATGAAATGCTAAACTTAATAGATTAACCATATTCAAAAATATGATACAATCATTGGGCCAACACGGAGGTCGGCGGAGGTCGGGAGAAGAGAGGGAGACAGCGAGCGAGAGAGAGGGACGAGAGGCCGAGTGAGCGGAAGAGAGGAGAGTTGAGGGAGAAGAGAGAGGGCCGGGGGGGTGAGTGTGGTCGGGAGAGAGATGAGAGAGAGAAAGAAATTGGGGGTGGGGGTCGGCTGATCCAGCAAGTAAGAGGGGAGAGAGAGGAAGAGTGAAGAGAGAGGTGTGGGGGTTAGGTAGGGGGAGGAGAGAGAGATGATGTGAGGGAGTAAAATGACAAGAGAGAGGGGGAGTAGATATTTTGGAGGGTAGACTAGGATCATGAAATTAATTAATAACAAATAATTAATGAGGGCAAAATCACCTCCAATAAAATAATAAAAATTTTAAATACACCCCAAAAATTAAAATCCTCCAAAATACGAAATACAGTCGAAATACAGTCATATACCTATTTCTAAAATAGGGATATGGCACGAGCTCATGCATCATTAGTTTGCCCACCAGAGTTTTCAGAGACATGGTGGTGAGATCATTGCCTTCGATGATTATCGTGGCTTTGGGGTTCCAGTTCTTCGTTAATCCTCTTAGCACCTTGCGTATCTTCTTAAGGTTGGAGTAGTCCTTACCGAGGGAAGAAAGAGGGTTGACGATGTCGAGGAATCTAGTGATCATTTATTTGATCGTCGCATTGGGCATCATCTTGAATGCTTCGTACTCCTGTGTTAGCCGACTGATTTTTGATTCCTTGACTTATGTGGTTCCTTCGTGAGTCACTTCTAGAAGCTTTTATACTTCGTAGGAAGTGGAACACGTAGATACCTGTTGAATTCAGTCATGTCTATAGCACAGAAGAGAGCATTAATAGCCCTAGCATCTAGACTAGCCTGTTTATTTTCTTAATCAGTATATTTGTCATGGGGTTTCTCTATGAGATTTTCCTCAACAACAATTCTAGCAGGCTTCTTATAACCATTTGTGACTATGGTCCATAAGTCAAAGTCTAGAGATTACACATAGAAACTCATTTGCGTCCTCCAGTAAGTGTAGTTGGTTCCATCAAATAGGGATGGCCTATTAGTGGACTGTCCTTCACCATAGTTGGTAAAGATAGTTGTGTGGTTGCCATGGATCAGCTTTAGGATGTTAATCCTTTATCAAGAGAACAAAGCTCTGATACCAATTAAAGTTACGTATAGGCAACTCTAGATGAGGGTGAATAGAGTTTGTGTCAAAAATAACCAATTAAAAATTAACTTTATGCCAAGTCCAGAAGTAACTACCAAAAGAATATATAATCAGAGTAGTAATGCAGAAATTAAGAGAGATTAGAAGAGTATACGCAAACACAACGATATAACCTAGTTTTCCTCGTGGAGGACTAGTCCAGGCCTGAGAACTCTCGCTCATGATTGAAATCCACTATTTGTGAAATAGGGTATACACGTGCCTTTACTCAGAAGAGCAGGCCAACTTCTTATAACTTCGCAGAGACGAAACTTAGAATTGTCCAAGTGACTTCTTTTCAACTCTTGCACAGAAACTTCTAGCTGAATCGCACTGAGCACCTTGGGGCTTAGGAAGTTTTATGGCTAATAGATTGAAAGAGTAAGGCTTAGAATATATAAGGCTTAGAAGATTGAGAGTGAGAGATGATTTGAAATGAGAGAAATCAAGCCCTATATACTAGTCAGGGGAGGCAAAATTCGGCCAGAATTCTGTCCCAAATATTCAAAAAATGCCACCCTCCACCACTGCCATTCCCAAACACCACCAATCATGCCTCCTCTACAGCCTTCTCCTCCGGCCATCTTCCGCCTAACAGTCGTACCACTATCACCCACACCATCCAGCTGACTCCACCACCCTGCCTCTCTATTCCTGCCACTCCGTGACTTCACTACCGTCAAACTATCCTACAAACTCGTGCACATTTGTATCGGTTGAGATACCCCATATCAGCCTCTTAGCAAACTATCCTACAAACTCGCGTACATTTGTCATCTTGAGACAAAATTTGTGCCACTGGACTCATATCATTTTTCTGGTCCTATGAGCCAAGTTTGGTCCGATTCTGAGAAGGTCGACCGAAACGCTATTTTGGCAGGCCCGCTACCCGATCCAACAAGCAAATTTGTACACGGCTCATCGAAATCCAACTTTGGACATACGGTTGTGTTTGTATCGTCAAACCGAACCTATAGACTTATAATTTGATGATTTTAGAGACCGTAGATATTGGCACGCTTTTCGGTGCAAAGAGGGTCAAACGGCGGACATCGATTTGGTCCAGAATTATGATTTTGCCTATGTATCCAAAATTAGAATTATGGGTAAGCAATTTTAAGATTCATAAATCTTTCTTTCCTTAAAAAACCCCATTTCTGTTTTTTCTATTTGATGTCTCTCCTAAAAAAATTTAACTCATAAAATTAGATTCCTTAAAATATATTCTCAAATCCTATATCTCATCATAGAAATCCAATAATTCCCATAGATTTAAACAAAATCATTCCCTGGTCTTCTTCTTCCAACATTTCTATATACATATTTTCTCTCAAGCTAATTTTCTCTTTTATAATCTCCTCTAAAAATTTAAATTCAAAAATTCTTCAATCAATTTAGTCGAGAGTGAAATCAACCTCACCTTATTACGACATTTATATTTATAATCATCACAGGATTTAATTCTTAAAGCATTAAGAGTTTGAGAAATTTCACCTTCCTCGAAATCTGGTAACTTCAAACATCCTATTTATCATCTCATAAATTTTTTTACTATGGATTTACCACAAAGAACTAATTTATCAACCGAGAATTCTACTCTTATTTGATCATATCATCTTATCAAAACATACTCCGTCTAATAGGGTTTACCACAAAATTCTACTTATGCTTCTAATCATTCAACCATCTTATTCAGTTATACCACTACTCTCCTCTAAAGGTTTCCTAATCTAACCCATTTCTATCTGAAGGGTGTCATGATACAATTTTCATCATCGCACATGGAAATCATATAAGAAACAAGGTTGCATGAATCATGGGGGAGTCAAATGTAAAATCCTCAAAGAGGGAAGCAAAACAATTCAGAGAAAAATTTGGTTAGGTTCAATTATCGTGTTTGGTTTGGGCAGTGATTGAGAGTTACTAGTTTAACGCACAAAAATAAAAGGATAAGGGTTAGGTAATCAAGATAAACACGAAGTAAAGACTATTAAGAAATCAAGTAGATCAACCTAAAATAGGTTAGAGACTCGTGAGACATGGTTCCTAGAAAGAAGATAGTCTTCTAGGTTAGGGTACGATCAAGGAAACGATTCTAAGCGATTAGAAGGTGATGATAGTAGATCTAGAGTTTGAGGGAAAGGATGAGCAACTTGAAATGAAGATATAGTCACATGGTTTGGTCGATGACTAACTGCACTTGTGTATATATATTTATCATGGCCATGGGTGATATGGCAACTAATGTGGAGTACTTCTATCTCATTAGGGTGACCTCGTGTCTATCTTGGTTGCCTATCAATATAGGTCTAAATCCTTAAATTCGAGCTTCCACAAAAGTCTCTCAATATAATTCTCAAAACTATATACCCAAAATTTCTAATCATTCTAAGTCGTCAAGCGCAATCATTACTTAAAATTCTTTTTTCAATCTCAAGATAACCCTTAGCATATCAAAAATCTAATATATATATATATATATATATATATATATATATATATACTTTTTCTTTTTTCTTTTTTGAGGTGTCCTTTCTCTAAGTCTGACCGTAGCCCAAAGCCACCCAGCAGTCCGAGGGAGGATTCGAACCCGAGACCTACGCTCGGGTGGCCCCCCGTAATACCACTAGGCTAGTGCCTTAGTGTAAAACCCCTAAATTTCTACAAATTTTTTTAATAAATTTAATAGTGATTTTTTTTATTTATACGTCGCGTAGATGCATTGTACGTCACGCGTAAAATTTTATTTTTCTTAATTGCTTGACGAGTGCGAATATGTGCGAGCGTACATATTTTTGAAAAATATTTTTTTCTATTTTTTTATAGTTTCAAAATAATATACATAATAATTAGTTTGTTATCGTTCCAAAATTTCCAAGTTGTTATTTTATTTCTCATAATTATTAATAATAAATAATATTTTTATTGTATACTAGAAAAGCATAATTATGAAAACATTATTTGTGCATACATATATATTTGTAATTATTTATTAGTTTATTTTAAATAATATTGTAATTTTTGAAATTATTATTATTAGTATTTTTGGAAAATATATTTTGAAATTATTGTGGCGATTTAAATCTTGATTTGAATTTATGGATTTATTTAAATAGTTAAATATTTAAAATTTGATTTATCCCATTCGATTTTAAACTAAAAATTTAATTAGATTTAAATTGGATTTGTATTTGGATTTGGATTTGATTGATTTTAAATTAAGTTGCGAATTATCTATTTTGGATTTAAATCTTTTCCTAATCCCTATCCAACTTGGAATTTTCACATCCTATAAATAGGCAGGTACTCCTCCAAATTGCTACAATTTACAAATTCCTCCATAAATTATTTCTCCACAACGTGCGTGCTCGTGTCGGTGTTCCATCCATCCTCGTGTCAGCCGTGACGGCCTCCGGTCCGACCCCTGGTGACTCACTTATTCTAATTCTTGTACAAGTACAATTATTCTTTCGTGTCGACAATCCCGACACAAATCAAATCCTAACCCAACTTCTAAACTAATCCCTCGTCCTAACAGCAGCTTCCCGATGCCGCGACTCCTCGATCGTATCTCCGCCATCTCCTTTCCGACCAATCCCTGCAATTACCACCACGTCCTGCCGACCGTTCCGGCCCCATCCACAAAAACTACCTCTGCCATTACACAACCAAACCATCATCACCACAGCCCGGCCACACACCCCTACAATCCACCGTCCGACCTCGCCATCCCCGGCCATCGACCGACTAAACCCAAACCATCATCACCACACCACCACCGCGGCCACTGCCACGGCAGCCCCGCCACCACCATCAGTAACGTCATCACCACCGTACCCCAACTCCTCTTTCCGACTAGAATTTTTGGCCAAACAACAATACCACGGCCACCAAACAAATCACTAAAGCAAAACCCAATAGAAAACAAAATTCCGACCAACTCACCATCGATTCCCGCCGCGTCCTCGCTACCGTGGCCGCCAGCAGGATCCGCCGAGCGTGCACCACCTTCGCTGCTCCGCATAGGCGCCATATCTGGCACTCCCGTCCATCCGCCGCGAACCCCCGCGCGGCCATCAGCGGCGGCCGTGCTCCACCACCACTTCCCGCTGTCCACCGCGAGCCCAGCGCTCCGGCCGCCGGCGTGCCCTAGCCGTCGCGCATGTGCCGATCTTCCCACCGCCGTGCCAGGGGATCCTCCGCCTCACCACGTGCGGGGAACACCGCCGGAGCAGCGCCCCTCCGCGTCGAGCCTCCGTCTGCTCCCTCGCGCCGTCCGCGAGCGCCGACCGCCGCTCCGCCGCTGTGCGCACCCTCTGCCGCCAGAAAAACCCCATCCTCCCTACGCCGACGACACTTCGATCCCGCCGCCTCTTTCTCTCTCACGCTCCTCCCCTCTTCCTTTCTTTTTAGAAGTAGGTTCACTCTCTCTCTCTCTCTCTCTTTCTTTGATTTTTATTTATTTATTTGAGGTTCTTTGTTGTTCTCGAGAGAACAGCAGCTGGTAGGAGAACAGTTCTGTTACTGTTTTCATTTATTTAGTGTTCTTTGTTTTAAATTGTTTTTTTTTTGTTTCTTTGTTTTGATTCCCCTCTTCTAAAAGGAGAACAGTTCTGTTACTATTTTTATTATTATTATTATTATTATTATTATTATTATTATTATTATTATTATTATTTGTCATTATTATTATTATTTGTTAAGGAGAGTTATTATTATTATTATTCTAATTATTTTCATTATGATTAATGTTGTTGTTACTTGTAAAACTATCTATTTGCTAAATATTATTATTTATAAAATTTTAGGAAAATATTATTTTTTGACTAAAAGGGAACAACTATTTTGATCAATAAAAAGGTAGTCACCAAATTATGTTATAAATTTCTAGTATATTATTTTGGCTAATAAAAATATATAGTCCTACTAAAACTTATTTTGACAAAACTTAGAATTTTTGCCCTAAAATGACTTTTGATTTTTTAGTATTTATTTGAAAGTATATTTTGACTAATAAATTATAATCAAATATTATTAGTATTTTCTAAAAACAGATATATGATTTATCTAATTCCTTCGATATTCACCATGACCATGACTAATCCCCTAGTTACACACCAGTTTGTACCACCGTCAGAGGGCGTCTTGTATAGTTGTAACAACGAAGTCGCGGTTCGTGCCAACATTGATCATTGCAGTACACCAGGCGTCCTACTAGGCAAGACACCTTGCCATTTGCTGTTTAATTATTTTAGCACATATTTTATGCATTATTTATTTTTTGTTATGCAAAATAAACTATGATACATGGCATAACCTGTTAGAACTTACTGTTCAGTTATATTTCCTGCTATGTATTAGTTTTCTTACACATTAAACCTAAATTTAAGGGACCACCTTGTGTGTTGCATTTATTGGCCATGACACATTGTAACACGAAGTTGTGTGTCGCATGTAGAACACGGACATGCGTGACTGGCTGGCCACCGGTGCGTGTAAGCCGTACGATAGGAATAACCACTAATAGAGGTTGCATGCTAGTTTGACTTAGCGGTTATAGAGGTTTTTCTGTTGTGGATATAACATAGTAGGCATTGGGTGGGGAGGACAATTCCTTAATGTATGGGTCATATATGTACTGTCCTGATTGCCGGTTATCTCCAATGGGAGGTACGGTCCTGATAGCCGGTTATCTCCAGTGGGAGGTACGGTCCTGATTGCCGATTATCTCCAGTAGAAGATACGGTCCTAATTCCTGATATTCCTGATCTAGCCCATGCGTCAAAGATTTTTTCTTTATTGCATATTCACTATAGTACGGTTAGGTACCTTATTGCATGCATCCCTTATTTATTTGAGCAATATTTATTCAGTTTATATAGCATGATATTATGTGTCTTGTTACGTCCCTCTGAGGACCTGGTTATCTCGCCAGGTGTGTGCTCTTGTCTTTCGTAGGTGTTTTAGCTCTAGCCATGATCATCGCTATTTCTTCGAGGATGATTGCACTTGGATCGTCTTCGCTTCGCTCGCCAAAATTATTTCTTTTCTCGTGTATTTCCTTTACTTGTTAGTAGTGGATTTGTCTCCTCCCAACATATTCTATCAAGACAATTCATTATCATTATATGATATCTTTTATTCATTTATTTTGTGTGGATGAGATTAGTTATGGTTCTACTGCATTTTACAGCTTATGTATTCATACGAGGTTTCCATATATTGGAGTATACTTCGTATGAATACAGGTGGCATGTCTACGTTTCTAGTCCTACGTATTTTGGGACTGGGGCGTTACACTTAGGGACATTTTAATATCATTAATATCATTAATCCCACCTTTAAACTCAAAATTGAAATAAATATATCAACCGTAAATCATACAACAAAATTTCAAAATTTTCTCAAATCGATTTCATATTCTCCAAAAATAGGTATATATATAAAACCAAATAAGTCACAAAATATCACCAAAACTCATAAATCAATTTGTTTTCTCAATCTTTTATAAAATATATCGATCCTCTCGTGAATACCACCTAGTAATATCAAAATAAAATTCTAACGATCTTTCGAAGTTGGTAATATCGCTACTATCCAACTTAGAATTAATTAATCATTCACAAAAGATCATACTTTTAGGAAAATAGGGTTCCTCAATCCTTATAGTATATGATGCCTTTATAACTCAAATAGGACTTTTAATGCATACTACTTGCCAATGTAATTTTTCTAGCCATGTAATTGACCTATGGGGCTTATATTAGTGTAGTCATCTTCCTAACCCCTATCGAGCACGGGAAGTAAGGATTGCGGTAGAAAGAGTTCAAATAGGATACAAATTAAAGAAGGCAAACGAGAGTTCAAAATTTGAAATCAAGGAAGGAGATCAAGTATGTGGATGAGATCCTAAACTTTAATCCTATATGCATGCCCATTCGGTACAGTAACGTAATCGAGACGGCTAACTCGACTTCATGAGCCACCACAAAAACATGTAACACTCCAGTCCCAATATACGTAGTACTAGGCACATAGATATGCCAGTCGTATAATAAATATATGTAAGCTGTAAAATGCAGTATAACCATGGCATACTAAATTCTATCCAAAAAATAAAGAATAATGATCTCATAAATCAACTATGAAATGTTATTGTACAAGTTGTTGGACGGAGACAAATCTACTACCAACCATTTTAAAAGAGAATAAATACATACAATGAAAGTGTGTGTCAAAATTAGTAAATGACGATCCAAGAGCAATCATCCTCGATAGATAAGGGAAAACCACGATCTTGGCTAGAACATCTGCAAAAAAGTCATAAAAATGCACAACTGGAGAAATCACCAGGTCCTCAGAGGGACGTAACAAGATACATGAAGAACATACCATATAAACTGAATATAAAATATGCCACAAAGTCACAAGTAAGAGTAAAGTGTCCCAACTATAACAAGGTCCAATATCCTATCAAAGAAATAGTAGACTACACCTACAACCAAACAAAGACAAGGGATAACACACTATTTCATGATGTGACACTATCCCATGCTACGATTAGAACTAAGGGTATGACATCAACTAAGGTCACCTAACCAATCTACTATGAATATGCATTTTAGAACAACACTCAACACAATGGCAAAACCGACTGACCACTACTACAAGGGTAGCGCTCCAGCGAGTCGCTAGCACAATACACGGATAGCACTCGAGTCACTAGCAAATGCATGGGTTGTGCTCAAATGAGTCACTAGCAAGTCTGAAACGATCTGATACGACTCGATACGACATTGCCCAAGCGTATAGTATATGTCCTCCTAGTCCAATGCTCATGTACATGTTGTATCTACAACATGTATACTAATAACTGCTAAGTCTTCTAGCATGTGATTCTATTAGCGGTTATAACCTAACACACTTCATGTACGTACCGGTGGCCAGCCGAATATGCAAGTCCGAATACTATATGAGACTCGCAACTTGTGGAACACGAGTGTCACGGCCAAAGGAGATATACTAATATCTCACAATCATAAGGTAGTCCACTAAGACTAGGTCCATATGCATAATCTAAAAAAAATATGACTAACACTTATTGTATCATGTATAACTTGAAAGCACAGTAAAATAAATCATAAGCAGTTAATCATAGATGCAACTTGGAAGAACTAAAATAACAAACAGTAAATATGCAGTAACTAAATAGTAAAGATGCAAAAATATATAATTAGTAAATATGAAAAGATATCTTGCCTGGTGTGACACCTGGTGTGGTACGATAATCTGACAAGTCTCGGTTTGTCCAAAAGCCATGGTCAAGGCGTAAGGGTCCGAAATTGCGAGAAAATTGGTAGGCACAATCAGGATGGACAAATAGTACAATTTTATGGAGAAAAGTATTTATACTATTTTTAGAAATTATTTATAATACTTGAAAATATGTTTTATTAATTACTTGAAAATATTTTATGTATAATAATTTGGGAATTATGTTTTATTAGTCAAAAATATAATTGATAAATATATATAAAATATTTTTAGGCTAGAATCCAAATTTTGAAGCCACATAACCCCAATACTTATACAAATAGTTTGAAAAATAATGTATAATCTTAAAATAGTTAATAATACCCTAATACTAATAACTCTGATAATAAGTATAATGTCTAGTACAATAATAATAATAAGTATGCTAAACTAATTATAACAATAATACTGGTAGTAGTAAAAATAATAATAATAATAATAATAGTAAAGGAAACAAAAGAAAACAAAATAACCATAAACACAAAGTAAAATATTAACTAATATAAATCCCTAATCATAGCAAGCTGTGTTGTCACTCCATTTATGGAACGAGAAGTGTGGATTTAAAAGAAAAGGAGGGAGAAGTCGACTGGTAAGGAGAAGTCGGAAGAAAGATAGGCGGAGGAAGAAAGAAGGAAGCGGGAGCGAAAGGGAGAAGGGACGAGGCGGTCGGGAGAGAAGTAGGGAGTCACCGGGAGTGAGGCGGCGGACGCGACAGAGGAGGGTTCCGGTGAGGGATCGGCAGAGAAGTCAGGCTGGAACGGTGCAGCTTCTGGCACTGCTGTGGAAGGTGGAGTAGCTGGGAGGCTCTCTTCAGCGGAAGGTGGCTGGATCGGAGTAGATAGGAGGCCCTCGTCAACGACGGGTGGCCGGATCGGAGTACCGGGAGGCTCTCATCAGCGGCGGGTGGTCGGATCTGTCAGGTTAGGGTTTTCTCCTTCTTTTTTCTTCTGGTAATGGTGGTGGTGATTTGGATTTTTGAGGCAACATCGTTGGTGGCAGTGGCGGTACTGTGAGGATGGACTGTGGCCAGAGTAGGAGAGAATTGATGGTGGTGAGGCTGTAGTGGTGGTAATGAAGGTGGCTTTGGTGTGGAAGAGCGTGGCCTAAGACGGGATGGAGTTGATGGCGAAGGGGTGGTGGTGTCGGAGCGGCCGGGGGTGACGGCAGGCATGGTGGAAGCAGAGGGCTAATTTAGGGTTAAGGTTAGGGTTTGTTTGATTGCGTCATACCGTATCTGGTGTGTCAGACATTACAGTAAAAAACTAGAATTTAGGTTTTTGTCCGGTATATCGGACACAAAGGGGATGATGTATCTGTAATAATAAAGATAGTGGAAAGACACCTGGAGTCGGACCCGAGGCCGTCATGGCTGACACGAAAAAGAGGTTGGACACAGACACGATGCACAGACACTTGTGGTGGTAAAATTTTGTGTTGTGAAATTTATGGGAAAAAGAGCAACGGGGATCTCCTTATATAGGGGGTGAAGACCCCTAGTTGGATAAAGATTAGGATTCGTATAAATTTCCACTAGATAATTCACCATTTAATTTAAATCAAACTAAAACCAATTCAATAAAATCTAAATCCAAATTAATTCTAGATAATCCCATCTTTAAATTAAAAGCTTATTTAAAATAAAGTCAATAAAATCTTTTTCAAATTTAAATCACCATAATTAATTAAACATTAACTCAAACAAATTCCAAAATATCTTTTTATAAAAAATAAAAATATAATGATAAATAATTTCAAAAATTATAATAAATATTTTAAACTATTTGAAATGCCATTTTATAAATAAATAAAATAGTTACAAATAGTTTTTGAAAATTAAAGTAGGCGTGAATTTAATTTCATGTACCTCGCATACGAATAGGATATTTACATAAAACATTAATTTTCTAAATTACTACTTATACTTTTACAACAAATAAAATAGCATTTTTACAAAAATAAATTAAAGATCGACAAAATGCGATATGATATATTTTACAACCTAATGAGATAAATTATAATTTCAAAAATATACTTATTTTCTATATGAAGAAAAATCTATAGAAAAAATATGCTTTGCATATACGTATTCGCACTCGACATACAAAACCAAAATAAATAAATTTTAAAAAAATCATAATAAAAATTTAGGGGGTTTACAAGGGCTAAATAGGGACTCTAGGTTCTTGAAATAGATTTGAAGATAAAGCTTCATCCATTCTCCTCTTTTTCTTGGAAGACAACTTAGGTGCCATGGAAAAATTGAAGAGGGGAAGAGAATATACCTCAAGAGAATGCTGAAAATTAGAAGAGAATCCCGAAGTAGACACAAAAGCTTGATCTTGGAGAAGGAAACCCTAAATAGATGAAATGTAGGGTTATGGTTTGGAGATCTAGGGTTTGGAAGGTGTTTTTGGAGGAGGATGAAAGAAGGGGTTCGGCTGCTCTCGGCTTAGATATAGGATTTTGATAAAAGAAGGCAACTTAAAAGTGGGGCCTGCTCTCGGTTTACCTAATATAAAGGGACCGAGTTCGGTTTCCTTGTATCTAGGTTAGCATATGTTAAACCATGTACACAAAATGAAGATAAAATTTATACAAATTTTAATAGATCTTTATTATCTTGGATTAGCTGTAAGGGTCGAATCCTAGCTAGCGGTAGTCCAAAGACTGGTGCACTGTGTCGCTTCAGGCTATTTACACTTGTATGACAGAATGGCCCTTTTGGCTTGTACCCAAGATAATTTTGATTTAATAAAATTATTGAATTAATATCAAGTCATTTACCGGACATAATTTATTATGCTTTCGAGACGATATCAAGAATACCTAACTTGGACGGATAAAATTCAAGCGGTCCTCGGCTAATGAATTTGTAAAAAAATCTGCTAGTTGATGACTTGTGTCAATAAATACTAGACAAATATCTCAGTGTTGTTGATGATCACGAAGAAAATGATGATGTATTTCAATATGCTTAGTGCGTGAATGACATACTAGGTTCTTAATCAAATTTATCGTGCTAGTATTGTCACAGAAAATAAGAATATTATAAAAATGCAGATTGTAGTCTTCTAAGATTTGCTTCATCGATAAAATTTGAGCACAACAACGACCAGCAACGATATAATCAGCTTCAGTCATTGATAATGCGATATAATTTTACTTTTTGCTAAACCAGGAGACAAGAGATTTTCCAAGAAAATGACACGTACCGTTGGTACTTTTACGATCTACTTTGCATCCAATAAAATCAGCATCCAAGTAACTGATCAGGTCAAAGGATGTAGTTTTGGAATACCATAAGCCGACAGTAGAAGTTCCTTTAAGGTATCGAAAGATACGCTAAATTATGCATAAGTATGATTCCTTAGGATTGGCTTGATATCTAGCATATATGCAAATGCTGAACATTATATCAGGACGACTAGCAGTTAAGTACAGTAAACTACTAATCATACCTTGATACTTACATTGGTCGACAGGTTTGCCACTTTCATTAATGTCAAGCTTGATTGAGGTAGCCATTGGAGTTCTGATAGGCTATGCATTGTCAAAGTCAAACTTCTTTTGCAACTCCATCGTATACTTTGCTTGATTGATGAAGTTTCCTTGGAAAGTTTGTCTGATTTGTAGTCCAAAAAAGTAGTTGAGCTCTTTCATCATGCTCATCTCAAACTCATTCTACATACACTTAGCAAACTCTTGACAAAGTACCTCATTAGTTGAATCAAAAATAATGTCATCTACGTATATTTGTACTAGCAAAATATCATCATTAAGGAATTTAATAAATAAAGTAGTGTCTACCTTCCTTTTAGAAAAAACTATTTTCTTGTAGAAAAGTACTTAAACGATCATACCAAGCTTTAGGTGCTTGTTTGAGTCCATATAATGCCTTTCTTAACTTAAAAACCTGATCAAAAAATTTAAAATCTTTAAAACTAGAAGGATGTTTTACAAAAACTTCTTTTATAAAGCTATTCAGAAAAGCACTTTTGACATCTATTTGAAATAATTTAAAATTATAAAAATATGCATATGAACAAAGCATGTGAATGGATTCTAGTCTAGCAACAGGAGCATAGGTCTCGTCATAATCAATTTCTTCTTCTTGATAATAACCTGAGCAACTGGACTTGCTTTATTGCGAACGACTTGTCTATCCTCACTTAGTTTATTTCAAAATACCTATCTGGTACCAATTACAGAGTGACTAATAGGCTTAGGAACGAGTTCCCAAACTTGATTTCTCATATTGGTTTAATTCCTCATGTATGACATAAATCCAAAATTCATCATCAAATGCATCTGCTACTGACTTAGGTTCTATTTTTGAAATAAATGTAACACTTACAGCTACATCCTTAGCAAAAGAACGAGTACTCACATATTTTGATACATCACCTATTATCAGAATTTCTGGATGGTCTGACATGAATCTCATCTTCTTTGGCAGACTCTCCAGATAACCGGTTCCCGTGTCAGTATCTTCAGTTACTTTGCTAGATATTTTTCTTGAGTCCTCATCATCACTGCCACTTGGAAATTGATTGTTAAGTTTATCAAAAGTAACATTAATCGATTCTTCAACAACCAATGACCTCTTATTAAAAACCTATAACCTTTACTCTTAGCAGCATATCCAAAAAATATTCCTTTATCTGCCTTAGAGTCGATCTTTTTAAAGTTATCCATGGTGTTCAAAATAAAACAGCAACATCCAAAAACTTTAAAATATAAAATATTTGGAATACGATTAAACCGCAGTTCATAGGGAGTCTTTTTCGATATAGGTCGAATTAGAACCATATTTAAATGTCAAGTTGTACTAACAGCTTCAGTCCAAAAATATTTTGGAAGATTATACTGGTTAAGCATAACTTTAGCCATTTCGTTGAGAGTTCTATTCTTCCACTCCACAACACCATTTTGTTGGGGAGTCCTAGGACAGGAAAACTCATGAAAATAACCATTCAAATCACAAAAAAATTTGAAATAAAAAACTTTTGAATTTGCCTCCATAATCAATTCAGATGCGAGTAATCATGAAGCCCTTTTCGTTTTGAACATTTTCACAAAAAAAAAAATAAATTAAAAAAACGTATCATTTTTGTTTGATAAAAATAAAATCCAAGTATAACGAAAAAAAATCATCAACGATTACAAAAGTATAGAGTTTTCCACTAAGACTGGCGACTCTACTTGGTCCAAACAAATCCATATGTAATAATTTCAAGGGTCCTGAAGTACTTACAACATTTATGGATTTAAATGATGACCTAGATCGCTTAAATGAAGCTTAATTGTTGCAAAGCCTCCTACACTCGGCACATTCAAAACTTGGTGGGTGGTTTGACCCCTTTCTCCTCCTTCCCGTAAATAAAATTCTTGTTGCCACGAATACGATTAAATTGACGATGCCAAGTTAAATGCATGATATACCACTAAGATAAAGAACTTGGAATAACTGTAGCGAATTAGAGTAGTTTTGCTCTGAACTCAAAATGATATGCTTCGCTCACGAAGCGAGCAGTTAAGCTTCAAAAACCCTAAAACTACTTAAGACCCTAAAGTTATAAGCTTCACACTCTAAAGCTAAAAGATAAGGTTCTAGAAAAGAGAAACTATTTCATGTGAACAAAATATTGAAATATTTGTTGTGGCATGATGCATTGGGTACTTGGTGCCTATGGTATGCCAAATCAGAAGTTCAACTTTGAGGAAAATGAACGATTGCATGAGTAAAATGATTATACTACTTAATTATGTTCTGTAGCATGCCTCTCTTTGACATTTTAACTGTTCACACACCTGCATGGTCATAGATAACTTATGCACAAGGTATAGCTTTTCTTAAAGCGGTATCTAGGAAACTGGGACCGAACCAACCTACAGGGAAAGTGAGATTCGTGCTTCGGCAAGAGTCATTGCGATACCCCTAATTGGGATTGTAAACCAAGCTGATAGGGTGCATCGCAATGCCATATGATAGTCCCTCGTGGTATCATAACACCAATGATCACATTTAAGATAGTAACATGCTCACCTATTGTCTTATGCGGGTGGTAAGTATTTTTTCTATTTCACGCAAGGACGAGCACGACCGTGGTAAGAAATGATATAAAATGCTACATTTTACTGTTTCGATTATGCCATAGATATGAACTGAAATCCATCTAGTTCTGAATAGAAAAACAATTTTGAATGCATGCTTCCCTTAATGACAAGTGTTGGCTTAGACAAATGGGTTCGTCTTACTCACTAGTGCATTCCCAAGTGTACTAATCCCCTAACCCTACAGGTGACGAGAACATCGAGGGTGCACGATGCTAGACCCGAGCGGAAGTTTGGGAGGCATTTTGAAGGTCTTCATATTTTGAAGTATTTTTATCCAATTCATCTCAAGGCTTGCAATGTATAAAAGGGTGTGAATGTATGGAACGACAAGTATTAATTTAGGCAGCTTGTCGAGTATTTTGTTGTTTCAATCAAATATAGTCGCAACAACATATCCAATGTGATTACGACCTTGTACTTCATTACAAGACAATTAATGAAAAGCATTTTTTTTATATTGCATGCTCAATTCTCTATAATTTGTGATATTTCAACTTGATGTTTCAAAAGAATGATCAAGTGCAATGTTCTTGTCTTGTATCAATTCGGCAGAAATCGATACGAGGACGAACGATTTGTGGAATCAGGGCATGACAGTGTCCAATAGGTAACTGATATATAACTAATCCTTATTAACATGGTTAGATATTATTTGATATAAATATATTATAAAGTCTAAAATTTGTACCAAGCAACTTAGCTTGTCCAAAATGAACATTACCTATCTAGTTTAAAGAAATGTCCCTATGACATGAATGAAATGATATTTGTTCCTTGTTGAAAGAAATGATGTGAGAGATGTTGCAATAAATTGATGCAATAAGAAATGATGAGGCTTGGGATCACTATGATAACCAAGTAGAATGATGGTAACATGGAAATGAATAAATACTTGAGCACGACTTGGATGAGATGATATGATGCACTGTTGCATTTACTTACCTTTAATATTTTTACCATACGATTATGTTCATGATCGAGTTGGACATGCATTCGCGTCATGGACAACTTATGCACAAGGGGTGACTGTTTCCTCAGACGGTATGCCTGGGGTGTTGGGGTCGATCCGACCTAGGGGAAAATATAAACATACTTTAAGGGTACGTCATATTGTGAGGCATTCTTAGATGCTAGCTACCTACTTTGAAGTCATCGCACACCCTATGAAGTCCTATATGGCAACGTTCTAAATGGTAGACTAACACCAGTGATCGTGTAGTCAGGATGTATGATAATGAATGTTTTATGCAGGCAGAGTAAGTATATCATATAACCTGTATCTGATGCAGATACGAGGGATATTGGCTATCGGTAAGAAATTACTTAAATGTGATATATTTATCATACATCTTAAATTCAACTTACTTCTTAACATGTTGAAATCAATGTTGCATTGCTATAAACATTGCTTGATCATGACATACATGCTAAACTGTTTCTATAAAAGTGAATTGTGAGGATACATGCTGCCCATGAATTTCTGTTGCTCCTTACATAAATTATAAACTGACGCTATGTCCAAATAGCAAGATCACTATAATATATGTTTGCTCACATGACTGCTTAGTATTAGTTTAGGCGAGTGGGTCGGTTCTGCTCGACAGTACATGGTAATGTACTAACTCACGTTATGGACACTCTTTTTAGTTGGTCCTGCTTGGAAAGTTCAGTACACGAGATTTGGCATTGATCAGTCCCGAGGCATCAAAGATTTGTTGGGCATGCAGAAGCTCTCCTTGCAAACGATGATGGCTTCTGTTTATAAAGGGCATAATATATGGAACTTTGTATATCTATTGCACCAGTGAGTTGTAAGCCAAGTCGGCATATCCAGTTGTAATTCAATGTATCAAGTATCAAATATAAGCCTATATGGCATGTGATTCAGTTGGCTATCAAATATATTTTGAGTTGTGTTGTAAGTTTTGTACTCTGGTACAAGCCTTGTACTTCATTTCAATTATTAATAAAAAGAGAATATTTCTACATGCCTTATTGTGACTGCAAGTTATCTGCTCCGCTATAAATTAATAAGGTGTACTTTTCAATAAGAAAGATGTATCATTAGTATCTTCAATTTGTTTGCTTGTGTCACTGCGATATGTTCCTATTTGAAGGTTATTAATTTTTTTTACCGTCTTTATCTTGTACAAGTGCAATTCAGACTTGTACGGCATCATACAAGCGAGGACGATCGATTTCTAGAGATTTATGCAAGGACCAATGACTCTATGGAATAAGGGCATGACAAATTGGTATCAGAGCCAGGTTTTACATCCTTAGACTCTTATTTGATTCGTTTCAAATTGCATCCGCGACTAACCAAAGTTGCTTCCGCGATTACTCAATGTTGCTTCTGCGATTGAATCAAAGATTGCTTCTGTAATTATCCTAATGTTGTTTCTAAGATTCTTTCCAAGTTGTTTTGTGTCTGAAAAGTTTGTTGACCCTCTTGGCTGCTCACTGGGTGCTCCATACAATAAGTCTAAATACATTGTGATGCATATGAATAACTGTTGTTGTTGGTTTAGACACTAATGACCCAACAATGTTTAAATGCCACAGTATGCTATGTTGTAAATGATTTTCAGAATGTAGGAATAAAAAAAAGATGTTGTGTGTGCTGTAACATGTTAAGAATTGTATGTTATATTGGAAAGAAATTATAGATGAGACAATCGATGAATGAGTTTAACAGAATTAATGAGTTGACTCATGTGTGGTGGCCTTATGATTTGAGATCCTAAGAATGTTGGCTTTGTATTGTGATCAGTCTAGATCATGATTGTCCGAAATTGACTTGGTTTCAGTATTGTTTTTGGAATGACTTCATTTCTAACTGGTATATGCCTCTACCACTTCATAATGAGATGTATCGTGACCCTTGCCATAGGATAGCAATGAGTCTATCTGTGAGTATTGGGTAGTGCTGAGAGTAAGCCAAAAGTTATGCCTTGTTGCTAAGTGACTCGAGTGTTCCTTGATGGTGATGTCATGCTAAGTAGCGAGATTGTCAAAAATTGTAACGGGTGCCTCGGTTGGAAACTACTCAGTCAGATGATGACTCAAACTAGCCAGATGTTAATTTTATTGTGGGTAATAGATTTGGAAAGAGAATGTTGTGGCTTAGAACAATGAATGATAATTGTGCTTGGTTAGATGCAAATCATGTGTGGCTATTATAATTTGGTTACAAAAAATGAAAGTTTTGGAAATGTTGTCGGTGACTCGAAAGAATGTAAAAAATCTGTGCTATGACTCTAAGGTGTGATACATGCTAATCCATCTTGACTACCAAAGGATAGCTTCAGTGAAGGATGAGTTTGTGCTTGATGAGATGCATAGTCGTTGCATATGTACATGTATGCTCGAGGATTTAAAATATATCACAAAAGTAACAAGTAGTGAATTGGAATACTTGTGCTGTATAGAGAATGGTTAATTGATACATGAATTATCGGATTGGAATGGAATGAATTATTTGACCCTTGCTGTTTGAAATTTTATGAATGTCCGTATGAGATTTTGATAGCTAAAATCACAAAATGTGTTGGATAATGCTAGTAGATGGTGTGATGGTATAGATGACTATCAGTTGGGATATAGATTACTAGATTATTACTTAGTGATATGACTTTGTCATACAGACCAAAAATAATATGATTGTTGATGTTGGCAAATGAGTAACATGGTTACATGATCAGATGGTAAATGTGGATAATTATTGAAATTGAGATATCGAATATGGGATGCATTATTAGACAACGATGTTGCTATGCAAATAAGTTGACAATTAATGGGATTCGATGGTTTTGTTGAGACTCTATCGGATTGAGTATAGATACAACAAAAGGTAAAGAATTGATCGACATGATTGTTGGAAAATTTTACTTAATGGATTAGATTGCTGAGAATTTTATAACGGGTCAGGATTTAGACGGTAATGTTGCTAGATCGATCTTTTCGACTTTTGGGTAAGTCTACAGTGAGCCTATATGGGAGTCAGTTCCTTGAGGATGACCCTAGATAGATAGACTTGATCCTAGATACCGTGGGCTGCATAACCAATTGTTGGCATAGTCGACAGTGGTGATTAGTTGTTCAAATTGAGTTTATACCCGTAGGGTTGGGTAAAGTTGCTTGGAAATGTCGGTTGGTTGTTGGTCCTAAGAATAAGAAACTAGTATGGTCCCTAATAGTCGTCCACTCTAGAGGAGTCACCTGAATGATTAGGTTTAGCTGTCAGTATAGATAGCCTTAGAGACTTTTCTGAATAATTTTATGACACATAGGATGACCCTCTGGTATTATATGAGAGATGGTGATGAGTATGACCTACAGAAGTATATGCTTTAACGTGTGCCTCAGAGATGTTTGACAGTTGAGAAGTAATGTGTCGGACTTAAACGGGAACTGCAATTATGGGATGAGACTTGAGTTGTATGTATCAAGAAGTGAATTATTCCATAAAATGGAATTGACTACTCATGACATCAATGTTGGATCGGTATCTAAATACGGTTAGCTGGATTAACAAGGAATACCATTTATCAAGTTGAAAAGTTGGATCGCTGATCCGAAGTTGGACTATTGATTTAATAGTTGGAAAGGAAAATTGGAATAAGACATTACGGGATAGATATAATGTTGCATAGAAATTATGGAATCATTTATGATACTTAATGTGAATTGAAATCAAGTAATAGCTCGTTACATTCATAATTTGAATGAATGACAAATGAATAGATTGAAACATTGTGATAAGGTGTTGGTACTTATAAGAGAGGAAGGATTGGTATTGAAATTCAAAGAAAGAATTTGCATCTTAAATTTGGTGAACTCTTAATATGGCTGGTTCTAAGTTAGTCCCTTGGCTCGAATGTTAGAAATATTGTGCTTGGATAAGTAACTTATCTCGATAGTCCCTTATGTTAAGTGTTTATGGCTTGAAAGATAATGATTGTGGCAAATGAACGTAGCAATAAGTAACGGAAAAGGATGTTAATGGACTTGGAGAATGCCTAGACCGAAATTGGATATTTGTATGAGCGTAAAAAGTGCTTTATGGACTAAGTCAAAAAAGTTGAGAACTTTACGCAAGCTACTCTTTACGCAAGCTACTCTCTACGCGAGCTACTATCTACGCGAGCTACTATCTACGTAAGCTACTTTACGCCAGGGCTATTCACTGAACTTTACGCTGGGGGACAGACTGTCAGACCGTATTTAATGCAAGTGATTTGATCTGACACAATGATTTTCTGACAGCAGGATTACACAGAAGCCGAGGAGATTTTTCCACCAAACCCAATACTCGTCGTATAGTGTGCAAATAGGGCTATTTTACGCTCAATAAAACTACTTCTTTTATGCACGATAGTTATTCGAGCTTTTACGCTCAAGACTATTGTGGGCGTAAAGTCTATTTGGGCTACTTTTTACGCTCAAGGCTATTTTTCTAGCCACTTTACGCGGAAAGCTTATTTTGGGCATTTTACGCCAGTTTGCCACTTTACGCTAGGAGTGTATTTTGGGTCATTTTTACGCCCGATCTTTCCTGACTACTTGATAACGTGGTTTGCCTACGTGGCTTTCATGCCACACTTATCGAGGAACATGTGTACGTGCTCTCCCCACTTTGTTGAAGTAGTGGAACACGTGTCACCATGCATAGAGATCAAAACTCTATATGGGACACGTGTCAACGTGCGTAGAGGATGATTTGGATCATGGGTGATAGTTACTAGCATAGAGATCCGATTTTGTTGCTTTTTACGCACAAAGGGTCAAGTCTATAAATAGACTTATTTTTACATATCATGCATCAAGAGATCAATAGAGAGACATGG
Source organism: Iris pallida (assembly GCA_029216955.1). Classification (NCBI taxonomy): domain Eukaryota; kingdom Viridiplantae; phylum Streptophyta; class Magnoliopsida; order Asparagales; family Iridaceae; genus Iris; species Iris pallida. Next base: position 1,406,228 of record JANAVB010033017.1, read on the forward strand.
AGAGAAGATTCTGAGAAAACTCATATTTTCAGAATGATATTCCCAGAAGCATTTCTTCAACTTTTTCTCAAGAACAGGGTGAAGCAAAGCAAGAAAGCATTCGACTGTGCCATTAGTGCCGTTGCTCGATACCTTTCTGGTGACTTAGTTCTTCCGATTGTTCGTCTTCTTCAAGCAGTTTTCTTCATCATCATCGTATGGTCCAACGAACAAAGTGATCGCTCTCAGATCAGACTTCCATAGCAATACTTCCCAGAACAATTTGTACTTTTTGTACTTTTTCTCGTTTTATTTCAAAAGCCAATTTTAGGCATTTTGTTAAGTGAAACAAAATGACGACTCTGCTGGGGATCGAACCTTCTCCTCTGAAGAGAAGGCAATTGCTCAATATGATAATGTGTCGGTCGGATCGACAAAGAAGACTCTGGTTGTGCACTTCGACCAGACAGCCTAGGAAGAAATGCTCCGAACTGGGGGTAGTACTCGCTACTCCAATGTTCAAAAATCGCGGAAAGTACGAAAAGTTTGGATTCCTAAGTCCAAAGCATCCTCCGATCTCCCTGTTGTCTCTGAAGGCAAAGGAATCCTTCCTACTCCTATTGTGGAGGCTCCCGTCTGTGATGAGGCAATCTCTACTTCGGTGATACGCCCTGTACGTAAAAATCAGTCTCCCGTTTGTGACGTGGCAGACTCTCCAGTTTTACGCTCTGAGCGTAAAAATCAAGTTTTACGCTCCGTGCGTAAAACTCAGTCTTCCGTCTGTGACATGGTAGACACACAAGCTTTACGCCCCGCACGTAAAAATATGTCTCCCGTTTTTGACATGGTAGACATACAAAATTTACGCTCCACGCGTAAAGGAAAATCTCCCGTCTGTGACGTGGCAGATACTCATGTTTTGCGCTCTATGCGTAAAGGTAAATCTCCTGTCTGTGACAGTGTAGATAAAATTCACAATGATGCCTTTGCATCTAAAGTGACTTTACCTGTACGCATGCAGCATAAAAACATTATTGGGAAAACTTTGGTTCTCCACCAACAGCCTTCTTACACTGCTTTACGCAAGGTACCAAACCTATAAATTACGCGTAATGCTGATGGAATCCTTTGTGCTCAAAAATCTCAAGATTTACGCACGCAACTCCAAGTGCATAAAAATGTACAGTTTGGTTCTGCTAATGCAGCCAGTAATCTTTTTTATACACAAGGGACTAAACGTTTCTCTATCCCAAATGTAATAAAAAAGATTACTCCCTCTACTTCTTCTGATTTACGCGAGTTGCTAGTTCAAAAGCGTAAAAATAGACAATCTCCTGTGACACTCCCCCAAGAAAATTATCATTGTGAGTGTCACCAGATTGTAATCAACTGTTGCTGTTCGGCTTCTAAACGGTCAATTTTTTACCGATTAAGCTATAATGAGCCTCAGCAACAAGTTGATGACCAAGAACATAAGTTGTTATATGCGTCAGTCAATATGGCATCTCATACCGACAAAGGACTACGTCCAAGACGCAACTCGTCCCAGACTCCTGGTCAACAACAGTTCAACAGACTTCTTAATTCCTTTGAAGGAGTATATCAGAATACTCGATCAAGAAGACAAAGACAGTTGTAGACTTCTGATTCAGAAGCTGGGGGTACTCAGTCTTTTGAGTCCGAAACTGATAGTGTTGATTCATATCTCTATACCAATCCCTCTGTGTCTTCAAGAGAGATTGAATCCTATGCTATTGGAGATGAACCGGAGATGTCATCTGCTAATACAGAACAGCGTCTCTCTGCCGTTGAGCAATCACTGAAGGACATGCTCACTACGATACAAAGCATGCATCAAATAATAATGACTCAGCAAACTGCTCAGCCGGCAGTAGTAACACCGGTACAGGTAGCAGCACAAACTCAAGATAGTCAAGGGGTTGATATACCTTTAAATAATCTTAATCAAGAGCCTGCTGTCAATCAAAATTCTGCATCTTCAGATCCTATCATTCTAGAAGATGTGCCACCTCCGGTGGGGGTTACGGTACATCCAACAACTATTCAATCGAATGTGCTTTCTCAAACTAGTGAAGTTATTCAAGCAGTGCATGAACTAAAAGCACAGTTTGAAGTTTTGAAACACAAGGATCAGCTCCAGAGGTTAGGAATTAAACAACCTTATCCTCCTTATTGGAATGATGTACCCTTTTCTTCGAAATTCAAGCCACAGTCAATGGTGTTATTTGATGGAAAGGCATCTCCTAGTCAGTATATCAATTACTTTGATATTATGACTGTGCATCTACAGAAGAATGATGCTCTTCTCACTCGAGTTTTCATCGGGTGTTTGACGGGTTCAGCTTACGACTGGTATCGTAGTCTATCCGACAATTGCATTTTGTCTTTTGACGAATTCAAAGCAATATTTCTTTCCCATTTCTATGAGGGAGGCATGGACATGAACATGTCCTCCTTAATAGAAATCAAACAAAAGGAGAAGGAAGATACTCGGACGTTTATTGAACGTTTCCGACAGGCAACTTTGAAGATGCCTCCTGGAATACCAGATTCAGTATTGATTGATATGTGCAAAATGAATCTGCGACCATCTATTGCTGTCTTTACGGGTTCCCAATTCACAGATTGGGCCTCGTTAATTATACCAGCAGTTTCTGCCGAGACCAATGGTAGGTTGGCTCGTAAACATGGGATAATTTTTGCCTCAAAAGACAAAAGAAAGGCTCTTCTGATAATAATTCCGGCAATCGTAATGGGAAAGGGAAGGAAACCCTTATGGTTAATCTTTCAAAACCCAAAACTATGTAGAATAATCAGGAGTCTTCCAAGCCAAAATAAGAATACTCTTTGGATGACAATGATATCCCATGAATATTCCAATGTCTGGTAAAGAGTGGTAAACTCCAGATTCCAGAGCCAAAGAGGCCTAATGAGGTAAATCTGACCGACAATCCCAAGTATTGTATCTATCACAGATACATAAATCATCCTATCAAGGCTTGTTATGTCTTGAAAAAGAAAATCCAGGAGCTGATAAATGCTAATGCCATCGCTTTAACCAACGATGAGCATACAGTCACAACCAATATGATTTCTCTTCAATTTGGAGGTTTTTCTCTACAGCAAGTCCCAGATGGAATTGTCCCAATTCCAAAAGCGACGATGAAGATTGTGAATATCCTACCTGCCAGGGAGCAAAATGAAGGACTTTTGCCTCTTATACTAAAAACTGGTAAAATTATGTGGGTACACCCTGATTTAGTACCTGAAATGGAGAATGGAGGTAAAATTTCAATATCCAAGAAAAGTAAAAAGTCAAAACCTGCAACATGATTTCTCATGTTTTAAACCCAGACCATGATGATTTAGATCATTTATGGGATGGCATTCCTTTGGAAGATAGACTGAGGGGTTTGAATATATGCCCTCCAAGTTTAGCTCCTCCTACCAAGCATAAACCTACTCATCAACAGTGGTTAGCTACGAATAGCGTCCCCTTATACAGGGTATAACATGTCTTTGCTGCTTATGAAAAAGCTCCTACAGAGATTTTTCCTCGTATCCCAAATACTCCTTCTACAGAAATCTCTATGCCTCTTTCTTTTGTGGGTACAGAGGTTTCTGTCTCTTCTTCCTCTGTTAATTCATCTATTGAAAGTCTGCTACCCACTCACTTATACAGTCAACAATCAGTCCATCTTATAAAAAATATGGGCTACGACTTTCAAAAGGCGGAAGGTTTGAATTACGATAAAGAAATGCGACTTCCTTTACAAATTCAAAGTCAAAAATCTACTGTAGGATTGGGTTTTGAGGTTCCTTATAAAAATCCTCTCAAGAAGAAGACTAAGGGAAAGAAGAATAAATCCTGCAATATGGTACTTCATTTTCCTGAGTCCGAAGAAGAAACCTTTGCTGGTACAAGATCTGGGAAAGAGTACCACAAAGATTATGAGGGGTCTTCCAGAGAAGCAGAAGGTGTAGTTGAAACACTACCAGTTCAACCATCTCCTGTTCCTGCTAAACCATCTGTGGTTGAGAAAGGAAAACAGAAAGCAGTACGCTTTAACGTCCCATTGAAATCTGCTTCAAATCACGGGGTGGTAATGAAGCCCTATAAATTTGATATTCTAGCCCAGTTAGCTAATACTCCGGCTAGACTGTCTATCTTCGAGCTGCTTCGTCTTTCTAAAGAAAGAAGGGAGACTTTGAGTGAAGCTTTGCTACAAGCAGACTCATGCTTAGCTCAACTCAAGAGTCCTGATAATACACCAGTGTCGTGTCCACAATGTCATAGTGTGATGGAGGTAATTCCTAACATTATCTTCACACAAGAAGATATGCTGTTGAAGCATAATAAGCACGACAGGCCTTTGTGCTACACTGGGTATATTGAATCCACTGAAATTGACAGAATCTATATTGACCCTGGGTCTTCTATTAGCATTATTCTTCAGAGTATTCTAAGACCTTTGAGGGTTCCTACTAGTGATTTGACTTACACTAGTACCATAATAGTTGGTTTCAAGTCTTGCAAGATTAAACCACTGCGGAAGATTTGTCTGAAGATTCAAATTGGTGATCTTCGAACTATGGCGACAATTTATGTTATCAATTCAGATGTATCTTACAACATCCTTCTTGGAAGACCATGGATATATGAACAAAACATTGTACCTTCAACTCTCCACCAATGCTTTAAGTACGTAGATTCCCAAGGAGTTGTGAGGACTGAGTTTGCTTATATCAATCCTTTCAAGGGTGTTGAAGCCTATTTTTTGACTCAATACTCTACAAACAAGAGCATGTGAAAGAGATATCAGATATGGCTGAAGATCGATCACCTACTGAAGATCAGTCTGTCAATGAAGATCCTCCAGAAGAGCAACCTTTGAAGATTAAAGTCAAAGGTCGAATCCAACCCCAACCTGTCATTGACCAACCTCTGATAATCAAGGTCAAAGGAAGAACTCGAGCTTCATCTGAAGAATCAGTGAGTATTTCTGCCAAGAGCCAAGTTCAACCTCTCATGATCAAAGTCAAAGGACGTACTTCTCGTACGAATGATCCAACACCACCACTGATCATCAACCTTGGCAAGTCTACGCAGAAGACGGATGACGGTCCGTTAATGATCAATCCGAAGCATAGCAGTCAAATTGTAAATGATGTAAATATTGATCATCCTGTACTTTCTAATATCAATGAAGATTTCTTTTTGGAGTATATGGCTGTCAAATTTATTGAAAGAATGACTTTATCTTCTGATGATCAAAGTTATCAATATAAAAATGACATAAATACAGAGGAAACCTTATACATTGCTCATAAGGAAAAAAAATTTCCTTCTCATGTCGATGTTGGACCTTATGCTCAAAAATTTCTAACAAATTCTCCCTATCTTCTTTCTGTAGCTGCTTCATCACAAGCTTGTGTAACTTATAGACGTCACAAAGAATCTTATTTTGTGATTCCATCTAATAAGAAAAACAAGCACCAAATTGTGTTTGGCCTGGCTAGGAATATCCCTATTACTCAGACAGATGATCTCAGAGAGAAAGATAAAGGAAGAATCTGAATTGACAAATATAGTCAACAATCTCTTAAGATTATCCAGAATATGGGATATGATTTGAAGACTATACAAGGACTCAATCAAGGCAAAGGTAGACGATTACCATTATGTGGTAATCTTTTTTACCAGAAAACTCGGCATGGGTTAGGATACGATCCGTCTCACATGTTTAATAAGGATATACAAGAAGAATTTTCTTCTAATTCTTCACAATCCTCAGATTCAAAAGAAATCCAATTCATCGAATTAGATACACCCCCCATGTACAAAGAAAATATGGAAGAATGTTCTTCCAGTTTTTTACAATCCTCATATGCTGGAAGAGACTATTATGATGAATCTGAGTGTGTGTTCTCAATCAACATGGTTCAAACTGATGATCAATCTGAGTCATTTGAGAATGACCCTTGGGCACAGCAAATGGACACTCAATAGGAGCTTCGTTTTGAACAGCGACAACCACCTACAGAGGATGAGATTGTCCAGATTGATGTTAGAGACGGAACTACGTCCAAGCCAATATTCATCAGTAAAAACCTCTCCGAAGATGAAAAGGAAGAGTTGATAAAACTGATTAAAGAATATATTGATATCTTTGTATGGAGTTATGAGGATATGCCGGGTCTAGATCCTAAAGTTGCTACTCATAAACTTAATATTCTTCCTAATGCCAAGCCTGTAAAACAACAGCAGCAGCATTTTTGACCAGATATGATGGATACAATTGAAGCAGAAGTCAAGAAGCTGATCACATGTGGCTTTGTTCGTGAAGAACAACACCCAGATTGGGTTGCCAACATAGTTCGTGTTATGAAGAAGAATGGAAAAGTCCGAGTTTGTATAGATTTTTACGATCTTAATGCAGCTTATCCAAATGACGAATTTCTACTTCCGATTACTGATGTCATGATAGACAATACATGCAGTTTTGAACGCATGTCTTTTATGGACGGATTCTCAGGATACAACCAGATTAAGATGCATCCAGGAGACGAAAAGCATACCGCTTTCCGTATACCCCTTGGGGTTTACTGCTATACGGTGATGCCATTTGGTCTGAAGAATGTCGGTGCCACATATCAACGGGCTATGAGCAACATCTTTCAAGAACATCTACGGAAAACAGTTGAATGTTATGTGGATGACATTGCTGTCAAAAGTGATCAAAAGATGATCACATTCAAGACTTAAAGACAGTATTTGAGTTGATGCATCAACATCAACTAAAGATGAATCCTACTAAGTCTTTCTTAGGGGTTTCTAGTGACAAGTTTTTGGGATTTGTCATTACTTCGCAGGGTATCCATGTTGATCCTGACAAAATCAAAGCAATTCTTGAAAAGCGTCCTCCATGCAATCTAAAAGAACTACGTGGCTTCTAAGGTCGCATTGCTTATATCAGGAGATTTATATCCAATCTCTCTGGGAGATGTCAACCTTTCTTTCGTCTATTAAAGGAAGGTGTATCATTTGTCTGGGATGAAGCATGTCAGCAAGACTTCAATGATATCAAGCAATACCTTACAAATCCACCTGTTCTGGTACCTCCAGTGGTAGGGAGACCATTTTTGCTATATGTTCGACCCTTGGATTATTCATTTGGTGCTCTTCTTGCACAGAAAAGTGATAAGGGCCATGAACAGGCAATTTATTATCTTAGCCGAATGATGGTCAGAGCTGAACACAAGTATACTCCTGTGGAGAAGGAATGTCTGGCCTTGGTTTTTGCTGTTCAAAAGACACGACATTATGTGTCAGGACAGACTATCCATGTCATCTCCAGAATAAATCCTATTCGGGTATTGATAAGAAAACCAAGCATTCTTAATTCCAGGTTAGCCACCTGGACGATGTTGCTTACTCCTTATGATATGGTCTATGTACCTCAAAAATTAGTAAAGGGTCAAGCATTAGCTGATTTCTTAGCAGCTCACCCTATACCTGAGACATCGAAACTATATGAGGATATTTCAGATGAAGTCGTGGATTGCAACATGACTTTGAAAGATGACATTTGGCAACTATATTTTGATGGAGCATCACAGGTCGAACCTAAAGGCAATATTGTCTCCAGAGTAGGAATCGTCTTGGTTTCTTCTGACAAAATGGTCATATACCGTGCTTATTCTCTCAATGAGCCATGCTCCAACAATGTAGCAGAATATAATGCTCTGCTGATTGGTCTCCAAGTAGCAAAACAATTGGATATCGAGTTCCTGGAAGCTTATGGAGATTCTCAACTGATTGTTAATCAGGTTAGAGGGACATATGAAGTCAGAAATCCTGACCTCATCCCTTATCATCAAGTGATAATCGAATTGGTCCTTTCATTCAAAGGATTCTTCATCAAATTTGTACTACGTTCTCAAAATTTGGAAGTTGATGGTCTTGCTAGTTTAGCGACAGATTTAGCTGTTCTGATTCGAAGACAAAATACCATTACTTTGTTAGATCGAGACTTATTTTGTGTAAAGAATAACTTGCATATTGAACAGAGTTATACTACAGAATCAAGTTCTCAATAAAGGGATTGGAGAAGTCCATTCATTGATTATGCAGTTCATGGAATTTTACCTGAAGATCCAAAAGAAGCTGCATCAATCAAAAGACGATCATTTCGATTCTATTATGATTCTTCTTTACACATGTTATATCGTCGTTCTTGTGACGAACTTTTGCTACGTTGTCTCTCTGAGAGTGAAGCCAAGCAAACACTCCGTGAAGCTCATGATGGTGTTTGTGGTGCTCATTAACCGGGTCCAAAATTACAGGATCGCATTCGAAGAATGGAATATTATTGGCCTTCTATGATGGCAGATGCTGTGGATTATGCTAGACGGTGTAAAGCATGTCAGATTCATGCTGATTTTATTCATCAACCATCTGAATTCTTACATCCTACAGTAGCTTCTTGGCCCTTCGAAGCTTGGGGCATGGATATTATTGGTCCGATTAACCCTCCTTCTGTCAAGGGACATCGGTTTATACTGACTATAACCGATTATTTTTCTAAATGGACGAAAGCAGTTCCCCTTGCTGAAGTAAAAACATCTAATGTGGTTAGCTTCATCAAATACCATGTCATTTATCGCTTCGAGATTCTTCGACGGATAATTTATGACAATGGACCACAATTTGCCAGTCAAGCATTTTATCGATTCTGTGATAAGAATCGGATCCAGAATCTGGCTTCTACGGCTTATAATCCAGCTGCTAATGGTTTGGCTGAAGCCTTCAACAAGACAATCATCAAACTTCTCAAAAAGTTTGTCTCTTCTAATAAACGTGATTGGAATGAGAAACTTGGAGAATGTTTATGGGCTTACCGAATGACAGTCCGAACTCTGACTGGTTTTACACCATTTTTACTGGTTTACGGATGTGAGGCTGTTCTTCCACTGGAAATCCAGATTCAATCTCTTAGAATAGCCATTGCTAATGAGCTAACTACAGAGAACAATGATTACTTACGACTCCAAGAACTTGAAGGATTGGATGAGAAGCGTCTTCAAGCGCAACAGCACATTGAGCTATATCGAGCCTGTATATCTCGAACTTTCAATCGTAAAGTTAAAGAGAGGGTATTCAAGTCGGTGAACTAGTTCTAGCTGTTCGAAGACCGATGGTGATGACTCATAAGAGCAAAGGGAAATTCCAAGCAAAATGGGAAGGTCCCTATGTAGTCGAGACAGTGTTCTCCAATGGTGCCTATAGGTTGTCTAAACCTAATGGATATCTGCTCATGATGCCGATTAATGGCAAATTCTTGAAGAAATATTATGTATAATTTTCTTCCTTATTCTCCAGCTACCAATGTTTGGTTAAGCTGGTTATTAGTTCTCCTTGAAAAGAATTTTAATCTTCTATCTTACCAGCTGATTAAAAAGAGAGAATTATTATTTATCATGTTCTTATTACCTTTGAATAAATATTAAGTCTACTTCTTTTCTTATCTATCATGTATATTTGGCCTCTGAATAGATATTTATCTATTTTTCTTTGAGTTGTTACGATCTGTCACGTTCATATTATCTCTGATAGTATCGTATACTCTAAACAGAAAACGAGATTCATTATCTATCATGTCCACATTACCTCTGGATAGATATAATTTATTGGGTTTAAAAAACTTGTCATGTCCATATTACCTCTGATAAGTGTTTTCTATCTCATACCTATTGTTTAATTTCAAAATAAATGATAGGATCATAAAACAAATATTTTATTCATTTCATGTAAACATTATAGAATGAAAAAAGATAGAAGATTACAAAAGCTCTTTATTTGCCTAAGACGGGGCAGAGACATCTTGAAGTAATTTCTGTAGCTCCGCTAGACGTTTGTCACGAAAGCTCAAAACAGTCTTAGTAGCTAAGGAGCGTCGAGCTTCGGGAGTACAGATGTGAGAAAGTTCAGCAAAAGTGACTATCATCTTGTCCTTGGCTTCGTCAAGGGTTTTGATGGTAGTCTCCGCTCCAAAGACTTGTTCTTCCAAAATTGAGCTCTGTGTAAGCTACTGGTCTCGAGCTAAGATCAGTTGATCCCTCTCCGCCTTCAAACGAGCCAGCTCAGCCTCAACTTCTTGAATTTTATCATTTTGTTGATAAATTCTCATATTCGAGGTTTCATAGGCTTCTCTCTGGCTATCCAGCTGGGACTTTGCTCCTGCCAAAAAAGCTTTTTCTTTGGCGACCTTTATGCTGTACTCATGGAGGGCCTCATTAAAGTCATCTCCCGGGCCTGGTGGCAACAAACTGCAGTTGTGGTACAACAGCCAGCCTATCAAGTAAGTATAGGATATTTCTACCCTAGGGAATATGTTCCGATGATGAGCGTTGTTGATTAGCTCCTCACCAAAAGTCCTCAAACCTGCGTTTACTCGGCACACCATTGCCGATAGCAGGTTGATTCTGGCTTTAAACACCAAACATACCGCTGGCCATAGCACGCTTCGGTGGATTCTATCAACTATACCGATCTCCGGTACAACCCATCTCCTAAACCATAGAGAAAGGAAGCCTGCCAGCAAAGCTCTCTTAGAGATCTTCTGGCTGCCATATCTGAGGAAGCTCAAGGCTTCGGTTCCAACAGAGAACTCTCCAGTCTTGGTGGACAAATATTTATTCGAGAATTTGTAGCTGATCATCATATCCCGTATTTTGTCAGCAGGGATTGTTGAACCAGTGTTGATAGTTGGAGCCTTGTTCTCCTGAAATCTTTTTTTATCATCTTTTGATATCTTATCCTTATGGAAAAAGAGATATGTTGTCCACTTGTTGATGTACGCCAAATGAGATCTACTTTCATGCATAGTAGTGCAAATCATGTAATGGCACATCAACTCTTCATATACCTCAACCAATTGAGGGTTTTTCTTTCTAATTTCAGCAAGTTCCCGGTTGGAGGGAACATATTCCTCATATGGGGCTTCCCCCATTGGCAGCTTTGAGATGAATTATATCTCATGGAGTGCGAGACCCATTTCACCTTTTGGGGTCGCAAAAGTCCCAGTTGAACTTTTATATATCTCCATCAGAGCCATAAACAAATTGCTATTTGGTGGTATACCCTGACTAGTTGAGGCCACTGCTTCATACAGGCCGATGTCTTTCAACTCCGTCTGGAAGTTCTTCATGATCCAAATACTAATTTGGATCCAGTTCTGGTTAAACGGAGTCAACCATCCAGGTAGCCTAGGGTTTGTTTGGGGATACAATACCGCAGCCCTTATGAACTTATTGATGAACATCTGGGTCTGCACCGGTTGGATTAAAGCCGAATCTTCACTCGGAGTAAATCCTGGCAAGAGACCAGAAAAAGAAACAACACCACCACTGGGAGTACTGGTGTAGTAGCCCACGTCATTGGATCTCTCCCTCTTGAAAATGATCTTTCCTGGCCTTCTATGACTGCTGGGAGTCAGATTCTACAGCATTTGTCGGGAATGGATGGCATGGATAAATGCGGACAGGGGATAATCTCTATCCATGTCAGGGAGATACATTACTCTATCTCCAGACTTGAACACCCAAGACTCCTTCTTAGGGTGTGTTTGTGACTTGCAGTCTATTGCATCCCCAAATAAGAAAGCTGGTTTTGCAAATTGTTGGCCATCCAGCGAGGTCAATAGTTCTCCATTAATCATAGATAGCAGCATTCTATCCCCTTGGGCAGCTATCAACTGTGCTCTCTCTACAGGGTAATCCGGATTCGATTGGGGAAACTCTACATGAGACAGATTCTCCAAATAATTCGAGCCCACCATACCAACTGATGAGCCAAATACTTCTGCAAGTGGGTGAATTTGCAAATCCACTGCCAAAAGAAAAAGCAAAATCAAGTTAGTGAAAATCTAATTTGAAATTTTTACGCAGATAAATTAGTCTAAGTTTTTACACATAAAGGTTAAAGACTTTGACTATGTAAACTTTACGCTTATTCAAGTTGATAAAAAGTTTTAAAGTGTAAAAGGTCTTTGTTTTACACAGAGTCTTTCACTTGTGAAATTTTATGCTGGCACATGTTGATGTGAGCGTATTGTGAATTTTACGCTGGCACATGTTGATGTGAGTGTATTGTGAATTTTACGCTGGCATGTGTTGACATGAGCGTATTCTAAATTTTACGCTGGCACATGTTGATGTGAGCGTATTATGAATTTTATGTTGGCATGTGTTGACATGAGCGTATTCTAAATTTTATGCTAGCACATGTTGATGTGAGCGTATTATAAATTTTATGCTGGCATGTGTTGACATGAGCGTATTCTAAATCTTACGCTAGCATATGTTGATGTGAGCGTATTATAAATTTTACGCTGGCATGTGTTGACATGAGCGTATTCTAAATTTTACGCTGACACATGTTGATGTGAGCGTATTGTGAATTTTATGCTGGCATGTGTAGACATGAGCGTATTTTAGATTTTATGCTGGCACGTATAAACGTGGGCGTATGTTCTCAACTTTACGTTGACACGTATAACATGGGCGTATTTTTTTATTTCAGTTTTTACGCTGACACATATGACGTGGCCGTGAAATCTGAAAGTTTGGGTTTTCTTCTTCTTCTTCGGCGAACTCATGGCCGAGATTAAGTAGGGCTTTACCCTTCATTGTCGGATCCACGGCGGGGTTGCTCTGTTGGGACGTCGTGGATGATTGGATGGGAGTTTTTGTACGGTCGGCCGACGATGAACCGACGGGCTTCTTGCCCTTGCTGCCGGTGACAGACTTCTTATGGGCCATTGGATCGAAACGAGAGTATGAAGGAGAAAGAAGAGTGAAAGAAGATCGGGATTACGAAAGACAAGTAAAGTTTTATTCCTATTCGAAGAGCTCTATTTATAAAGAATTTTGAATCTGGTTCAAATTCTCGACTTTTATGCTGACTGTTGGATATGCCAACTTTTACGCGGATGACCGTTGGATATCCCGAATTCTACGCTGACTGTTGAAATCCCGAATTTTACGCTTATGTTCAAAGTATTTTAAATTTTGAAAATATTTAAAAACTTTGAAAGGGGTCTTGTAGGAGCGTAAAAAGTACTTTATGGACTAAGTCAAAGAAGTTGAGAACTTTACGCAAGCTACTCTTTACGCAAGCTACTCTCTACACGAGCTACTATCTGCGCGAGCTACTATCTACGCGAGCTACTTTACGCTAGGGCTATTCATTGAACTTTATGCTGGGGGACAGACTGTCAGGCCGTATTTAATGAAAGTGATTTGATCTGACACAATGATTTTCTGACAGCAGGATTACACAGAAGCCGAGGAGATTTTTCCACCAAACCCAATACTCGTCGTATAGTGTGCAAATAGGGCTATTTTACGCTCAATAAAACTACTTCTTTTACGCACGATAGTTATTTGAGCTTTTACGCTCAAGACTATTGTGGGCGTAAAGTCTATTTGGGCTACTTTTTACGCTCAAGGCTATTTTTCTAGCCACTTTACGCGGGAAGCTTATTTTGGGCTATTTTGCGCCAGTTTGCCACTTTACGCTAGGAGTGTATTTTGGGTCATTTTTACGTCCGATCTTTTCTGACTACTTGAGAACGTGGTTTGCCTACGTGGCTTTCATGCCACACTTATCGAGGAACGTGTGTACATGCTCTCCCCACTTTGTTAAAGTAGTGGGACACGTGTCACTATGCGTAGAGATCAAAACGCTACATGGGACACGTGTGAACGTGCGTAGAGGATGATTTGGATCATGGGTGACAGTTACTAGCGTAGAGACCCGATTTTGTTGCTTTTTACGCACAAAGGGTCAAGTCTATAAATAGACTTATTTTTATATATCATGCATCAAGAGATCAATAGAGAGACAGGGAGAGGAGATTCTGAGAAAACTCATATTTTCAGAGTGATATTCCCAGAAGCATTTCTTCAACTTTTTCTCAAGAACAGGGTGAAGCAAAGCAAGAAAGCATTCGACTGTGCCATCAGTTTCGTTGCTCGATACCTTTCCGGTGACTTAGTTCTTCCGATTGTTCGTCTTCTTCAAGCAGTTTTCTTCATCATCATCATATGGTCCATGGAACAAAGTGATCGCTCTCATATCAGACTTTCATAGCAATACTTCCCAGAACAATTTATACTTTTTGTACTTTTTTTCGTTTTATTTCAAAAGCTAATTTTAGGCATTTTGTTAAGTGAAACAACACGACACAACTTGATCCTAAGGCACTAATTTTGGGAAGTCGGGCTCTTTTTTTTTCTCCTTCTATGTTTCTTTTGCTCGAATATTTGTTTGATGATTAACTGCTGGAACAAGAGAAATCGATTATGTTTTTCTTAGTTCTGTCTATTGTAGTTCTACTTCTCGTCTTCCTTGATTGTGCAAGTGTATGACACCGAGACACATTGTTTCGGATTTTAGTATTAGACAAGACACGGTCTGATACATATTACACTACTCCAGAATTCGTTGTTCTCGACGGACTAAAATCGTCTAAAACTACATATTCCGTTGAAAACTGCATATTCGTGGTTCTCCCTACTAGCTTACTTTTTATTGCTTTAGTTCTTTCATGTACTTGATGTTCATGATTTTATAACTGCACTCTTTTACACTTGATCTTTGAGGTTCCATATTTCTTCCAGAAAGTAGGACAGTATGTTATATATACATTTCTCATTGGAAATAGTGACCTTTCTAATTAGCTTCTAATCTCTAATAGTCAACAAGCTAATCTCAATAGAGATTAGGTACAAGGACAATGTATCTTGGGATGAACATGCAGATACTTAAATCATTTATTCGGGAAGAGTTGGGTGCTCGACCCAACATACCAGAGAAGGATGGAGATCTGGCATAATTCGACATATAGCAGGAACTATAGGAACTGCTCACTGCATATGCAGTAGCTTGAGGCAGCGCTAGCTGCAGTACATTACAACAATATCTGCAGAGAAATACAGCAATATCTGTAGAACAATGCAGTAGTAGCCGTTATCTGCATTGGGGTTTTGTAGTCCAGAACTGCAGCAGTAGTGAAGAGCAGTTGCAGCAGCTCGAGCAGTACTCTGCAACCATCTGTAGGGTGCTATGCAGCATCACAGTCCTATAAATTTAGGAAAAACTTTTGTCCAACTTAGGCTGCACAAATTATTTTTAGATGTATCATAACTCTGTATGAATATCAGTGCAACTTAGGCTCCAAGCATTACCTTTTAGAAGTAATATGGATAACTTCTAACTTTAGGAGAATCTTATATAATGACATTACTTTCTAGAATGTGACTGTTGTTGACAAGTGTCATGGAAAGATGATTCCTCCCAAGCAGTTACATTTATCAATACTAATTTCTCATGTTGATACAATTCAGGTCAATCAGTCTTTCGACCGACTTGATAAAT
The DNA here is from genome assembly GCA_029216955.1 of Iris pallida. Lineage (NCBI taxonomy): Eukaryota > Viridiplantae > Streptophyta > Magnoliopsida > Asparagales > Iridaceae > Iris > Iris pallida. Next base: position 1,421,670 of record JANAVB010033017.1, read on the forward strand.
CATAATTTCTTGACCTGATATAAGAATTTGTTAAAAACAGGATTTTATTTTCTTCTACTTTCATGCTCTTCCACTAGTTCTTCCTCTATATCAACTGAATCAACTACCAGGTTTCTCCAAATTCCATTTGTTAAAGATATACCTATTAGAAGAGATAATGGAATACTGCAGTTTGTGCATTTTGTGCATCCATGAATTACTGTAGGACATTTGATGAATGCAGTTGTTAGTTCGTTTCTAGATTTGAGAATAAAATAAATATCGCACAATAGGCATGCCAAAACTAATCTGTTGTTGCTCTTTCTGACCCTATGTGAAGGTATGGAATCTTTCTTCCAAGTCATCATAATCTTCAACTTGATTCGTATAATCATATGGAGACATGCATGAGAAACTGAACTTTGTGTTTTTCTTCCTCCAGAAATCTTCATCAAATGTGCTCCTACTGTTGTAACTTGATTTTGGCATCTTTGGCCATCCTAATATCATGCACCATGTCCTACTGCAAATATATAAATCATAAAATAAGGATGCTTATAGAAGACATATTACCCTGTACAATGTCGTTAATAGAATAATTAGTTCTCATAAAGTTGATAAAGTCTATCTTTCAATTATCTGCATTCCTCTTTCAATTATCTGCATTCCTCTTCGTAAAAGAAAAACAATAGCTTAACCATATACAAAACATAACTTAAACCATTCGGTGACTACTCAAACTTCTTTTAAGGCACGAATAATCTCACAGAACTTCAACAATTGAAGCCTCAAATAAGTTTCATACTAAATAACCAAAGAAACTCTTCCAACAGATATAGATTAATTGATTGAAGTTCGATAAAACTTCCATTTATTGGACATTGATATGACATCTTAGCATAGTCCAATGTCAAAGTTGTCTGAAGCTAGATTTTTGGAGCACAAGAACCCATATGAAACTGCCCTAAACAACATTTGCATCTTGTTATTGGCAAAAACTATATGACATGAATAAAATTTCACAATTTTTGTTTTGTCCATGGTCGCTATTTATAACCTTGGTTCCTTCAATCTCCTCTAATTGACTAATTCAAGGTCCTACCGTACAGATGATTCAAAAATCTATTTCATCTAGTTTTCTTAACTTTTTAGGAGAAGAGGGTACTGAGAGGTCCATTTTTGAACTCTTGTTTGACCAATTCTACAGGGAAGTTGTATTTTATATGGAACTATTATATGTGAGGTGCCTTCTGTGTATACAAGAACTTTGGCTTGCTTGTTATGTTAGATATTGTTAGTAACTATAAGATTTGAGGTTTTTCATACCATCATATAAGCATTAAAGCTCATAATAGTTGCTCATGGACAGTTATAGTGATTTAATTCATAGTGTAGTTTGAAATGCAAGTTGCAACATGATGTTGTTTTCAAGGTTAGAAGATAGTTATTGCCTATCAGATTATGTAGGTCCTTGAGTTGATCCGAGTTACTCGTCTTAGAATCTAATGCTTATTGTTGATGTTGTTTTATGAATGATATGTGTTCTTTTTTCTTCCAAGTTTTCTGCCATCTACCAAGTAGTTCCCTGCTCTATCGACAGGTTCTTTCGCAGATCATGCTCAAGTTTCTAATCAGAGGTTAGTTTGATTAGTAATATTTATTCAGAATTTTGATGTACTCTTATCTTAGTGTACTCCTTAAAATGATTAATGTTTGGCTTTTATTTTCTGCTAATGAGATCATCGAGCTTAATTTTTTAAATATTAAATGCCATCTGCCAAATCTTAATATGGATATTTTAATTTTTTGCTTTGTTTTAAGGAATACTTGAACTGGATTTGGTTTTGTTACATTTTTGTGTGGAAATTTCTTTGATACCCACATTATTAATTGTTCTATATTTTAATCAGATGATCTTGCTTTTTTACTTTTGCTATATCATATTATTCTTTCTTCATAACATTTGAAGGTGAATCTTATATGTGTTTTGTTTTTATAGCTTTTTGTAAATATTACTTTGAAGAATATAGATTACAACTTGCTGACATGGGACTTGACTTGGCATGTGACTGGAACAATTTGAATGACTTGTACCAATTTGAATGAATTGAAGGCAAGGAGCTCTGATACTCCGATAACATATAACATGTACTTCACTGAGCTGGATCTTGAGACATTGAGCTAAGTTATGAATGTATCATGCCAGATACGTGTCAGATACGGATCCTACCATATGATTTATTGCTCTGGTTATTTTTGTGACTCATACCATATGATTGAATATATTTCAAACTACATTTCTTTACTTCTAAACTTTTGTAAACAATTCGATGCTTCAACTTGTGCTTTAATCCATGGGACAATGGACAAGGAAAACTGAGCCAATTGTGGGAAGGGTTTCCTACAAACCTCCTGCCTATGAAATAAATGCTCCAGGACTATGTTGTTCTCACAAGGTTCTTACTAGGTGTTTTTTTTGGAAGGTGAGATGGTCCTAGCTAAGCACTCTTCTGTTTTTAAGATTTTTTTTATAGCTACAAAGTATTATTGAGTGCATTATTTTTCTGGTTCACTAACAAACTCTTTTTTTTATATAGCAACTGAAGCACTTGCGGATGGGACAAAAACTGATTCCTTGGAGGTACAAAATATGGTAAGATATTATGCATTTATATTTTTGCTGATATGATGATTGGGTTGCTTTGTTGTCTTTTGTCTATCTCAAATATTATTTGTAGTGTAAATAAGGTATGCCCTCAGAAAAATCATTGGTTTGTTGTCTTTTTTCTGTCTTAAATATTATTTGTAATTAATTTCATTTGCTTATCTTATGGTATTGCCAATCTTGATGTAAATACACAATAAGATGAGGTGAAATTCAGCAGCTGCAACCAACCTAGATATATCACTTGTTAACATTCTTGCTTCAAAAATCTTATTTATTATTTTTTGGATACTTGAATTTACATCAGTTATGAGGACAGATATGTCTATCATGGAATTTTGTTTAGAAGAAGCTCAACTACCTACATATTCCTGCTAAATGTCTTATTAAAGAGAAACAAACCAATCCAAATATAACCTTCAACTTACATTAATTAAAGGTTGTTATGTTAAGAGAACCCTTAGTATGCAGGCTTTGCTGTGTGGTTTGGCATTGTGAGGGCATTTATGTTTAAGAGGTCTTTTTCCTCTATATTTAATCTTATGAAACACTCTATATGGTTTAATTGGTCTCTATGTTTCATTAGTTTTTATTATTGGTATAGAAGCTTGTTTGAAAATAACTAGTATTTTTTTAATGCTTTCACAATTGTTCTTGAATTTGTTATATGCAGGTTTTTAGTATTCTTTGTTAAGGTTGTGCAGAACATGTATACAATCAGTAGTTTTTATTAGGTTTTGGTTTTTTTAAATGCTTCACAATATAGGGTCTGTGAACTTCGTTTTAGTATTTGATACTCTATGATACTCTATTTTTTTAATGCTTTCACTAATGATTTACCCCCTATTTTTGTGTAGGTTGGATGAAGGAAGAGGATGCTTTCTGAGGAGTTTTGGTTGGCTCGAAGGGAGCTAAATGTTAGATAGTCAACATTTTGGGATATATGTAGCTGACTACACTGTTAATGTTTAATTTTTGGACATGTTTGGTACTACTTCGTTGTTCTACATGGAGAAATTAAGGATTTTGAATGTTTGGTACTACTTTGTTGTTCTACATATATTAGACAGTGAAATTAATGAATTTACTTATGTTCGGAATTCATTCTGTGATTGATTCGCATTTAAATTTTTGAATACCTGCATTTTGTGTAACTGTGGCATTATCTGCAATAGTATTCTGATGTGCTGCATTCTGCAAATTTTCGAATACAGAATTTTGACTCTGCAATAGCATTCTGACATGCTATTGTTGCACATATAATAGCAGGAAAGAAATGCTATAAAAAGCAGATATATATCGAAACGCTATTAACAAACAATAACATACAGGAACGCAATTAAAAATAAACAGCGTTCAGGAACGCCATAACACATTTATAGCGTTAACAAATGTTATTAATGAACTATAGCGTTCGTAAAGGCTATGTAAACTATATAGCGTTTGTAAGTGCTATAACATGTCTATATGAACGCTACAATACATTAATAGCGTTCATGAATGCTATAAAAGTTCTATAGCGTTCCTAATTGCTATAACTATCATATAGCATTTCAAAACGCTATACATTGTCTACAGCGTCAATGAACGCTATATTCCATGAATAGCGTTCGTGAACGCTATAACTTTATAGCGTTCTTGTACATGGGGTTATTATAGCGGGGGCATATATAGCGGGCGGAATATGCTATAATATGCATTCTACAGCGTTCAGCGCACGCTATCATATCCCATATCTGTTGTAGTATAATTAAATGCACTGCATCATTAGGACTATAAACTGTATCGACATGGACTCACGGGATGGGTCCGTACCCAAATTAATTGCTTGATTGACTCATTGACTCGAGGATTGAGGAGTAATGTAGCGTCTGTGACCAAAGCCCATGTTACTAATATTGACTCTCTCGTGCCAACCCCTATTGCAAAGAGGGTTGAGCCGTACCGTATGCTAGCTTTAGGCCCAATGCTAGTATACATATTGAATCTACCAGCCGATCACAGATAGCTACACGTTCAAATCACTATTGAATCATTGTAGATTGCATCATAGTTGCTCTTGAGATTTTATTACTTCATTGATTCTTTGTTATTATTTAGAAAATATAATAATATTTTAAAACTGCTCATTGCATTATTTATTATTTATTAGAATAATGGATATGGGTATATGTTCTTGCTCCTCTCCTGACAGGAGACCAACATTTTTAGGTGACTATGAGGATGACGATGTGCTCTTTAGTACCTACTATGAACCGAATTTGAGTTTTGAGGAGATAGCCGAACCCAATCAGGAGGCTCAGGATCACTAGTAGCACTTGCAAGTTAGTTCCTTCGATTAAAAGTTGTAATAAAAGACTGGTTGTAGTAATTCGAATATTACCTTGGTTGTGTGTTTGAGTTCTCAGAAAGACATTTAGTTCTAGACTTAAATGGTTTAAATAAAAAGTTTTTAAAATTTTTGTATTTAAAATGTTGTGAGTGAGTTACTACTGATTGATACAGCTTACTGTCGTCGTCTCATAACGGTGCAGGCTAGGCATGATCCGACTGAACCCAGAATCTTAGGATCGGGTCATGACATATTTTCAGTGGTGGCCCATGCAGGTCGAACAAACAACTATAGGAAAACTGACTAGAAACAATTAGAACACTTAGACCTTTGAAACATCATGACTCGTCACAATATAGGACCGATTTCATTCAAAATATTTTCTATGTGTGTAACTTAGTTGGATTGCATTGCTTATGTTGCTTCCTAACCATTCCAGAGAATGACTAAGGAGATAAAAGCCGTGATTACAATTCTACGGTCTTCGAAGGATTATATTTTCCCTATCTGCATATTTCTTTAGGGTCTAGGGCAATTACTATTTTAGAAGTTTTGACTTCTTTTTTAGCCAACCTACCATCAATGACTAATATTCTAAATTTATTCCTTTGTCGATTTTGTTAAACCATTTCAACTTGACTTTCTTTGAAACAATAAGACTAACTTTTTAGCCCAACTGACCTAGCAAATTCTCAAACTTTCGTTGGTCATAAGGAATTATTTTCCCAAAATAATTTCGGTAAAGGTCATTATTCTCTAAGTGTTTTGCCGAGAATATTCTCATTGGCTTCTTCTACTCAACTTGAAGTTGTGATACTTCTATCTTGTCTTATGCCTAACTCAATTAATCAAAATCAAGTTTAATCGATTCCATAAGTTTAATCTTTGAAAAGAAAAAATTTGGAGAACAGATACTCCTCTTGACTTCAAATCAACCCCCTTGATTCTCAAGAGCTACTAGAACACACGTTTACCCTGATAATTTCCTTGATTCCTGAAGAACATATATCTACATCTTTTCCTATCATGATTAGAACTTTAGAACTCGTTTGAATTTTCGGAAGCTCCTTAGAATTTCTATGGATAAAGTTGAGAGAGTATTCGTTGACCTATTATGGCGGGGCAGTTGCGCACTGCAGTCATTTATCTGAATCATGAAAACTATGAGTTTACTGTAGCCAGCAGCGTACTGGCAAGGCATGGACCCTAAGTGAAGTAGTTTCAGGTATTCATAGGTTTTCGGATATTATTAAGACTGTCCCCTCAATATCTGACCTTTTGAGTTGTTCCATCAACGATGGATAAAGTTGATAGAAGATTCGATGATCTGTCATTATTTGAGTCATGGAACCAAAGGTTTACTGTAGCCAGATGTACACTGGCGGGGCATGAACTCTAGAAAAAGTGACTTCAAATATGTATGGTTCGAGATACTATTGAGACTATATCCATGTTATATACCATGTTTGATCTCTTATCGCTATTAACAACTTTACAAAAAATTATCTTGAATTGATCTTAGCCTTATTTAAAATCTAAGCAATAAATCTCATTTACAGAAATCTTTTATACTGCCATATGCTTCCTATATAATTTTCCTTGATTTGTCCTAGAAATTCATTAGGACCATCTTTTTAACACTTTTTCCCAATCACTTTCATGGTTTGACTATAGTGTATTGCACGTATTTTAATAGATCTATGTTTTCATAACTATGTATATTTTAGTTTTTTGATAACTATATATGTGTGTGTGTGTGTGTGTGTGTGTGTGTGTGTGTGTGTGTGTGTGTGTGTGTGTATGCATGTATTATAGATAGCTATGTATATTAGATAATTGATATACAATTATGGATGCATGTATGTATGTGTATATAGTTGATAGCTATATGTATACGGGGAAACATAGATAGATTACCTAGATCAATTTTTAGAGATTCTTGGGAACTAGCATTTTCAATTAGGTCAGGGTAGGAAATATGGTAGAAGAAGATTTTGGGTAAGTTAGTTAGTAATAAGAGAATTATAGATTATAGAGATTATGATTTATTAGTTTGTAAAGATGTTTCCCTCATGCATGTTCTCTTTTGTAACCATGTTTGATTTTCTTAAATCTGTCGCTTGATTTCTCTAAATCTTGTAATAGTAATTTGATTTTCCTTCTATTCTTATAATTACTATTCAGTTTTCAATATACACACACACACACACACACACACACACACACACACAAAAAAGATTTTGTTTATGATTATATCACTTTGATTGTATTCATTACCACATCTGGACGACCCTTAAATTGCATTATATGATTTTTAATCTTAATCACAATCATGCCTAAACGATTTAATTCCTTTATCATGTTTCAATCAATTCTAAAATTTAATTTTGTTTACTCTCGAATTTGATTTCTAGTAAACCAAACTTTCAAAAATTTGTTTTTATTATTCTTAGTCGTACCATTCCTATATTGATCGTATTCCTAGCATTTATGAACTTATTACTTGTGACTATATAAAAGCCTAAATAATTTTTTACCGTATTTTATTAATCGTGTTTAAACGATTTGAATTGAGTCATGGCCATGCTGGTTATGCCTAAACGATTTCTTATTGGACTTAGGTCACAATTCTATTCTTGATCGTAGTTAGAATTTAATTAGGATTATATTATTTTGGTACTATTTTTTATGCTTAAATTTTGATTTTTGATCATGTTTAGGATTTAACCATGACAAATCATTCTATATTATTTTACCATGCCTAGATTTTAAACTTGATCACTTCTAGATCATCCTGATTCTATTAGTAGTATTCAAATTTCGATTCTATGTTTACCAATTTTAATCATTTTCAAAAATAATGACCTAGATTTTAAACGAATAAGATGTACAAGAACATGATGGAACACATGTAATGGTATGGCATAGGGTTAAATTTTGGACATATATCTAGTTGATTAGCAAGCTGAAGGAAGTACAAAATATCTTGTGGGATAGATTATATGTGTTTAGTAAGAAAATATGGGAAGACAAAATTTTCAAGGTTATGACGGTGATTGAAAATTTAGAGATGGAAGCAGAAATCCATCCTCGTGGACTAGTGTGACCAATTTTTCTAAGGAGGGAAAAATGTTATTTGAGAATAGTGGTTGGATTGATTAAGATAATATACTTCAAAGATTTGCTATGGGACAATTAGTATAGTTAGGCATGAGGCTGTTGCGAAAAAAAAAATCCTTACTTGGTTGAGACATGATTGTACCCCGTCCCTTATCCTTGAAATTTCGAGGACGAAATTTTATAAGGAGGAAAGGTTGTAAAACCCATAAAATTGGAATTTAATAATAAATAGGTTTTTACAATATTTAATTATTTGCTAGTAGTTGTAGAATTAATAGAATTAGAATTAATATTAGAGTTAAGTATTATTATTATTATTCGGAAATTAGATTTTGATTTTTATATGAATTATTGGATTGTGTTTTTAGTTTGGACCCTAGCCAAACCCAATTTCTCTTAACCCAAAACCCCATTTCCCTCAACCCACCCGTTCACCACACCCCCACGTTCTTTCTCTCCCTAAATTTCTCTCCATTCTTCCCTAAAATCCCTCTCTACCACACCCTTTCTTTCTCCCTACCAGCACAACACCCACCCAATTCCCCTTCAAGGAAATAAAGAGAAAACAAAACTACCATACCATTCCCTCTATTTTTCCCACCAACTCCAACATCAACAACACACTCACCCCTCTCTCTTTCCCCAACTCAACCACTCCCCCACAGGCCCCTCTCGCTCGACCCTCGACCACGCCTTCGGCCGACCCCCACCGCGGTCGATCCCTGCGACCTGCAACCGTCGGTGCGTACCACCACGCGGCCAGCCCTAACGTGCGTGTCTCTCTGTGTGGCCGACCCTCTATTCTGCGGCCACCTCATGGTCGATCCCGACCAACCAACGCTTTTCGGTCGTCCGCCCCTCAGTAACCCCTTGTCCCAGCGCCAGTTCCCTCTGCGGCGCTCCTCCTCGACTGACCTTCTGACCCGAGGCCTTTGCGCCACTGTCGTTCATCGCTGTCCATACGCGTTCCCGAGGCTTCGAGCCGGTGACGACGCGTCGATCCGAGTCCGAGGCCACCCTTCAGATTCCGTCATCAAATTTCGGTATAATCTCTTAACCGAGTAGTTCGTCCCTCCCCATAGTCATAGTCTATAATGACGCGATCTCGATTCTGTTATGGGATTCGAGTACTTTATGTTGCTCGCATGTGCATGCGTGGAACGATCCTTGGATCGTTATTACGGTTTCGTGTTCGGAATATTGGTTCTGTTATGAATGGGTTCTATAGTCCGATTTTAGACTTGGGTATTCTGTAGCTTTCGAAATAATTCTGTGAAGACTTGGTCTGACTTTGGCTTATATATATGTACATATATTATTCTGTTAATTTAGAGTGGCTTTTGTATATGTTGGTTATGTTGGGGAATTAGTTCTGTTAGTTCAAAAGTGGCTTTTATATAATGTATATGTATGTATAGTATTGTTGGTTCTGTGGCTTTATAGAAATGTATACATATATATACGGTTTAAAAAGAGAAATTATGTTTTAATTATACTCTTGTCACTATGACTCATTTATATATATATATATATATATAATATAATATATATATATATATATATATATATATATATATATATATATATATATATATATATATTATTGCTATTTTCAAATCTGGTGATTACAAAATATACCCTCATATAGATACATATTTTACATTTATTGGTTTATTTATGTTTGGCGTAATTGAATCTTTATTGCATCAACTTTGGCGATGACTGAACCGTAACAACGATGATCGTTCCACACATCCACATGCGAGCAACATAAAGTACTCAATCCCGTAACAGAATCGAGACCGCGTCATCATAGACTATGACTACGGAGAGGGATGAACTACTCGGTTAAGAGATTATACAAAAATTTGATGACAAAATTCGAAAGGTGGCCTCGGACTCGGATCGATGCGTCGTCACTGGCTCGAAGCCTTAGGAACGCGTATGGATAACGGTGAACGGCAGCGGCACAAAGGCCTCGGGTCAGAAGGTCGGTCGGGGAGGAACATCGTAGAGGGAACTGGTGCTGGGACATGGAGGTCGCCGAGGGGCGGACGAAAGGAAAGCATCGGTCGGTCGGGATTGGCAGCGGGGTGGCCGCGGAACAGAGGGTCAGCCGCGCGGAGAGGTGCACACGTTAGGGTTGGCCGTACGGGGGTGTACGCCGGCGGTCGCTGAGGCGCTGGCGGTTGCGGGTCGCAGGGATCGGCCGCAGTGGAGGTCGGCCGGAGGCGTGGCCGAGGGTCGGGCGAGAGGGGCTTAAGGGGGAATGTTGAGTTGGGGAAAGAGAGAGGGATGAGTCTGTTGTTGATGTTGGAGTTGGTGGAAAAATAGAGGGAATGGTGTGGTAGTTTTGTTTTCTCTTTATTTCTTTGAAGGAGAAATGGGTGGGTGTTGTGCTGGTAGGGAGAAAGAAAGGGTACGGTAGAGAGGGATTTTAGGGAAGAATGGAGAGAAATTTAGGAAGAGAGAGAACCTGGGGGTGTGGTGAACGAGTGGGTTGAGGGAACTGGGTTTTGGTTTGAGAGGAATTGGGTTGGGCTAGGGTCCAAACTAAAAACACAATCCAATAATTCATATAAAAATCAAAATATAATTTTCGACTAATAATAATAAAAATAATACTTAACTCTAATATTAATTCTAATTCTATTATTTATATAATTACTAGCAAACAATTAAATATTGTAAAAATTCATTTATTATTAAATTACAATGTTATGGGTTTTACAAGAGCAGTGTATTTTTATACATTGATGACCATTAGACATTTTACTAATATTAGCAATATATAGTTATTATTAGTAAATTATTATTATTATTGTTATTATTTTGTTGTTTTGGTTTTGGGTTATTTAGTGAAATGGATTTGGGTCTCTAGGTTATAGATATAATATTAATATTATTAATTAATTAGTATTATTGGTATTATAATTATTTGGTATCTATAGATTATTTATACCATTGGTTTTGCTCATAAATAAAATTGTTCTTTAAATATATATTAAAAATATCTCCAAATATATTATGGTAATTCTAGCTATTCTCCAAAATATATTTTTCACCTAAAAGTGTACCTAAAAATGATTTCTAGATTCTAAGTATTTGTTTAGAATATTTTGGCAAATAAAAATGTATAGCTTCCAGTATGAAATAAATATTTTCTAAATAGTTATAAACATTTGTTTTCTATATAAAAATATATTTTTATAAGTAAAACCAATTTATACTGATATATGTTATTAATGACAATTTGGATTAAGGGAAATAATTAGGTTTTATTAAATATTGTATGGGCTGGGCCTGGAGCCCATGATATTTGATAATTTAATTAATTTTTATGGGTAGGCTGAGAAGCTGTTAGAACTAGGTTTTGATAAGTTTTGGGCTTTTGTTATATGGTTTTTAACTTATGGCCGCGGGTCGGGCCTCCCAGCCAGCTGGCCATAGGCTCTCGTATAATTAGTTTTGGGTTTTGTTAAATATATTTTTTTTAATAAGGTTGGATTGAATGTTTTGGGCCTGCCTCAATTAAAAAGAATTTGGTCCATTATTATTATTATTATTATTATTATTATTATTATTATTATTATTATTATTATTATTATTGCTTTGTTATAATTATTAGTAATTGAGATATATGGTTTGGGCCTTAAGCTCACAAAAGAATTTTATAGGATTATATTTAAGCCTCCTACTAATATGGGTTAAGTCCTTTTAATGCTATTTTCTAAAACTATAAATATATATATTATTTGGCTTGTATAAATTCTATGGGCTATCAATTTTAAATGGGATTTATTGGGTGGGCTTTATTTGATTCCAAAATTACTAATAAGGATTCATTAGCTTTACAAATATTTTCTTAAAAAGGGTTAATACCTATTATGTTATAAATATTCTCAAAGTATTTTTTTCTAATTCAATAATTACCTTTATCTAAGTTAGAAATCTCCCTTAAGATTATTAGATTATCCTGAAATCGTGGCTAATTGTATTCCTATTTCTTTTGCCAAACTTTGGACTCCTTCACACCAACCCCAACCAATCAGACTATCCTGGACCCAACGGGATTATCGGCTTCACCAGCTAAGAACCCCAGACGAGTACATTTCTGATAGTTTTCATATTTGATAACTTCTATGATTCATGTATTTAGTATTGTCTTACATTGATTTTTTGTTGATTCTCAACACGATAGTTACACAATGTAGTAGTTATGGATTCTTTACATGTTATTTTTTGTGACTAATGTATTACCGTTTTATATATATATATATATATATATATATATATATATATATATATATATATATATATATATATATATATATATATAGTTTGTTGATATATATATATATATATATATATATATATATATATATATATATATATATACAGTATAAAATACGAAGATTTGCAAATAAATCAAGATGTCTACTCCTTCCAAAATAAATGCAATTGTACTTCTTTTATACAAATTTACAAATAATATAAAGCAGCGTTAGAGTTGATTGTCGTTAGACTAATATGTTAAACAGTAAAATTGACTAGGACCAATATTAGAGATTGCAACTAGAACACCATAGAAATGGTTGTATTGGAACTAAGACATGTTTCACTAATGTAGGGTTCAGTTCTGGAATTTAGCTTGAGTATTTTCATGTCGTCACCTACAACACCAGAAAACCAAAGCAAGTTTCATATTATTTATGTTCATGTTTTAATTGATAATTAAATGCACTGCATCATTAGAACTATATATTGTATCGACACTGACTCACGGGATCTCTCTCGGTCCCAAATTGATTGCTTGATTGACTCATTGACTCGGGGATTGGGGATTAGTATAGCATCTGTGACCAAAGCCTATGTTACTAATATTGACTCTCTCGCGCTAACCCTTATTGCATAGGGGGTTGAGCCGTACCGTATGCTAGCATTAGGCCCAATGCTAGTATACATATTGAATCTACCAGCCGGTCACAGATAGCTACATGCTCAAATTACTATTGAATCATTGTAGATTGCATCATTGTTGCTCTTGAGATTTCATTGCTTCATTTATTCTATATTATTATTTAGACAATATAATAATACTTTAAAACTGCTCCTTGCATCATTTATTATTTATTAGAATACTGGATATGTGTATATGTTCTTACTCCTCTCCTGACGGGAGACTAACATTTTTAGGTGGCTATGAGGATGATGATGTGCTCTTTAGTACCTACTATGAACCGGATTTGAGTTCTGAGGAGATAGTTGAACCCAATCAGGAGGCTCATGATCACTGGTAGCACTTGCAGGTTAGTTCCTTCGATTAAAAGTTGTAATAAAAGACTGGTTGTAGTAATTCAAATATTACCTTGGTTGTGTGTTTGAATTCTTACATAGACATTTAGTTCGGGACTTAAATGGTTTAAATAAAAAGTTTTTTTTAATTTTCGTATTTTAGAATGTTGTGAGTGAGTTACTACTGATTGAGACAGCTTACTGTTGCCGTCTCACAACGGTGTAGGCTGGGCATGATCTGACTGAACCCAGAATCTTAGGATCGGGTCATAACAGCTCTCTCCCCCCAAGTCAGAGAGAGTACAGAAGAAGCTAAGAAGGAAATAGAGGAATGAGAAAAGGAAGAAAGGGGAACACTCACCTGCTCTTTGAGAAGGGCTCCAGTCGCTCGGCGAAGACGAGACACACGCGCGCTGGGGTAATCGACGCGGCCATAGGCGCGATGGCGCAAGACTCGGGTCACTACTGGGTGGGAATCGAGCGGCGGTGGCAAAGGCTGACGGTCGAGGGCTGGCACCATAGTGGCTAGGGCATGGTCGGGTTGTCCAGCACGGGGTGCGAGCTCGGCGGAGGGAAGTGCTACTCGCGGGGAGGGGTGCGGCGAGGCGGCGCACGACAGAGATCCTCACCGGAGGGCCTCATTCGGTGGGATAACTGCCAGAGATGCGGCCGAAAGGAAGGGTCACTCTGGCACTAGGGCGGCGGCGCGATGAAGGGTGCTCGTGTGGCGGGGTCGAAGAGCGAGAAGGCGACTGTGGGCACGGAGGCGGGCGATGCCCATCAAGCACACAGGTCTCACGGCGGTCGGTGGTGGTTGGCACAAAATCGGAGAGGAGGTGAGTAGCGTAATCTGTTGGTTTATGGTTTTATGATGATGGAGTTGGTTTTGGGGTCTGCGGCGGTCGAGCGCGGCCATGGTCGGAACTGTGTTGACGGACGATGATAGTATAGGTAGTGTGTTTATGGTGGTGGTTCTGTGGGGAACATCGGCGGGGATTGGTGGTGTGGTGGTAACGATGGTGACGGGGCCGAGGAATAATGGCGGATGGTGGTGCTCCTGGTGGTGATGGCAGCGGCCGGGATGGTCTGTTTTCCAGTGTCGGAGATGTATTGGTGTGGCAGCATGGGAATCGCCGGAGTTGGTGGCCATGGTGGCGCTGGTAACTAAGTCACTGGCCCGGACGGAGGAAGCGGTCAGTGAGACGGGAACGGTGATGAGCGGTGGCGATGGTCGGGTCGAGGGGTTAGCGACGATGCCGCGACGACAGGGGTCGAGGGATGGAATGTTGTAATGTTGGTTTAATTGTGTTGGAGAGGAATGGATTTGTTATGGGTACAAAACAAAACATTGGCTTATATATAGGCTTTTACATATAGATCAGTTAGATGAGGATGCTATCTGATCTAAATAAGGATTTGGGAAGATATAACTTCAAAGATGTGAAGGAAAAGATTTAGTTTATCATATTTAATTAGAAAACTATATTATTATCATCTTAACCATGAATTTAGATATAAAATAAATAAAATGAGTCTTATTTATATCTTTATTAAGATAAGGACAATTAAGATCTTAATCTTAATATAGAACGTAATCTCTTATCTCTATACTATTGAATTAATTTAAAATAGAGCATGCAAATGGTAGTATAACAATAACCTTTATTGTATAGAAGTTAAGTAAATTTCAGAAATTAAATATTAATCGGTATGCCAACTTTTAAATCCACTTGTGGTTGGTTAATATAATGTGATCTAATAATTCAAAAGGTTAATAATACAAACTTGTCACGCCCCAGAACCAGAATACTAGAAAGTAGGGGCGAAACAAAGCCAGCTACGTGTATTAGAGTACGCCAGTACCCCAATATACGATCAAAGCTGTCTAGAAGACAAGTGGGAAGACTATAGCATGCCACTGACGACTCCTATGGTCGAACAAATCCTATCTCAATCCAACAACAACAAGTATCAAGAGTATATCAAATATGAAAGTAAAGAGGCGTCCCAAAATACTGTATCATACATGATCATGAAGCTAGTGAATACAAAATGCTATACTAGCAAAGTACCAATATACATGATCACTATATCAGTCTAGATCTAATATAATATATCATGTTGACCGAAGTCTGAGAAAGTTACGAAATAATATGGCTAACACATGCCCTAGCTAACACCACCAAAATAAAATAAACCGCAAGTGGTAAAAAGAGGGAACCCACTCGCGAGGAGGAACAACTGCAGATCTAAGCCGGCGGCGGGTCATCCAGAGAAAGGTAGGGAGAATCCTCAGGCTCCAGCGGTAAATCTGGCCAAACAAAACCAGTGGGGTCAGGCCCCAAATAGCAAGTACCACAAGGAAGCTCGATGTGCACGACAAAACCCAACAATAACACAATAATATAATGACAGAAGTAAATAAATGCGGGTCGAGAGTAGTGCGGTACCAATGCACGTATCTCAAGAATATAAATGACTGAATGGAAATACTGAACAATATAGCTATGGAACAGAACAATCCGATGAGCAACAAAGGATTTAGGAACTACTAGAAATCAGTACTGCAACCCTTAAACCAAATAAGGACCGGAGTTGCAGATCTTTTCCCTAGCAGAACTTAGCCTCTGGCCACTCACCGACACAAGAGCATATAAGGTAACACACAATCAAAAGTGCACGGCCAATCATTGACTACGGCTTGATATCATTAACTAGCTAGGGTTATCACAATTCTAATTACTAGTATGCAAGTTGAGAAGCTTCACTACCACCTACGCTGCAGTAACTCGGATGGCCAAGGGGGCGACGAAGGTAGAAGAAAAGAAATATAATCAACCAAACAATCTCAATCAATAGTAGATAAATATCTACTCCAAAAACGAAACATATCAATAGTAGATAAACAACATCTACTCAATAACATATCAATAGTAGATAAACATCTACTAGATCAATAGTGGACAGGGGCTCACGCCAATCGGGGCCACTGTGGGGGCCCATAGCGATCCTAGTACGCGGTAGCATGAAGTGTCCTCCCCTCCCAATGATCTATATGAGTTTACTAGTCAATTACCTATAACATTCATTTTTAATTCTCAAGTCGTGGACACTCAAGAATTGTCCTATAATGACGAGCTATGGGTACAAGTCATTTGCGAGATATCTCTGGCAAATGTTCTCAATACACATTACGTGTGATATAATAGACAATACTCACACTCGATTGTCCATTGCCAAGATGCAAATAGATTAGACATATAACAAGTTAAATCCACGGTGTCAATAAAGAACATGCATTCAGTCTCAATCTAGAAGTCAATCAGAAATCAAATCTCAATCTAGAATTCAATCGAAAAAATTAGTACATGAGTGCGCTACTACGAGCCACTAAATTGAGCTAGACATATACAGTAATATGGAGTGCACCATGACAGGCCACTATCTATAATCTGAACATAGAACAATACATGAACATAAGCATGTGTCATGTATATAGAATGTACAATCATTCACTAACTATCCAAGCTCATCTAATCATGTTAAGAGTCCATTACAATTGAGAAAAACGGACAAAAAGGGCAAAAACGGACAAAAATAGCCTAAAACGGCATAAAACGGCATACCGGCGGTATACGGAGGCATACCGGCGGTATACGGAGGCATACCGGCGGTATTTCGGCCTAAAGACAGAAAGTTTCTGGTGCAAAAATTGGCATACCGTCGGTATACTACGGCATACCGTCGGTATACCATTTTTCCAAACAACAACAAAATCCAGATTTTTGCCAAAAACTTGTTTCTGCCATAAAAACTTCATTTTAAATCGAAATTCGGATTTTCAAAAGTCAAAATTGAATAGAATTGAATTTCCTAAAACATGGAAGTATTGGTTTTCCCAAATTAAAATATTTGATAGATTAATACCTCAAAATACTCGAAAATCATATCTAGAAACTCAGATCTACGCAATACTGTCGATCAAAACCAAAAGTGCTATATACTAAACATGTTAACAATTTAAAGAAGCATATTATAGGCCAATAAAAGTTTAGTTTCTATGGAAAACAAAAATAAAGTATGGTCATGTCACTTTTGAGCAAGATGTACTTGCCTAGGTTAAGTTCCAAGCATAATCTTCTACTCCACCACCAAGAGGGGCACGGAACCACACTCTAGGCCTCAAGGCCAAGCTTTTCTAGGCTTGAGGAAGAGGGAAGAGGAAATGGAGAAAGAAAGAAAAGAGAGAGGAGAGAGAAACTCATAGGGTATATATAGAAGGGGTGAATTAATTGTGACCGTTGGATCGTGATCCATGTCACATTCTAGATTAATCCTAGCCATTGAAAGAAAATAAATTGTCCATTGGATAATAGAATGCATCTACACTATTCACGAAAATATCTAAATACTATTCATCAAAATATCCAAAACACTATTCATGAAAATATCGAAAAACACTATTCACAAAAATATCTAAAATCGAAAATATCTAAAATGTAGAAAATCTGTCCGAGTGGTATGTCGTCGGTATACACCGGTACACCGTCGGTATGCCGGCCAAGAAGAAAATCTATAATTTGGGAAAATTTTTAAAGCGTTTCAAAATCGAGAAAATACGAAATACAATACAAAATACGTATCCGTATATAAATACCGATACTGTGAGATGAGTCTCACAACTCTCCACAACTTAGAAAAATTCCGTCCTCGAAATTTTCTAAAGCCAGTCGAGCAAAAATACACATGCTAAAACAATGTAAAATCATAACACATCGAAAGAAAACATCCCGTGTACAAGTGATATTTGAGATACAAAATTTAAATAAATACGGAAAATAATAAATACATACATATATAATACAAGAAGAGGAGGCATATGGAATAATACACCCCTGAGTCAGTTGAGTAGGGATTCGTCCTCGCTTGCCTACGCTGACTCACAAAGTGGACAAGAGTCAAGTCTCGAAGTAAGTCGGTACCAATGACTTAGTCGAAGACATGACTCTAATCCAGGACGCACCTACATAGTCGGGATACATGATAGATATCGCGTATTACGATATACGAAGGCAGAAGAGTGGAACGAGAAACTCGCGTTCACTCACCGAATATGTCAAGTCGACCATCGCATTCCGGGTATGAATGGAATACAAGGCCGTCAACGGAACCCAAGAATGAGAATGACTGAAGGAACGCCTCAGATGCTTACCAACAATCTGACTGCCCTTAGCCAACATCTGCTCAATGATAACAAACTCTCTCTGCCTATGCATCGGGACTGCTGTTCTTACCTACTGCTGAATTTTACCTGACTTATTGGACCTGGGCAAACTGCGCCGAATGCTGACATTGAAACTGCTGAGACCACGTCGGAAGGAGATGCTGCACACGAGATTCGGGATGACTTTGCTGGCTGAACTGACTGGAGTGTAGTGAACTGAGCTGCCAAACAGATGCTGAGATGGTACTGGTACCTGACTCTGTGGAGGCGGGATCTGATGCCGACATACTGTCTGAACCATGGAAAAAGACGGAGCAATAAAATCCTCGAAAGAAATAGATAAGAAGGTTGGGTGTCCCTGAATGATAAGGACACGTGATATCAATAATGGATAGGAATAGAACAAGAATATGTCGATCATGTTTACAGTTCAAGGAAAACGAGAATGCGATAAGCAAGGGAGATCAAATGAAGACAATTATAGGATTGAGATTCTAACTAGATGAATCCCCCACAAGTCTGAAGACAGACCTGCATAGGCCACCAAAAAAATCCTGTCACGCCCCAGAACCAGAATACTGGAAAGTAGGGGCGAAACAAAGCCAACTACGTGTATTAGAGTACGCCAGTACCCTAATATACGATCAAAGCTGTCTAGAAGACAAGTGGGAAGACTCTAGCATGCCACTGACGACTCCTATGGTCGAACAAATCCTATCTCAATCCAACAACAACAAGTATCAAGAGTATATCAAATATGAAAGTAAAGAGGCGTCCCAAAATACTATATCATACATGATCATGAAGCTAGTGAATACAAAATGCTATACTAGCAAAGTACCAATATACATGATCACTATATCAGTCTAGATCTAATATAATACATCATGTTGATCGAAGTCTGAGAAAGTCACGAAATAATAGGGCTAACACATGCCCTAGCTAACACCACCAAAATGAAATGAACCGCAAGTGGTAAGAAGAGGGAACCCACTCGCGAGGAGGAACAACCGCAGATCTAAGCCGACGGCGGGTCATCTAGAGAAAGGTAGGGAAAATCCTCGGGCTCCAGCGGTAAATCTGGCCAAACAAAACCAGTGGGGTCAGGCCCCAAATAGCAAGTACCACACGGAAGCTCGAGGTACACGACAAAACGCAACAATAACACAATAACATAATGACAGAAGTAAATAAATGCGGGTCGAGAGTAGTGCGGTACCAATGCACGTATCTCAAGAATATAAATGACTGAATGGAAATACTGAACAATATAGCTATGGAACAGAATAATCCGATGAGCAACAAGGGATTTAGGAACTACTAGAAATTGGAGCTACAACCCTTAAACCAAACAAGGACCGGGGTTGCAGAGCTTTTCCCTAGCAGAACTTTGCCTCTGGCCACTCACCGACACAAGAGCATATAAGGTAACACACAATCAAAAGTGCACGGCCAATCATTGACTACGGCTTGATATCATTAACTAGCTAGGGTTATCACAATCCTAATTACTAGTATGCAAGTTGAGAAACTTCACTACCACCTACGCTGCAGTAACTCGGATGGCCAAGAGGGCGACGACGGTAGAAGAAAAGAAATACAATCAACCAAACAATCTCAATCAATAGTAGATAAACATCTACTCCAAAAATGAAACATATCAATAGTAGATAAACAACATCTACTCAATCAATAGTGGACAGGGCCCACGCCAATCGGGGTTATCCCTGCCACTGTGGGGCCCCATAGCGATCCGAGTATGCGGTAGCATGAAGTGTCCTCCCCTCCCAATAATCTATATGAGTTTACTAGTCAATTACCTATAACATTCATTTTTAATTCTCAAGTCGTGGACACTCAAGAATCGTCCTATAATGATGAGCCATGGGTACAAGTCATTTGCGAGATATCTCTGGCAAATGTTCTCAATACACATTACGTGCGATACAATAGACAATACTCACACTCGATTGTCTATTGCCAAGATGCAAATAGATTAGACATATAACAAGTTAATCTACGGTGTCAATAAAGAACATGCATTCAGTCTCAATCTAGAAGTCAATCAGAAATCAAATCTCAATCTAGAATTCAATCGAGAAAATCAGTACATGAGTGCGCTACTACGAGCCACTAAATCGAGCTAGACATATACAGTAATCTGGAGTGCACCATGACAGGCCACTATCTATAATCTGGACATAGAACAATACATGAACATAAGCATGTGTCATGTATATAGAATGTACAATCATTCACTAACTATCCAAGGTCATCAAATCATGTTAAGAGTCCATTACAATTGAGAATATATCAAAAACGGACAAAAAAGGGCAAAAAACGGACAAAAACAGCCTAAAACGGCATAAAACGGCATACCGGCGGTATACGGCGGCATACCGACGGTATTCCGGCCTAAAGACAGAAAGTTTCTGGTGCAAAAATTGGCATTCTGTCGGTATACTACAGCATACCGCCGGTATACCATTTTTCCAAATAGCAACAAAATTCAGATTTTTGCCAAAACTTGTTTCGGCCATAAAAACATCATTTTAAATCAAAATTCGGATTTTCAAAAGTCAAAATTGAGTAGAATTGAATTTTCTACAACATGCAAGTATTGGTTTTCACAAATTAAAACATTTGATAGATCAATACCTTAAAATACTCGAAAATCATATCTAGAAACTCAGATCTACGCAATACTGTCAATCAAAACCAAAAGTGCTATATACTAAACATGTTAACAATTTAAAGAAGCATATTATAGGCCAATAAAACTTTAGTTTCTATAGAAAACAAAAATAAAGTATGGTCATGTCACTTTTGAGCAAGATGTACTTGCCTAGGTTAAGTTCCAAGCATAATCTTCTACTCCACCACCAAGAGGGGCACGAAACCACACTCTAGGCCTCAAGGCCAAGCTTTCCTAGGCTTGAGAAAGAGGGAAAAGGAAATGGAGAAAGAAAGAAAAGAGAGAGGAGAGAGAAACTTATAGGGTATATATAGAAGGGGTGAATTAATCGTGACCGTTGGATCGTGATCCATGTCACATTCTAGATTAATCCTAGCCATTGAAAGAAAACCAATTGTCCATTGGATAATAGAATGCATCTACACTATTCACGAAAATATCTAAACACTATTCATCAAAATATTCAAAACACTATTCATGAAAATATCGGAAACACTATTCATGAAAATATCTGAAATCAAAAATATCTAAAATGTGGAAAATCTGTCCGAGCGGTATGCCGTCGGTATACACCGGTACGCCGTCGGTATGCCGGCCAAGGAGAAAATCTATAATTTGGGAAAATTTTTGAAGCGTTCCAAAAACCAAAAAAATACAAAATACAATACAAAATACGTATCCGTATATAAATACCGATACTGTGAGATGAGTCTCACAAAACTAAATCATGAACAGTTCCTTAAATCAGATAAGTCTAGATAATTTAAATATTATACAATTTAGGATCTAAAACAAATAATTAATACCTTTATATACATAAGTTTGTTAATAAAATTCGAGGATAATCATTTTCCAAACCATAAACCTTAAACTAGTTTGAAATACACAATTAATCATAAAGTGTATATTTTTCCCGAAGTTTCGACAAAAATTACAATAATTAAAATAAAATAAATAATAAAATTTTAAAAGCAAACGGCTTAGAAGGAAAGAGTTGGGAGGATTATGTCAAAGCACACGACTTAGAAAATTATGACATGTTAGTCTTCCGACACCGCGGTAACATGATATTCACATTAAGGGTCTTTGACAAGGTGACATGTTGTGAAAAGATATATCCTTATAGTTCTCCTATGGATGTTGAAGAAAGTCTCTGTACTTCCTCCAGGTCATGCCGCCGGCTGTGCTGCTTCCCCCTCCTCTTTCTGCCCACTTCTTCTCCCCCGCCTCTACACTTGAGCTGGATATCATATGTGGAGGCTTGATCAGAACGGAGGAATGGATGGATGGAAGAGAACTAGAAAACACTGATACTTCCTGTTGTGAGAACTGTTAAGAGTGAGAAAGGAGAGGGGGGGTCTTTGATTTTTGCGTTCATCATCATTAGGGGGAGCAACACTGGAAAAGTTGTGACGTTGATAGCATGAGAGAGGGAGAGGGGGAATGGAGGGGAAGTGGCTGCATGCCTTTGGCTCACTCGAGCGGTATTTGTGCGTCAGATAAAATACAAAAAATTTAATTTTTCTCCAAGTGTAAGAACGGATGGCTCAGAACACAACCCAAAATTTATTCTAGCATACATTAGTGTGATTCATCTATGTTCTGTACATATGGTGTAGTATACTTCTTATCGAATCTAGTATCTAGTATCTGAAGAATGTAACAGAATCAAGATGAACTCACATAATGTAATACTAAAACATCATCTACTACTATATAAGATATAGTGATAGGTTGTCGTATCATCATTGCCGAGGAATGAGGGTCGAAGGACAGTCAACTTTATCTACGGCTACATAGTTTCTACCTCGCCAGTCGAATGGCTGCAGGGACTATGTCCTGATCACCATGTCATACCGTAGATTTATGCAAATGGAGCTGGAGCTGGAGCCAAAATACAGAATCCAAAATATAAAATACATAATCCAATCCCTGGGTTCGCCGAAAATACAAAAACAAAGATTGACACACAGTTCTAATTCATATGTGTTTTAAGTATGAGAACAGATGGTTCAGAACACAACCCAAAATTTATTCTAGCATACATTAGTGTGAATCATCTATGTTCTATACATATGGTGTAGTATACGTTCTTATCGAATCTAGTATCTAGTATCTGAAGAATGTAACAGAATCAAGATGAACTCACATAATGTAATACTAAGACATCTTCTACTACTATATAAGATATAGTGATAGGTTGTCGTATCATCATTGCCGAGGGATGAGGGTCGAAGGACAG
Organism: Iris pallida; assembly: GCA_029216955.1. Lineage (NCBI taxonomy): Eukaryota > Viridiplantae > Streptophyta > Magnoliopsida > Asparagales > Iridaceae > Iris > Iris pallida. The sequence goes on from JANAVB010033017.1 coordinate 1,445,222, forward strand.
TCAACTTTATCTACGGCTACATAGTTTCTGCCTCGCCAGTCGAATGGCTGCAGGGACTATGTCCTGATCACCATGTCGTAGTCTAATACAAAAACAACCCAATACAAATAGTCCAATACAAATAAGTACTAATAGCTAATGAGAACCACGCAGCTCACGCAAACGCTCAGTGATACGATCACGCAACCACCTCGAATAAGTGGGATCGACGGCGGTAGGAGAGATGTAGTCCCTTGCAAGTGCTGCATGAATAGAACTCCAGGTCTCACTAGCTACCGGTGCTGGATGAATAGAACTCCCGGTCTCACTAGCTACCGGTGCCACTTCCTCCTTAACAGTAGGAGGAGCTACCTCAGCATTCACTGTTTTCCTCAAACGACGTGCCGCTCCTCGGGTCATGGGTGCCATCTGGTAAGATCGATATTCACAAATAATATAATTGTAACATAAGCAAGCTAACTAAAAGAACCATCATGTAATTTGAGTACATTTTCGAAAGCAGATAAAGTACAGAAAATTTGATTTTTTACCAAGTGTGAGAACGGATGGCTCAGAACACAATCCAAAATTCATTCTAGCATACATTAGTGTGAATCATCTATGTTCTGTATATATGGTGTAGTATATGTTCTTATCGTATCTAGTATCTGAAGAATGTAACAGAATCAAGATGAACTCACATAATGTAATACTAAGACATCATCTACTACTATATAAAATATAATGATAGGTTGTCATATCATCATTGTCGAGGGATGAGGGTCGGAGGGCAGTCAACTTTATCTACGGCTACATAGTTTCTGCCTCGCCAGTCAAATGGCTGCAGGGACTATGTCCTGATCACCATGCCATAGTTTCTGTCTCGCCATTCGAATGGCTGCAGGGACTATATGTTCTGATCACCAAGTGTGAGAACTGATGGCTCAGAACACAACCCAAAATTTATTCTAGCATACATTAGTGTGGATCATTATGTTCTGTACATATGGTGTAGTATATGTTCTTATCGTATCTAGTATCTGAATAATGTAACAGAATCAAGATGAACTCACATATTGTAATACTAAGACATCATCTACTACTATATAAGATATAGTGATAGGTTGTCATATCATCATTGCCGAGGGATGAGGGTCGGAGGGCAGTCAACTTTATCTACGGCTACATAGTTTCTGCCTCGCCAGTCGAATGGCTGCAGGGACTATGTCCTGATCACCATGTCATAGTTTCTGTCTCGCCAGTCGAATGGCTGCCTAGGGTGTCACGACCCGCACCGTAGAGTAAGGACACGAGACGTGGGTACGTCCAGCCTACGCCACAGTGTCGGCGGTAGAACGCTGTCCTAGGTCACAACATCTAACAGTTTAAGGTAAAACAACAGTTATACTCCCCGAATGGGGGTGACATAACAGAATATATCTCAATCACATCTAAGGTAGAATACGATAAGATAGAATAGATAAATATCCAGAATGAAAACACAGAAATACAATCCAGAATTCTAAGTGTCTAAAATAAAAACATATCCCAAAATATCTCAGAATCTATATACAGTGATCCAGAAAAGTAAAGACATCCTAATCTAAAGGAGTGTCGTCAACTGCTAGTGTATCCTACTGCTGGTCCAAGTCCAAACACTCATCTAGTGTAGCACCGTAGTAGGTAGGGCAGAACGCCTCAGCCTCGTCCTCTGTAATATTTCAACAGGTCCAGTCAGGACAGGAGCGAGCACAGTACATCTCAACAAATCATAGCAGGTCAGGATATATAATCATGCTAGAGAGTAAGATACAAGAAATCGAAAGAATAACATGATAAAAAGGAAGACTGTAAATAAATAGCTACAGTATATAAAGAACTATTAGTGACTAGTGATTCAGAGCACAAGATGGTTATGTAAACGGCACGATGTTGTATACGAGTAATCTACAGAGGTTTGTACACGAGTAATCTACTGGATTGAATACATAACCACTTCTACTCCTCCGCCCCAATCAATACACAAGGATCTAGCTAAGTTATGTTATTGTACACGAAGGTCATGTGAATACATGATTATACACGATTCACACGTTTCATACACGAATGTCACGAATACAAGGAGTACACGATGCTCACGATAAAGTACACGAACACGAATACCCGATGTATCCGCTAAGGGGATAACATCGCACAACCAGATCCATATAGTACTAATCCGTGTTTCTAACGTGTCAGCATCATGTAAAGTAATCTAAAGCAGGAAATATACTCCTAATGCAGGATATGAAATGATCAGAGACTGTACTCGCCTGTATCCTGAGGATCTGAAGGATATACACTGTCCGAGGAGTGGTGTCTGTCTCCTATAGAACAGTACAAGTCACTATGGGTCTAAAATGATAATAAGATGCAAGTTAATGCATTCTACATGAATCTAGGTCAATCTAGGCCAAAGTCAACTCTTGGTCAACTCTGGTCAACCCTAGAAGTCAAACTAGGTCAACCAAGTCTATACTAGTCTAACTAGTCTATTCTAGGTCTAACAAGGCTATACAAGTCCAATCTAGGCTCCATACTAGGCATTCAAGTCACCCATAGGTCATAGGCTATACCATGCCTATGAACCAACCCATAAATCACTTATACAAGTCAAAATATATCTAATATATAGTACACATATTGACATAGCTATATAATATAATATAGAATACACATTAGCTTATAGGTTACCTATAATATATCACGCATTTCATATATATCTAATATAATAATAGTACACACACATTATATAGGATACATATATGTATATCTCACAAATATATATATATGTATATATGTACTCATACATAGAGAAATAGGAAATGAATGTGTATGTGTTCAAGTGTGGGTATGAGTGCCACATAGAGGAAACAGTGAGTGTCACAAGAGGGTGTCCAGAGAGTTGTGTGTGTGTGCTAGTCAGACATGAGAGTGTTGTCAAGTGAGGATGTGTGTTAGCAGGATATTAAGAAATCAGTGGGTACAAAACAGTAAGTACATTGATATAAGTATCCTGAAATCAGTGAGCTAATACCCAAACAATACACAACAGTTAGCATATAATCAAAATCAGTCATGGCTAGGCAATAACCTGTGTGTGGTGCTAACTGGAATTCCATGAATGACAAACTGGAATCACATCCCAGAAAAATAGGAAGGGAAACAATCTCAGGTATGAAAAGCTTTCATTCTCAGGTTTAGGAAACCATTCTCAGTTTTCTTAATTTCGAATTCAATTTGAACCAACATATGACCAATTCCCATACTCAGGAATCCCTCACATTTCAGTTCATTGAGAGATGAATTACTCAGGTATAGGAATCAAAAATCAGTTGGCATGAAAGAAATATCAGTGAAGTATATTGTGTTCTTGTGTCAATGTAAAACAGTGTACATGTGTTACATTGAAATCAGGGAAATGTCAAAAGGAAAGAACAGTGGCATTAACAATGTGAAAACTGGAAAATGATCTCAGGTTATAGGCAATACAGTATATTAAGAAGGGAATATCATTCAATTCAGTTTACAGGAAAGAAGGACCCAAATTCTCAGTTTAAATAGGAAGTTAACAGTTTACATATCAGTCATGACTATTCGAAATCAACTCACATGTCCAAATTCTATTAACACATCCAAAAGCCCATTTGAATCTAAATACTTCATTAATATGAATCAACAATCATGTGGGGGTGATTTACAGTGAAAGAACATCAATAAACATGGGTTTAATAGTTTAGGAAAATACTGAAAAAACAAGTATCAGGAATGTATCAGTGTATTGCCATTAACCCAATGTTCGAATCCAAATATTCCATTCAACCCTAAACTATCATGTAAACCTAATCTATCATAGATAATTAGACATGTTAGGATCTAGATTAGCAAATAATATCATGATTTAAAGCATTAAAAACTGAAATAAATACACAGAAACAAACCACAGCACGTACACGCATAATGTACTACTCGTGCACACGTGATACCGTGTCCGACATGACACGAGAGTTCGTGAAACTCTAGGAACCTCGTGTCAGTCAGTGTCCCAACACGTGTGTCCAAAATCACGTGTCAAAGTGGCGTGTGCTGCTCGCAAACAGCCCCGAGCAGTAGGGCAGCTACAGTGCCCGCGCGCGCGCGCACCCGCGTGTTCGTGTGTCCATGGCGACACGACTCGACACGAATACAATCTCAGAGCAATGGAATCACATAAGCGAGGTAGAAACCTAAATTCCTATTCAAAAATATTCCTAAAAACAAATTGAAATGCCCTTTGGGGCATTTCATCAAACACATGCATTCATGAACTGATACGTGTCCGATACGGACACGTATAGGACTCAAAACCTAGGGTTAGCTAGTCCTACAGTTAGGTTAGGCCTAGGGCTTCCTAGATATGCAATAAAAACAACATTTCATGGTGTAGATTTGAATTTACCTATGGGTGTACAAAGCTCAAAAAACCCCAAATTAGAATGGTTCCTTAAGCTTCCAAAACTCTCCCAAATTGTTTCTCCCCTGAAATTTCTCAATACCATCAGCAAGTAAAGTAAATTTAGAGCCTATTGCAATTGGTTTGGGTGGAAAAGGAATTGAAATGAAATTTCTAGGAATTAATGAAGATGGAGACTCACCTCTTTCTCAAACTTGCAAATAATTCTAAGGGAGGCTAGCCCTAATTTCTAGGAGCATTAAATAGGGGGGGATAGGCTTGGCCGGCCATGGGCTGGGCAAGGGCTAGGTTCACTTGGTGTTGGGCTTTGGGCCTCTAAGGCTTTAAGTCATAAGTCATGACTTGTGAAATCACAAGCCATTCTCTATTCGATTTAATTCCTAATTTCTCCAAATAATTCTAATGAGTTAAAAGTCACTAACTTAGGTCAAGCTAGGGTTCCATAACCTAACCAAATAGTCATGACCTAGGTTAGCCTCTAGGACAGTCTCCTAAGTCAACATTAGTCAAAGTCTAAAATAGCACCAAATCAATTATACTAAAAATCACTGAAAATTCTAATAATTATAATTAATACTAAATAATCCCAATTAATTCCAAAATTTTAAAAAAATGACCAAAATACCCTCAAGCTAGAAAAGTGGTAGTGACATAGGGACTATATGTCCCGATCACCATGTTACCAATTAACCAACCAACAAAACTACTTGTTACAAATATCAGCACTATCGGTGCGTTCGAATCGGAGTATCACATTTTTCGGTGTCGAAAAATAAATAATTATTACTAAATTATCAGATTATTCGGCACTATCGGTGCCCCTGACCAAGCCACCCCCCTACACCACCCCTAACCCGAACCCTAACCCTCCACTCTCTCCCTGCTCCCCTCCCCCAGCCGCCCCCACCCCCCTGCTCCCCTCACCCAGCCGCCCACACATACCCACCCCTAACCCGAACCCTACCCCTAGCTCCCCTCCCCCAGCCGCCCTCGTCCCCCCTGCCCCACCCCCCCAAGCCACCCCCCAGCCACCCGCATCCCCCTACCCCTCCCCCCGAGCCACGCGCACCCCCACCCCAACCCCCAACAACCAAAACAGCCGGAGAGAGAGAGAGTCACCAGAGAGAGTGAGAGTCGCCGGAGAGAGTGAGAGCGCCGAAGAGAGTGAGAGTGCCGGAGGGGGAGAGGAGAGAGAAAGAGAGAGAGAGAGAGAGTAAAATAGGAGGAAATGGACCCTAACCCGAACCCTAACCCTAGCTCCCCTCCCCCAGCCGCCCTCGTCCCCCCTGCCCCACCCCCTCAGCCACCCCCCAGCCACCCCCAACCACCCGCATCCCCCTGCACCTCCCCCCGAGCCACCCGCACCCCCCAAACCACCAACAACCAAAACAGACGGAGAGAGAGAGAGAGGGAGAGGGAGGGGGAGAGTCACGTACCGGAGAGGGAGGAGAGTCGCCGGAGAGAGTGAGAGTCGCCACCGGAGAGAGTGAGAGCGCCGGAGGGGGGGGAGGAGACAGAGTGAGAGAGGAAAATGAGGGGAAATGAATCGGCGGAGGGGGGATATAATTAAAATTTAGCGACGTTCCAACTACAGTCGCTAAATTAGTCACTATTAGCGACGTCATAGCGACGTTTCGCGACGACTAGCTCATGTAATTAATATACGTCGTTATTTCGTCGCTTACTTCGTCGCTAGTAGCGACGATTAGCGACGCTTCACTAAAACGTCGCTAATGTACACAATTTAGCGACGTTAATCCAACGTCGCTAAATTTATGTCGCAAAATGAGCAGATTTTAGTAGTGACTGAGATACGATAAGATGTCTCCAAGGACCCAAATCCCAACCTCTGGGCCCACCCCAGGGAAATCCTGGATCCCCTCCAATTTCGGGGGGGGGGGGACGTGGCTTGCGGTCGTAGTTGTGGGCCAATTTCGCAGGCCAAATAGTATCGCCATTTTATATCAGTGTCACGAACACCTCAAGATTGAATAATACTTTGATGCTGACTATGTTGGTTCGAAAAGTGATCGACGCTTGACATATGGTTATAGTACCTATGTTGGAGGAAACCTTAGTAGTTGGAGGAACAAGAAATAAACAGTCGTTGCTAGACTGAGTGCCGAGCCAGAATACACATTATTTGTGATATGTGGTTGTAGACTCTATGGAGGATCTTAGTATCAAGTACTAAGCCATCGTAATGGAGTCTTAGTGTATATAGTACAGTCCATTATGTTCGACTTGTACTTCATTCCTAGGCAGGGGCGGATCCAAGCATTGCTTGGGGTGTACTTAAGCCCACCCCAAATTTTTTTTATATACTTTTTTTTCTCCATATATATTTATTTTTGATTTTTTTTTTATATAGGTTAGCCCACTTGTAGTCCACCCAAAATTATGGTAGCCCACTCCAGCTACAATTTCTAGATCCGCCCCCGATCCTAGGACTAGTGTCTTGTATATATACTATATGTCATTCTCCTAAAAACTAGTCTATACTTGCATGATATATATATATATATATATATATATATATATATATATATATATATATATATATATATATATATATATAGTGAGTTCATAATCTTCAGGGAGGGTTAGATTTCAGTAATCAATCGGCCATCAAATCTCAGCATACAACATGCCCATGCACATGGGATAGGCCCCTCTAGTTTCCAACATGATGAACCCACAGCCCACATTTCTCTGTCTGTGCTTTCCCTTCCCTCACCCCTTGGCCACACCACACACAAAACATATCACACAACCAAACCAAACCAAGGAGGCATCTAATATTTCAGGTTGACCCCACCTCATATATCTCACCTTCACAATGTTTCCCGACCCATGCATATACAACCTGACACCAACCAGTAATTAGAAGCTGGCCATCTATCTCGATTTGAAGATCCGGTAGCTGTGTTGTGTTGTGTTGTGCCATGGCCCGCTAGTGATGCTAGACGATCTTTAATGTGAACGCTCCGGCGGTCGAACACCAGATCAAGTGCATGTCAAAACTCTGGCATGCCATGTACTCACTCTGTGCGTGGATCACTGCCCCCCTTACCCGATGGTCTGCTAGCTCTTGTATTACACAATACCTGCACACGTGCGTGCATGTCTCGACTGTTTCATGGTCGTTCGACAGATGTGGTGGATCAAAACGTTCCGATCGCATGACCTGCATAACCCACCCGAGAACTCGGTCTCAGTCCAAGTGGGGCCATATGTCCTGCTCACGATCACTGTGTCATGGCCACAGTCATAGCCAAGGACGGAACCAAAAATTCGAACTAGGATGGACTGGAGGATAGTCCCTTGGTCAGTGCCCATGACATTCAGTCGTAGCACAGAGTCGAAGGGATGCGATTCCAACATCATCATGTTTGTGTTTCCTTGTCATTTTCTCACTTTCTTGGCGAGCAAACAACCATAGCCATGGCTTTAGTACCCATCAGAGTCATCCAACAAGAAGAAAAAAAGAAAAGGTGATACTCGAGGAGTACTAACTACAGATCTCAGCATACAGGTAGACACATTAACATGGGCAACACAAGTGGTGAGCATCCACTAGTAGGAAAAAATCGGAAAAACAAGAAGACGACCATCAATAACTTGTTTTGTCTGCAAACGTTTCGGACAATCGCACGTCAGTGTTCTGTTCTACGTTGCTGACAGAGGGAGGCTGAAGCCATGCTCTGGAGCTATCCACATGGTAGAGGGAGAGAGAGCGAGCTGTGGGCCTTCCAGGAAGTTTTGATTGTATCATAAAACTCTACTCCGCCGACAGTTTTCTTTACCGAAGCAAAAAGGCTAAGATAGCGATAGCTATCAGAAAGTTACAAGAAGATATCAATACACAAGTAGGCAGAACTCGTGAAGATAATAATGCATTATATATCTCTTTCACAATTTAGGAGTGAACTGTACTGATACAAAGTATACAAATAAATCTCACACAAACTTGATCTCAGTCATCAGCCCCTCTCTCCTATTTCTTCAGTCTTGAGAGAATTGACAACATTTTTTTTTTCTTCAATAAGTACATGAAGGCTGATGAGTCTATATATTGTACAACCGAAGCAATATTAATAAAAGAAATTATGTCCTTGTCTATCAGAAATCCCAGTAAATTTGGAGAAGAATCCAATCAAAGAACTTTGAGACGATGAACTTATTGCTTGAGTGGGATCTATAAACCTTGTTCCTGGAAAAGAATCTCAAACTTAATTCTTATATATATGTAGGCTCCAGTATGGATAGTTTCTCTCCAATTTCAAGTGCAGGCAGCTAACCATATTTCTGATATCATCAGCTCATCTGCTCCCCTATCAGATCGAGACCCACAAGGAGGAAAGAAACCCCTTGGAAGAGAAGAAAGTAGAAGTGAATCCCCTGTGCCGACAACAGACTTCGAACTGCAGCAGTCAGGAGGAGAAGAGCGAGAGCCAACTCTTTCTTGTAGATCGTATTGACCTTTTTAACCGGAAGAGGAACCGCTGCTTCCACTTCCTCCTTCAACTTGTGTAGCCCTAAAAGTTCGCTGTCGGAGGCCCTTCTCTGGATATGGGAATAAGCTGAAGCCTTTGCTTCTCTCTCTTCTGCTGCCAATAGGTCCGCTTCGGATGACCGGCCAGCTTTCTTGGTAACAACCCATTCGTACGAGCTTCCCAATTTGAATAACCCAGAGACCATGGCGTTGAATTTCGTGACGGACATTGTGTTCTCGAAGAGTAGGTAAGGGACTATGAAAGGAAAGGATTTCGGAGCTGGGAGAATGTTGAATAATGACATGCATACAGGGATGTAGCAAATAACCCAAATAGGCAGCTCGGCCTCGGGGACAAACATGGTCAGGGGGAGGATGACACAAAATAATGTGAATGAATAGAATGGAAGGATTAGTTTCCTCAAGAGGAAGAACAGTAGGATTAAATTGGCCTTCTTCCATATAGATATCTGCAATGAAGCATAAGTTGTTCCTTTAGAAACTAACTAATTAGCACCTAAGCTCTAAAATCCGGTAAAAGAACAAAACTCAACGTATGACAAACCAGTTGTCTACATCAATAGTATAAGCCTACGAAATCCAAAACCGACAATGAATCAGAAGTCTTAACACATAAGTTGACACATCAAAAGCTTAGTTAATTTACGATTTTATGGACTCGCAGTCATCCCAGATCACAGATCTAATCAACTTGTTACTAAGAATTCTAGGCATATCGATCTGCGCTCATACTAAATACCTATTTAACTATGTCAGTGTTTGTCCTTTGCCATTTGATAACCTGTTATGTAACTTATGAACTGATAAAAATAGGAGAACAAATCAAGTCATCCCTAGAAGATTTTTGTTTTAAATGGAATAACACACCTTTGAAGTGATGATAGCAGGAAGGCACAAGCGGAACAAATGCATTGGGCCAGAATGCCAACGATGTTGCTGCTTCCGGTAAGCCTCGTAGGACTCTGGAACTTCGCATAGGACCTGAAATCCTCCCCCCAGACATAGCTAGCATTACCAAAATGTCAAATAACAATCGACTCGTCTTGAGAGTGTCTCAGTAGGTACCTTGACATCATTCAGGAAGATGAATTTCCAACCACTGAGATGAGCTCGGACAGCGATATCCATATCCTCTACAGTTGTTCTCTCAAGCCAACCTCCAGACTCCTCCAGTGCCTTGATTCTCCAAACACCTGCCGTCCCATTGAAACCGAAGAAGTTGAGGAAGACTCCGTTCACCTGCTGCTCCACTTCAAAGTGAAAGCACAGATTGATGTTCTGGAGACGCGTCAAGAGGTTCTCGTCCTTGTTCACAAAACTCCACCGCGTCTGAACTAGTCCAATGTCCGGGTTTCCCTGTATCCAAGTTTGAATTTAGTACCCGGTGGGATTGTCGAGCTTTAAACTGATGTAACAAGAGGTAAGCTCACCTTGAAATGTGGAATCGTCTGTTTCAGGAAATCGGGGTTCGGCTGGAAGTCGGCATCAAAAATGGCCACAAACTCGTACTTCTTAACATAGTCGCAGCCCATGGCGGATTTAAGATTTCCTGCTTTGTAACCGGTTCTCACCATGCGATTCCGGTAGATAATGTTGACGCCCTTCTGGCTCCACTTGGCGACCTCCGCTCTTATTAGGATCTTGAGACTGTCGTCGTCGGAGTCGTCAAGCACTTGGATTAACAAACGATCTTTCGGCCAGTCAATTTGGCAAACAGCTGAAATGGATTGCTCAAAAACCTGTATATGTTTAAGGAGAAAAGGGGAAAAACCACAAATTAGTACTTACAATTTTAAAAAAAAATTACAGTTAGAGAAGCTCAAACTAGTAGTACATTACCTCCCTCTCATTGCACATTGGAATCTGAACTAGGACCATAGGGTACCCATGCTCCACATCATCCTTATATGGATCGCCTTCTATTCTTGGCTTGATCTTCTTCACCTTGATCCAGAAGCAACCAATGCACAATGCCAACCTATCGAGCGACTGGATGATGAACAGAACGACGCAGAAATTAGACAATGTTTGGATCGGATACGCGATGTAGTTGGCACGGAACGACAGCCACGACAGGTAGGCCGAGTGCATCCATCCCTGAACCTCGGTAGCTTCCGGCAAGTACAGACTGGGCTTCTGGAAATGCCACCCGTTCCAGTAGGCGACCATCTCAAGCGCAAGGGCCGCCAGGGAGAGCAGGAAGAACCCCTTGAGGAATCGGAACAGAAGCTTCCCCTTCCACGGCCTGTCGCTCTCCAGCGCCGCGTCGTCGTCGTCCCCCCCACCCGGCCGAAGGGCGAGCCGCTTCTTGAAGGCCCCGAGCAGCGACCACAGGGCGGCCGCGAGCCAGGCCACGCACCCGGCGGCGCGGTGGGCCCTCAGGAGCAGGACCCACGTGAACTGCTTGGCGTTCCTGCCGCGGCCCTTGTCGACGGACGAGGGCAGCAGCACATTGCCCCCTTGGCCGCCGCCGGGGCCGTCGATTTCGAGGAGCGAGTAGTTGGGATTCTCCATCGTGACGATCATCGGGGTGCCCAGCTTCCTGCCGTCCTTCCCCGACAACCACTCGGCTAAATTCAAGCTCGGAGCCATCGTCTCCTCTCGGACTAAACTAAGCAAACACAACACTATCTAATTCCTCACTATGTATGTTACTACTAAAAATTCTTCACTACTCGGATACCAACATCAAGAATGAGTTACTTGTGATCGAAGCATCGTAAGCCCACTTGAGCTCCAAGTGAGAGAGACCTCCTCAATGTACTAAATTAGAGAGTAAAAGAAGGAAAAAGGCTGCAGAGAAACAATGGTGATTAGCCTTGTTGTTCTTTCTTCAAGATAGCAGCGAGAGGAAAGGTATCTGGAGCTGTAAAACACTCCAGAGCAAGTGGGCAGTACTAGATTCTCATTCACTGGATGGATATATAAATTGTTGGCAGATACTTATTTGTTTTCTTCGACAAGAAAGACAAGTAACTCAATTAAACTAACAAGTGAATAAAGTGTCTTAAAAAAAAAAAAATTCAAGAACTCGGAACAAGAACAATATCAGCTACATAGGACACATACATAGCAGAAGAAATACAAAAAATAAGGAAAAGGAATGAACAAGTGTGAGATTTGTGAACTTCACACACACACACACACACAGAGAGAGAGAGAGAGAGAGAGAGAGAGAGAGAGAGTGATCCCTTTCTCTTTGTGGCTTTGGATCCAAAGTGCAGCTGAGCAGCAGAAAGCACACAACTGTTGTTAGCAGACTCCCTATTAATAGAGTTGTGTCAGAGCAGAGGGAAAATTTGGAGGAAAAGAATAGTCCGGTGAGCGAGCCATTACTGGGCAAGGGTGAAAAAATGAGTTAGGTTGCATAAATTCATGTCCAGCAGCTGCTGCACTGTCACTACACGAAATGACGAAATGGGCTTTTTGGTGGACTCAAGCAAAGGATCGGATGTCCTCACTTTCTTATTTTAGCTGCTATTGTATTAATTTTTTTATTTTTATTTTTATTTTTATATCTTGAATGCTAACTTCGGGCCAAAGTTAGGTATGTCAAAATGTTATTTTAGGTTTTTAGGGTTGGGTAAATTGCAAAAAAAAATTCGTTAAATGTGCACCTTTTAACTAGAAAGGCCTTTTAGTCAAATTTAGCAAATAAAGACCCCCGCAATCTATGACTTCCTCAGTCAGTCCCCTACCGTCTGTTGACCGTTAGTTTTGCCGTTAAGTGATATATTTTTTTTATAAAAAAAATATATACCTAAACTACTCCCCTCATCCCTAACCTCTCCCCTCCTCCCTCCTCCCTCCGGCCAGCCACCCCCCCTCCCCCCCCCCCCCCCCCCCTCCCCCCCCCCCCCTCCCCCCCCCCCCCCCCCTCTGCCCCCCTCCTTACTCTGGCGAGCAACCCTCCCTCCCCCCCCCCTTCCCTCCTCGCCGCCCCCCTCATTACTCCGGTGAGCCCCCTCCACCCCTCCTCCCCACCCCGGCCAGCCCAGACCCCCTCCTCCTCCTCCCCGTCCCGGGCAGCCCCCCCCCCTCCCCCCCTCCTCCCTGCCCCCCTCAGCCCCCCTCGTTACTCCGGCGAGCACACCCCCTCTCCTCCCCGTCCCGGCCAGCCCAATACCCCCTCCTCCTCCTCCTCCTCCTCCTCCTCCTCCCCGCACCACCGAAGAGAGAGGAGGGGAGGGGGATAATAGAGGGGTAAAATGGTCATTACACACCCCATTTAACATCAGTTAACGGAAAGGGGGACAAAATGAGCATATTTTATACTTTCAGGAATTTTAAGAGCATGGAATCTTTTAGTGCAAAAAGCAAAAATCTAACGAGGGATTTTTTGCACTTTACCAAAGTTGGATTTCAATAATTAATCTGAAATGCTGGATAGTTAGAATCAATGTTTTAAAAATCGGACCGGAAGATGGACAATATACTGGGTTGGATCAAACCGGTTCAACCAGTAGTTGGATTAAACTAAGTAGTTCAATCCCTTCTAGATACTAATTTCTACAAAAATATTCATTTACAACCAGCTTTTGAAAAAAAATAGTGGATCAACAATTATTCGACCTCAAAAACAACCGGTTCACGGGTCAACCGATTGAATCGATCGGTCCGGTCCAATTTTTAAATATTGATTAGAATTTGGATATAGCTGCGAAACATGTTAGAAAACAATTTATATTAACAAATATTAATTTACCGCATAAATATATATTTTCTTAAAGTTTGAATAAATGCCTATCAGATTTTAGAAAGAAAAAAAAAAGAGTACACTATCATTCATAAGTTTATCGCGTGTAAGGTTGATAGAGTGTGCTAAGTTTAAACATTTTAAAGTTTGGTCTGGGATTTAGGTTTTACCTTCTTTTAAAAGCTATTTGAAAATTGAATTAAGTTTTTAATTTTTTTGGTAAACTGCGTTGCCAAATAACATTGAGTAGTTTATTTTAAAAAAATAAACAAAACAGTTATGATAAACAATTCCAATCCCATCCCCAGTATACATAGTAATTGATACTTCCAAATTAGATAGCTTAATAGAAATGACCCTCTTTTTTTAGATGTTCTTTCTCCGAGACGAAAAGTGGCTATATAAACCATCCAGCCATCCGAGAGATGATTCGAATCCAAAATCTGTGTTTGAATGCCCTCCGCACTACCACTAGACTAGTGGCAGAGACTAATAGAAACAACCTGGCCCCAACTCTAACATACAAGGAAAAAATTCTTTGATATTCCAAACCAAATTAAAAGCTTAGAGGGTTCGGATACGGAAAGTCCGACCCGTGCCGACACATTGAAAGCCAATATCCTATGTAAGAATATGGAAAGTCCCTCTATTTTTACTGTTCCCAAACAACGAAGATATTATAGGGCACCACCACATGACGTGAAAAATGCTGTGGGCTGGAAAACATGCATCACATTGTTGAACTAAAGAACTCCTTGGGATTGAGAATTTGCGTTACTAATTATTAAGCAATGGAGTAAGTAGGGGTGTTACGAGCCGGACGGACAGCGACAATCACTGTTTAAATTCGGTCCAAATATAAAATAAATTTGGACTAATCGAATATGACAGGCCACTGTTTGTTAATTCAATCGGACGGTCCGCGGACAAATCTGGACCATCATAAATATATGCTAACATGGGATACCAGAATATATATTTGATGGTAGCAGACACAGATATTGGTTCACATACATGCATAATACAACAACTTAACTCGCTGGCACACATTAATTCCATATGTTACTCCGCTAGTCGCGTTCAATAATGCAACTTTCGATTAGTTTAGGTATTGCTGAGAAGTCGCCCTGCACGTATTAAAGTAATTAGATTTACCAATCAGAAATGATTTACCGATTTGATTTGAGTCATTGTAAACCAAGCAGGTATTACAAGTCATACTTGATGTTGGCCATAAGCTCTCTAACCCGATGGCATTTTCATTATAAATATGACATAATTGATGCAAAACCAAAATGAGTCTCCACAATTGGTCCACGAATTCGGACCGGACATGGATACGACCGTGTCCGAGTCCGATTTTTAAACGGACACAAAAAAAGTCCAAGCTATGTTCGCTAATTCAATCGGACGGTCCGCGGTCGAACCATTTATCGAGTCGGACTCGTACGGACAACGGACTGCTTTGTCCATTTTACAGCCCTAGGAGTAAGTCACTTTGGCAGGTCTGTTGTCTCCAAACTTTGTATACCAAACATATCTTCTCTTTTATAAAAAAATGTGAGTCTTACTAGTTAATTATTTAAAAAAAATAATATCCACACATTTTTTTATAAAATGGAACATATTTGGTAGGGACGACAATGGGACGGGTAGGGATCGGGGACCATACCTCCATCAACGTCTCGAATGGGCTTAAATTTTTATCACTATCCCCGTCCCCGTTAAACAATATAATCCCCGCCCCCGTCCCGTTATCTATTTTTGGGAGCGAATTTCCCATCCCTGTTCCACATTGTAACTATCTAAATTCAAAATTTCTATTTTTGGAAATCAATGTCATTATTTTTGAGATGTATAAAATTATTTTTCAAATTTATTTTAGATTTATTTCTAAATTCTAATTCTAATTATTTAATAATTATTTAATCTTATTTCAAAATTATTAATTAATTATTTGTGAGCCTACTAAGTCTTGGACTTGGATTGTGGGCTAGCTACTCTAAATTGCCTAACAAGCCTTGGGCTTGGATTGTGGACCTATGTTTTGAGCTAGAGTATGCCTAATTATTAGTTAGCTTAATTAATTAATTAGTTGCTAATTATTGTTTAGTTAGTAATTAGTTATTGATTAGTTAGTGATCTTCACTATTGCCCATAGATCTATTACAAATTACAAGTGTGCCACTTGGGCTTGGAGAGCACTCAACTATTTTTCTATTAAAATATTAGAAACTCTCTAATATTTTGTTACATAATATTCTATACTCTTACTCTTTCTCCTGCCATCAGTCTCTGCTCCGGCCGTCGCGCGCTGCCGTGGCCGGCCGAGCTCCTGCCATGCTCCGGTGATCTCCCCGACTCATCATTCTCATCATCCATGTCAACCCCATCACACAACAGCACCGCCAACCACCACCGACCAGACTAGCCCCACCACGAGTCGCCTCATGACCCCAAATCCGACCACCACCAAGATCTAGACGCCCACGACCACGCACAGCTCGGCCATCGACCCCCTGACTCTATAAACACACCACCAGCTTCATCACCACAGTGCCACCCTTACCATCCCAAGCTCAGCCGACGACCTCCAGTCCTCCCCGACCCAACCAACCGCACCACCGCCTCTCCTCTACTATTGTTCCCTACAGCCACCAGGAGCCACCGACCCTACCCACCAAATCCACCACCCCATCTCCGCCAACAACCCCCACTGCACTGTTCAACACCACCACCACCCCATCGACCCTAGTCACCAGCCCCGACTGCCACCAACAGAGCCCTTTACTCCACTCTTCGCCAATCAACAGATCATCACCACCGTGACCTAACCCAACTTCGGCCACACCGACTGACCACCACCACCACTACCACCACCACCTAGATCTAGGCCATCTCGACTAAATCAACCACCGCCAACTCACCTAACCCTCTTGCCGAGCCCCTGACCTCGTCGTCGGCCGTCTTAAGTGAGTGATGCAGTTCTGTCGACAAGATCTGACGTAGAGCCGCTGCCGTGAGCTGTTGCTTCCAGCCCCGCCCTCACCGAAGCACCATTGTGTCATCCTCGTCGCACCATCGGGGTGAGAGCTCCTCTTCTTCTCGAACTCTCTGTCTCTTCCTTTCTCCTTTTCATTTTCTTCTTCTTCCTCATTCCTCTTCGTCTTGCGAGCTGCGGTTCGGTTGGGTTTTCTCTCTCCAGCAGTGAGAAAAATTTATGGTTTAAAAACCCTAATTGTTGATGGGCTTGGACTTCAAGTCAGTTGATAAATTAGACTTAATTGTTTTGAACATTGGTTTTATTAAAACTGTTGAGTTTGTGGGCTCGAGCCCAGTAGTTATTTTAATTAGGTTATTTCAAAAATGATTATGGGCCAGACTGGACAGCCCATTAGCTTTTATTCTTTTATTAGTTTAATTATTGGGCTAGACCCATAAAATGTATAAATGTATCATGTATATATATATATATATATATATATATATATATATATATATATATATATATATATATATATATATATATTGTACAAATGGACTTTGAACTTATTTATTTTGGCTAAATCTAAAATATTATTATATATTTTTTACCTATAAATCGTATTTGCAAAAGTTAAGGATTTAGCCTAAGTATATATTTTCAAATACTATTTCAAATATTTTCCTAATAGAATTTAGTTTCTAATATTTTTTCCAACATAGTTTATGTAATTAATATTATTTTTTTCCTTTAATTAGCATTAATTCCAATCTAATTGTGCCTTCCTAATTTGTGACTTTGGCTCAATTTTCTAAATCAATCAACGGGTTATATTCTACTATGGGATTATTAGACATCAGATTCGATCTTGGACTATTATTGGACGTTATGATCTACGATGGCTATGATTTGGGATGATACGATCTTAGGGATTATTATTATATTCTGGACACTAGACTTTGATACTTTTCGTATTGACACATTCGTGTCGCGCATGTCGACTTCAGACATCCGATGTATGTACTTATAATTATCGCTTTCATTTCTTGATAGTTACTCTATTCATGATTAATTAGATGTGCATTTCATGATAAATGACACGACTATCTCACGAGATTATTGTTATGGATTTTACTACATTATTGTCTTTTTCCTGTTCCTAAGTTTATCCTGTACATGTTTTCTGTTGAGATGAATCCATGATTACTAGTTGGACGCGAAATACCTTAGTATATATGTGACCAAAACCCATATTTCCTATTACATGTTCCCTGTTGATAGCTAATCATACACGACACGTATAATTTAGCCGGACCAAGTAGATCTCTCAGCCCAATCACATATAGGACGTGGTATTTCAAACACACTTAGTGTAGTTATGGCTTATGCATTTCATACTGATCTTATCACATACTTTGATTTTCTGCTATGATTATCTTTCCTGTTTACATACTTGTCAGTTCATGTTTACAGTATTTACTTCTATGTCTCATATTCTACTTCATGCTCTATAGTTCTTACCATGTTATGAATAGTAGATCATGTATTGTGCTTGCTCCCATCCTGACTAGATAAAGATTTTTAGGAGATGACTTAGAGGACTGGCGTTCCACTTACTATGGCACACCTGAGGCCGATCACGACTTAGCTGAGGATGTAGGAGATGATATAGCAGACGTACCTCTGGAGGATGCTTAGCTTAGTTTAGCATTTACTTTCTATTGATTAGATTTCTGTTGTCAGAACATTTGTTTGGTTGTACTCTATTATGAGGATTACTGTATTTGATTTTTTTGATTTGGACTCTGTGAACTTATCTTTCTACTTCATATCTACCTGCTAGTATTTGTGAATGAGTTAGATCTTGTTATCATGATTTACTTTATATTGCTGGATTTGGATATACTTGAGGATTAGACAACATAATACCGTCGAATCTGCGGCATAGGCTGGACGTGTTTCCACATATTCATGTCCGAACTTTCGGGTGCGGGTCATGACACGTTTTTATGGTGGCCCATGCAAGTCCCGTCTTCGCAACTAGTATGACACTTAGGATATCACTATGAGCCTACAACAGAAGTGATAGGAATAGAGGTATATAGAAATACCCAATCACAAGATAGGAGTTCCATTCTGATTCGAATTTGATTATTCTGATCTATTTGTCTATCTATTTATTGTCCTACTTGAATAATCTTATCTGTGCCATATTTAAGAAATTCTTGTTAAATTTTATCCTATTTTTCCTGAATGCCTCCGAAGACCCGATCTCATGGCTTAGGAGCAGCTGCAGCTTCTGAGCGATCGGCATTGTCGTCCTCTCGATTTTCGAAGAAGAGAGCGACTGAGAATCTTCCTCCACCTCCTATTTTTTCTACAGTTCAGGAGGTGACATCAGATGCATCGGAGACTCTTCCTCCTCCTCCATCTCATTATCCTTCGAGAGTGTGCCTACTAACGGGGTACAAATATTTGGCTTCCTTCGAGAGATAATGGAGTCTCAGCGTATTCAGGTCGAGTCCCAACAGATTCAGGCCGAGGCTCAGAGGGAGCAGAATGCCGTTATGTAGGAGAGTGTCGAGAAGGCACATCAGTTAGCCTTAGCTGCTCTTGAGAGGCTTCTCCTCCACTGCAGTCCTAGCAGACTCAATAGAAGCAGCGACAACATTCCTCTAACCCGAAAGAAGGGAATATTTTGGACTTCAAGAAGATGGCTCCTCGGGTTTTCAAGGGAACTGAGGAAATTCTTTATGCTGATGAGTGGCTCGAGGACATCGAGCGTATCTTGAGAGTCGCCAGGATTCCCAAGGATCTGCAGATTGAGGCTATTGGCCTACGGCTTTAGGACATTGCCCGCACATGGTTCCGAAATGAGCCTCGACTAGCGGTTCCATAGCTGACTTGAAACCAGTTCAAGGACCTCTTTAAGTAGAAGTTCTATCCAGAGATTACAGAAGGAGTTTTGGAGGTGCAGTTCCAGAATTTGGTACAGGGCAGACTTTCGATTGATGAGTATGCTACAGAATTCGACAGGCTGAGCCGATTTGCAGAGTATATGGTCAAGGAACCGAAGGACAAGGCACACAGATTCTATTGGGGTTTGGTCATAGAGATCCGAGTCCACATCTCCTCGAGCACTATTACCTTTGCTGGGATATTAGCAAAGGTGCAGAGGATTGAGGTTGATCTTGATCTCAGGGCCAAGAGGGACCGGGACACGTTTGGCGGTAACCATAACCCTGGGCCAGCGAAGCGTCCTCAGTTTTAGCAGAAGACATTCCAGCCCCAGCCAGTCAGAGCTCCTATGTAGCCGCAGCCTCAAAGACGACTCATCTAGCACAACCTTGTTGTCACGCTCCGGTCCCGTAGGACCGATCGTCCTTGCTAAGGCGTGATGGCGCAGGAGCCTAGATTGTGCTCGTACAAGGCAATTTCCATAACGACCGATTATAGGCTAAGAGACAGGGTCATCGCACAAAAGTCCCAAGTAGAAACATTGAATAAACAAAGTCAACACAAGTATTGAAAGAAAATCAGAGTCTTTTATTGATAATGAACGAAATATTACAAAGGCGCGAAGCCGAGGTTACAAGTCGCACAAGCTCACTTTTCTCTCTGTTTACAATCAATCAGCTCTCCAATCTTTTAATACAATTTGACGAGCAAGCGGATGCTTCAGATAGGCGATATCCATACATTATGTCCCGTATAAGTCCAGATTCCATTGCGGCCGCACGCCTCGAAATGCCAAGGAACTCCATGTCTCGACGCATCCAAGCGAGCTATGCGCCAACGAGCTTCTATCTGTGCCTTCACATGGAAACCGTGTGGGTGTCAGTACTCAACTGTACTGGTGGAGTGATCTCCTCGTCCACCCATACAAAACAAACACGTTCATTTACTTTGTGCAACATAAACCCTTTATGATTGTCTTTCTAATCTTGCCTTAGGATCGATTTTAGGATATAGATGCCTTACCTACTTGTGTCTCAAGACCATCACCGTGTCATCGCACCGATAACTTACTTATACATGCCATTAAACCCTTCTCGTGCCAACAACGTCAACTTATCAAATCGTGCTTGCCTTTCGGCCCATACTTTAAGACTCAAATCACACGGTCGTGCCATCAACTCTATTCGTGCATCCATAATGAGGTCGTGCCTCGCAATCCAGTACCACTTAACCAACTTTGCCTTACGAACCTTCCTGACTTAAACTCAAAATGACTTAATCCAACTTACTTATACTTTTGTGTCAACGACTCACCAACCGACACCACACTTCGTGCCCTAGCACGGTGTCATCATTGTAGCCAAAGCTTAGGCCCAAACATTGTGTTGTAAATCGTGCACACATTCAACTCGACTCATTGGTACCGTACACGCAATACTCGACTCAGTCTAAAAGCATGCATGCGGATCACTGCTAATATGCCGACTCATCTATATGAAATAGTCATTAGCACCACAAGCTATCCTGGACTTATAGATTTGCTATTCAGTGACCCTTTCAGCACAAGTAGTGAGCCTCGCTAAAAGTTCCCGAATAACCTGAGCGGTACTCCCAACTCGGATATATCGTGTTTCCCCTAGGTCGGAATGATCCTGTGGCCCCAGGTTTGTCGTTCCGAGGAAACTTTTCCTTGTCGACAAGTTGTCTAATAACCATGCAGACCCGACTCGAACTACCGTCTTTCTCAGTCATTCTTCTTCTAGTGTTACCATCTGTAGAAGCATAAAAAATACAAGACTATGTATCCTATATGAAGAAGATAAAAGAAGCTATGTGCCCACACAACCAAAAAGGGCTATGCGCCCACATGGTTGAAGAGGGGGTATGCGCCCACATGATCAATGAGGAGCTATGTGCCCACATGATCAAAGAGGGTCTATGTGCCTACATTATTTTCGTGCAGATCAAACATGCACCCAAGTGTAGGCGCATAAACTCACTCCCGCTCTATGCGCCCAAGATAGCAGATCCCTACGACTAAGTCAAACTCCACGATCAATCGTGCATCGAAGCATGCGACCATGTCAGTCTCCACGAGCAATCGTGCACCGAAGCCTGTAGCCACGTCAACCCCATGATCTACCCACGATCATCCAGTATCCATGTGCCTACACACTATGCGCCCAAAGGAGTATTATGCGCCCACAGTGAAATCAGTGTATTTTCTACCTGTGGGCGCATAACAGTCGTTTTCAGTACCAAAATAACTATAAATAGAGGGCGTCCCCCTCTACAAAGACAGACAGAACGGAGAGCATTTCAAGAGCCAAATTGCTACCATTCTCGCCAGTGAGCCGAGAGTTAGCAATTTTCTTAGATTTTTTTCCCACTTTTGTAATCGGAGTGTCAACGGAGTAAAGGAGCAACTGTCGCTCGATCTCCATCGTCCCATTCCCCAGAATTCTTTTTGTACTCGGGAATCCTCAGCGCAGGATCTCTCAGGCGTACTCGATTTGTGGTACCTTGTGCCAATAAGAAAAGACAGCGTTTCTTCTTCTTTTTTGTGAGTGTCCACAAAAATGGCGACTCTGCTGGGGACTACCTTTTCCTCTAACGAGAAGGTGGTGATGCAATCCGATACCGATAAAGTGGGGAGCACTCAGAAGATGTTGATCATGAAGTTCAATCAGCAGGCGTTTGAAGAGATGCTCTCGAGGGACGACTCTACTCCCTCAAAATCAGCAAAGCCAAACAAGTCTCGCATGACTTGGATTCCGAAGGCTCGTGGTGCATATCCTGCCAGTGTCATCGAAGATATGCAACCGAAGAACTATGTCACTTGGGAACATAGGCCTTCCACATGGGCGCATGGAGCTCCTCTGTGGGTGCATAGCACTGCCACAGAGGCTCTTGACACGAAGAAGGCGCATACCGCTTCGGTCTCTACTAGCCCAGCGACTTCCCTCTTGAGCAACCAACAACAGAGTGTTCAACACTCGAAACTTGGCAAAGGAAAATACTCTAATGCCAAGAATCAAAGTGTTCAACGTTCTGGACAAACTCAGCGAGGCTCACAAACGAAGAAGGCGAAACTGGGAGAAAACAACACCGCTTTCCAAAGCATGCGCCTAGAGTCATACGCCCAAGGCAGTATGTGGGCGCATAACTCTGACCAAAGGACTTTTGTCTTCGATAGGCTATGCGCCCAGGGCCATGCTGTCACGACCCGCACCCAGTGTAGGGGCACGAAAAATGGGTATGTCCAGCCTACGTCGTAGTGTCGACGGTAGAACGCTATCCTAGGTTACTATCTAATCAGCAACTCACACAATTATATAATGTACTTGTCAATCTCAACTCCGAACGGAGGACAAGTACAAATATAATAAAATCTCATTCACAGTCTAAGCACGATATGATAACACATAAGTTTATAACTAAGACTAAATAACAACAACAAACCAACTACTAAATAATAATAATCTCAAAACAAACAATATCTCAACTTATTACAATTCAAGTTCTAAAACATAAAAACTAAACCAAGTCAACTAGCTAGTCTCCCGATCACTCCTGAATGTCGGGGCCAAAGGTAGCTAAGCCATCTCCTGGTCCATAGTAAGTAGGGAAAGTGTCCTCGGGGCAAGCATCTGTAATATTTTCAACAGGTCCAGTCAGGACAGGAACGAGCACAACTCATCAAGAATCCCAAGTAAATGTTAGAGAACTATAAGCAGTTATAGACATTTATATTGATGAACATGGCAGTTTATATGAGTAATGATGTAGAGAAACAGTTAAGATACAAGGAAAATAAGGTAACCAAACAAGAAGAGAAGCATGTCAATGAAGACTGTAAAATATGATCTAGTTGAACTAGAGTAACATGATATAAGTCCAGACAGTATAATATGAGTCAAGTGTAATTCCAATGTGAGTCCAGACAATGTAAATCTAATACCAGATGATTCCATTACAAGATGAGTCCAGTATAAGTTGTGTCCAGTCAGTGATCAAAGATTCCAGGGTGAGTCCAGACTATACTCTAACAGTGTGTTTTAAAATATCAAGATCGACATGTAAACGGCTGTAGGTAATACGGCACATCGTACACTCGGCCAAGTATGGGATGGCTATCATTCCAGTATAATTCCAAGGGAGTGGTTCCAGTATTTGGGAATGTTCACATGTCTACTCCAATATTTCCCCGCCCAACAAGTATAAGTGAATCCATAACCCAAAACGAAATAAGTACAAGTCCAGCCAGAACATGAATGATACCAGTAAGAGATTCCAGTAGGTGATGCCAGTAGTGGTTCCAGAAATGGAGGCCAGACATGAATAAACGAGTGTCGCATGAAATGGGTCCAGCAATATCAAATCGTGTTTGTAACAGAGAATCAAATAGGACTAACTAAAACTGAAGTACAGTAATCGACAATTAAATGAAAGAACTATCAGAGAATGTACTCGCCTGATACTCTGAAAAGAGTAGTGTAATATCAGATGTCTGCACCGGAGTCACAATGTCCTAAATAGAGCAATATTGGTTATAATGTATTTAAAATACGATAAACAAAGTTTACGATGCAATCTACATGATTCTAGGTCAATCTAGGTCAAAGTCAAACTTGGTCAACTTTGGTCAATCCTGCTAGTCAAACTGAGTCAAACCTTAGCTATTTAGGGTCAACTGGTCAACTTGGTCCTAATAGTCAATATCTAGGGTCTTGGTTAATATTGAACTCTTGGTCAAACTTTCTAGGGCTATCTCAAACCATAACTTAAACTTCAATCCTAATATATGCATACAATAACCACTCTAAGAGGCCTATCCACAACCTTATCATATATGTAACTTGATTTCCAACTATCCATATTACACCTTACCTACACTTCACATTCACTCTCTATATATAATTTCTCACTGTCTTCCTTTCCCTCTCTTGTATATACTAATATACATATATATAGACACACAAGCAAGGGAAGAGAAGGGGATATATAAAATCAGTTAGCCCCTCCTCTCCCCCATCTCTCCTAATCAAGTATTCCATTTCATCACTGCCTATGCTACTGCTATAGTATACTAACCTGAACCCCTTGCCACACTCACTCACAGATACATATATTTATATACATATATAGAGACAACCTGTAAATCCAACTCAAAACTAAACATGGACTTGACTAATATATCTAATTACAGGACAAAACATGGATAGCTAACTAATACTCAATATGTAGGACACCCTCTATCTGAAGGATGCAGGACAGTTTAGTATGAGCACTCAATCTGGCATGAATGTATGATGGATGGGGTGGTTGACATGTAGGCAGTACATCAATGAGTTAAAGACAAGGTAATTCATTACTGCTACTCAGGGATTAAACTAATATCTAAACTAAGGACTGGGGTTTAGAGAAGTAGGGACTGATACACATATCAAGGGTTGATACTTGGATAATATGGACTGCTACAAAGTTATTACCTACTTTGAGGTGTAGGACTGAAATATATGGCAACTGTGGACTGATATAATGTGAAATAGGCTAAAACATTAAAACAAGGACTGAGCAGATAAAAGACCAACTGATCAGTTGGATATATGAGTATAAAGCATGTGACTGATACACTAACTAGGCTACAACCCCTATCCTTGCTTACCAACTCTCTCTAATTTCAGTCGAAACCCTTTCCACTTAGGCACTAGGAATTTACCTATCACACAAATACCCAATTTACTGATACAAACCCCCCTCAGTTAACAAATGTTTTAAAACCCAAATCAACGGCAACTCAACCCTCTATAACACATATACTATGCAACCTACATAAACCTGCATAAATCAACAAACTCACATCTATCAATGTCAGGAATCAACTCTCAAACCTTAACTAGGTCAGAACACTCGACTGATACCTATATTAATTACTCAAAACTCAAACCTAAACTCATGCAAACCTAAACCAAACACTCGTGCGTCAGGGGGTACATGTGTGTGAGTGTCACACGTGTCTACTAATGTCAACCATTGTGTCCTAAATGTGTCAAAACCCAGTGTCGAATAGGCGCCAAAACTGTGCACAGGTAACCCTCGTGCAGTGGTATCGAGCATCACAGGATACGACACACAACCTCTTGTGTCACGTGCTCGTGTCCAGATGTAGCCTATGTATAGGGGTAGGTGTCTAGGTTCCTGATATGTGTCCATGTGTCCAAATCCCTAGCTAATTCGTGTCCAAAAAATAGACTGAGAGACAGTACAGTGCAGAGGAAACAGGGGCTCATGCTAGTGTGTCGGGTGTCCTAGGACACGACACACTGCACCACGTGTCTTGTGTTTGTGTCTAGAGGTAGCCCAGGCATAGGTCTTTCATGTCCAAGTGTCGGTCTTGTGTCCAAGTCGTGTCAGTATGCGTGTGTGAGTGCGTATCAGTGAATGAAACCTGCGTGTGTGCTGAGTGTGCAAACCCGGTGCGATCGAGATTGCTCTCGAACCACTAAATGGCTTGGCCTCAAACTTGGAGAGCACTCTATTAGCCAGTGCCCCAAGGTACACACCAAGTTTCGCATGTCAAAACACTGTATCCAGAGAGAATTAGGACACGGGTAGCAGGACAGCGCTCAGTGGTCTCGTACTACGAGTTCGTATCCATTTGGACACGGACACAGCTTGATATGAGCTCAGAGTTAGGGTTTCGAGATTAGCATGTTAAGGGCTACTCAAAAATGTAATTTATTTTAGAAAATATGAACAAAGGTTTCACAGTGACATTCTAACAAACACATGCACATACACAATGACACGTGTCCGATATGGACACCAAATGGACATAGTTTCCTACCAAACTTGAGGGCCAGCTAGGGGACACCTAGATCTAGGCTATTATGCAAAGAAATCAGAATTAAAACATAATTTAGAGGGTTTACCTACAGTATGTCAATGTCAAGGAAAAAGCCCCAAATAGAATGATTCTCCTTGCAAGCCAATAGTTCCAAATTGTACCAAAACTGAGATTTCTCTTCATGAACAGAAAATAGAGTAGTATTAGACTCTAATGCAAGAAACTAGAGTCAAAAAAGAATTAAAATGGAATAGTTATGGACTGGGAAAAATGACAATACCTTTCCGTTTCTAAAAGTTGGTTTTATACAAAAGAGGCAAGAACAATAGGAAGAGAGACTTTATAGCGGGGAGAATCCCTATGTGGCTGGCCATAAAGGGGGAAAATTAGGGTTAGGGTTATAACTAATCGGCTTGGGCCAAGTTTCAAGGGTAAAGAAAATCACTCCTTAAGTCAAAAGTCCATGAACCTAATCATTTATTCTCCTATATGAAACTTGATTCTAAATGACTTAACTTGGGTTGACATAAGTTAGACTAGGGTCCCACCATGCTATTCAAGTCACCATAGCTAGAGTCAACATCTAGGTTAGTCTCTTAAGTCACAACTAGTAGAAGTCAAAATTAACAACCATCAATCCAATAATTAATCAAATAATTCCAGTAAGTCAAAATGACCAAAATACCCCTAGGCTAAAAATGACAAATAAATATTCCAATCACATGGTTAGGCTCTAGGTCAGACAGTCTCTAGGGTTTCACTAGCAGCACATCAAAATTACAAGTCATGGTTTTTAAATAGTTTTAAAATGATTAAAAATCACAAAAAATAATAATATGATATAAATATAATAAATTATAATTACAAAAGTTTAAAATTACCTTCATTTGAAAAACTGGGTGTTACAAGTCTACCCCCCTTAGAAGAATTTTGTCCTCGAAATTAAGATGATCGTACCCCTACTAGGTCAAACCCCCAACCAAATCAAAGTCGATAGATAACATGCAACACAATCCTACTGGTCATGATTCCAAAGTCTCGATCAGGGTAACTACGCTATATAACATATCACAAGCATATCCTGGCAGGTACTAATAGAATCACACATGAAGGTGGGGAGGAAGAACGAGAATGACAAACCTGCTAACCCATCACCTGCAGCGTCGGTCTCCTCGACCGCCATCGCAAAAGCTCCACCCCTCTGGTGCTAAGCTACAGGTAGCCTAGCTCCCTCAAAAGGAGGTGCAGCGGGACAATCTATCATCTTGTAAGCATAAGGCCCACAAAATAGACAAACCTTCAGCCTCCTCCTACAAGACTCCCAAACATGCCCTGCCTTTCTGCAGTAGGCACAAGTCTGCACCCTGCGGTCCTGTCCTCTAGGCTGATGCTGTGCCTGCTGTACTCTTACTGGTGCATGAGTCTGCTGAATCTGTACGTGAGACCTCTTGGCCTGGCCTCTGCTGCTACTGGCTCTCTGAAAGTCCCGACCTCTCTTCATTTTAAGCCCTAGGTCGTCCTCTTCCGCCATAGCTCCTGCTAAGATCTCCGTGAATGTATCATTTCGGTCACTCTTAGTCAGTGACCGAACCTCCCTGATCAACCCTCGATGAAACTTCCTCGCCTTCGTCTTCTCCGTCAGATCATCTATAAACCTGGCCAACCGGCAGAACTCTTCGGCGTACTCTGGAACTGTCTGGTTCCCCTGAACCAAACTCTCGAACTGCGCTTCGATGCCTCCTAGTATCACATCCGGAAAGAACTGTTCCTTGAACAGCTCCTTGAATTGCTCCTATGTCTGACCCCCTATTCCCACTCGGGGATCTTTCTGGTATGAGGTACGAGCTAGGTC
Source organism: Iris pallida (assembly GCA_029216955.1). Lineage (NCBI taxonomy): Eukaryota > Viridiplantae > Streptophyta > Magnoliopsida > Asparagales > Iridaceae > Iris > Iris pallida. Next base: position 1,473,548 of record JANAVB010033017.1, read on the forward strand.
CTGCATCTGACTGCCCGCTGCCTCAATATGAAGTCTGGGTGGTATCTCCGCCAGCCGAAAAATCTTCTTGATGTGCTCAATCCAATCATCTGCGTAGTGGATGCCCTCTGTACCAAGAAAATCCCTCGGACGCATCTTCTGAAACTCCTGGATGTCCGACGTCCTCTGATAGCACTGATGTGTCTGTGCTGGCCCCTGGATGGTCACCATCTCCACTGTCGTCCGGATAAGCTGGTGAGCCTCGTTTATACCCTGATGAAAGTCGACAGTTTGACGCTACTACTGCTCCTGGTGGGACTCCAAAATCCTCTCCACAAAGGAAAACAGGTGGGCAGGATCAACCAATCCTGCAGGTGGCTGCTGAAGCTGCTGCTGAAATATCTCAGGAATGACTGGTATCGTCCTTCGAACAGGTGGAGTCATACCCCAAAGGCTACAGTCATTCCTGTCTGATCAGGAACAGAAGGTGCTACAGTCCCAGCATCCTGCTGCACGGGACGAGAGGTGGCAGACCCCTCCCCAGTGGCTGCTGTACCAGAGCGTTGTGATCGTGTCTCTACCATCCTGAAGACAGATCGAACAAGAAAGTAAATACTGAGCAGGAATCGATATAATCAAAGGAGGATAGTTTATTTCAAAGAAGGCAAATCAGTAAGATGTGTAGCTGGCATGAATTGAAGCAGAATTTTTTCCTAAATGTGATTGAGTACCTCTCCATTAAAGCCTATCTCTCAATCCTATCGCAGGCTGTAGTGATACTCTAGTTCAAATACCACTACATAAACTCGACCTGCATGGGCTACCACTAAAAACGTGTCATAACTCGCACCCAGTGTAAGGACACGAAAAGTGGGTACGTCCAGCCTACGTCGCAGTGTCGGCGGTAGAACGTTGTCCTAGGTTACTATCTAATCAGCAACTCACGCAATTATATAATGTACTTGTCAATCTCAACTCCGAACGGAGGACAAGTATAGATATAATGAAATCTCAATCACAGTCTAAGCACGATATGATAACACAGAAGTTTATAACTAAAACTAAATAACAACAACAAACCAACTACTAAATAATAATAATCTCAAAACAAACAATATCTCAATTTATTACAATTCAAGTTCTAAAACATAAAAACTAAACCAAGTCAACTAGCTAGTCTTCCGATCACTCCTGAGTGTCGGGGCCAAAGGTAGCTAAGCCATCTCCTGGTCCATAGTAAGTAGGCCAAGTGTCCTCGGGGCAAGCATCTGTAATATTTTCAGCAGGTCCAGTCAGGACAGGAACGAGCACAACTCATCAAGAATCCCAAGTAAATGTCAGGGAACTATAAGCAGTTATAGACAGTTGTATTGATGAACATGGCAGTTTTTATGAGTAATGATGTAGAGAAACAGTTAAGGTACAAGGAAAGTAAGATAACTAAACAAGAGGAGAAGCATGACAATGAAGACTGTAAAATATGATCTAACTGAACTAGAGTAACATGATATAAGTCCAGACAGTATAATATGAGTCAAGTGTAATCCTAATGTGAGTCCAGACAATGTAAATCTAATACCAGATGATTCCATTACAAGATGTGTACAGTATAAGTTGTGTCCAGTCAGTGATCAAAGATTCCAGGGTGAGTCCAGACTATACTCTAACAGTGTGTTTTAAAATATCGAGATTGACATGTAAACGGCTGTAGGTAATACAACACATCGCACACTCGGCCAAGTATAGGATGGCTATCATTTCAGTATAATTCTAAGGGAGTGGTTCCAGTATTTGGGAATATTCACATGTCTACTCTAATATTTCTCCGTCCAACAAGTACAAGTGAATCCATAACCCGACACGAAATAAGTACAAGTCCAGCCAGAACATGAATGATACCAGTAAGTGATTCCAGTAGGTGATGCCAGTAGTGGTTCCAGAAATGGAGGCCAGACATGAATAAACGAGTATCGCATGAAATGGTTCCAGCAATATCAAATCATGTTTGTAACAGAGAATCAAATAGAACTAACTAGAACTGAAGTACAGTAATCGACAAGTAAATGAAAGAACTATCAGAGAATGTACTAGCCTGATACTCTGAAAAGAGTAATATAATATTAGATGTCTGCACCGGAGTCACAATGTCTTAAATAGAGCAATATGGGATATAATGTGTTTAAAATATGATAACCGAAGTTTACGATATAATCTATCTGATTCTAGGTCAATCTAGGTCAAAGTCAAACTTGGTCAACTCTGATCAATCCTGCTAGTCAAACTAGTCAAACTGAGTCAAACCTTAGCTATTTGGGGTCAACTGGTCAACTTGGTCCTAATGGTCAATATCTAGGGTCTTGGTTAACATTGAACTCTTGGTCAAACTTTCTAAGGCTATCTCAAACCATAACTTAAACTTCAATCCTAATATATGCATACAATAACCACTCTAGGAGGCCTATCCACAACCTTATCATATATGTAACTTGATTTCCAACTATCCATATTACACCTTACCTATACTTCATATTCACTCTCTATATATACTTGCCCACTGTCTTCCTTTCCCTCTCTTGTATATACTAATATACATATATATAGACACACTAGCAAGGGAAGAGAAGGGGATATGTAAAATCAGTTAGCCCCTCCTCTCCCCCATCTCTCCTTATCAAGTATTCCATTTCACCACTGTCTATGCTACTGCTATAGTATACTAACCTGAACACCTTGCCACACTCACTCACAGATACATATATCTATATACATATATAGAGACAACCTGTAAATCCAACTCAAAACTGAACATGGACTGGATTAATATATCTAATTACAGGGCAAAACATGGATAGATAACCAATAATCAATATGTAGGACACCCTCTATCTGAAGGATGTAGGACAGTTTAGTATGAGCACTCAATCTGGCATGAATGTATGATGCATGGGGTGGTTGACATGTAGGCAGTGCATCAATGAGTTAAAGACAAGGTAATTCATTACTGCTACTCAGGGATTGAACTAATATCTAAACTAAGGACTGAGATTTAGAGAAGTAGGGACTGATACACATATCAAAGGCTGATACTTGGACAATATGGACTGCTACAAAGTTATTACCTACGTTGAGGTGTAGGACTGAAATATATGGCAACTGTGGACTGATATAATGTGAAATAGGCTAAGACATTAAAAGAAGGACTGAGCAGATAAAAGTAGACCAACTGATCAGTTGGATATTTGAGTATGAACCATGTGACTGATACACTAACTAGGCTACAACCCCTTTCCTTGCTTACCAACTCTCTCTAATTTCAGTTGAAACCCTTTCCACTTAGGCACTAGGAATTTACCTATCACACAAATACCCAATTTACTGATACATACCCCCCCCAGTTAACAAATATTTTAAAACCCAAATCAATAGCAACTCAACCCACTATAACACATATACTATGCAACCTATATAAACCTGCATAAATCAACAAACTCATATCTATCAATCTCAGGAATCAACTCTTAAACCTTAACTAGGTCAGAACACTCGATTGATACCTATATTAATTACTCAAAACTCAAACCTAAACTCATGCAAACCTAAACCAAACACTCGTACGTTAGGGGGTACATGTGTGTGAGTGTCACACGTGTCTACTTGTGTCAACCATTGTGTCCTAAATGTGTCAAAACCCAGTATTGTACAGGCGCCAAAACTTTGCACAGGCCACCCTCGTGCAGTGGTGTCGAGCATCACAGGACACGAGATACAACCTCTTGTGTCACGTGCTCGTGTCCAGAGGTAGCCTAGGTATAGGGGTAGGTGTCTAGGTGCCTGATATGTGTCCACGTGTCCAAATCCCTAGCTAATTTGTGTCCAAACAATAGACTGAGAGACAGTACAGTGCACAGGAAACAGGGGCTCGTGCTTGTGTGTCGGTGCCCTAGGACACGACACACTGCACCACGTGTCTTGTGTCTGTGTCTAGAGGTATCCCAGGCATAGGTATTCGTGTCCAAGTGTCGGTCTCGTATCCAAGTTATGTCAGTATGCGTGTGTGAGTACGTATCAGTGAATGAAACCCGCGTGTGTGCTGAGTGTGTAAACCCGGTACGATCGAGATTGCTCTCGAACCACTACATAGCTTAGCCTCAAACTTGGGGAGCACTCTATCAGTCAGTGCCCCAATGTATACACCAAGTTTTGCATATCGAAACATCGTGTCCAGAGAGAATTAGGACACGGGTAGCAGGACAGCGCACGGTGGTCTCGTACTGCGAGTTTGTGTCCATTTTGGACACGGACACAGCTCGATATGAGCTCAGAGTTAGGGTTTCGAGATTAGCATGTTAAGGGCTACTCAAAAATGTAATTTATTTTAAAAAATATGAACAAAAGTTCCATAGTGACATTCTAACAAACACATGCATATACACATTGACACGTGTCCGATACGGACACCAAACGGACACAATTTTCTACCAAACTTGAGGGACAGCTTGGGACACCTAGATCTAGGCTATTATGCAAAGCAATCAGAATTAAAACATAATTTAAAGGGTTTACCTATAGTGTGTCAATGACAAGGAAAAAAATCCCAAATAGAATGATTCTCCTTGCAAGCCAATAGTTCCAAATTGTCCCAAAACTGAGATTTCTCTCCATGAATAGAAAATAAAGTAGGATTAGAGTCTAATGCAAGAACTAGAGTCAAAAAGGAATTAAAATAGAATAGTTATGGATTGGAGAAAAATGATAATACCTTTTATTTTCCAAAATTTGGTTTGATACAAAAGAGGCAAGAACAATAGGAAGAGAGACTTTATAGTGGAGAGGGGGATCCCTATGTGGCTAGCCATAAAGGGGGAACATTAGGGTTAGGGTTATAACTAATGGGCTTGGGCCAACTTTCAAGGGTAAAGGAAATCACTCCTTAAGTCAAAAGTCCATGAACCTAATCATTTATTCTCCTATATGAAACTTGATTCTAAATGACTTAACTTGGGTTGACTTAAGTTAGACTAGGGTCCCACCATGCTATTCAAGTCACCATAGCTAGAGTTAACATCTAGGTTAGTCACTTAAGTCAGAACTAGTAAAAGTCAAAATTAACAACCATCAATCCAATAATTAATCAAATAATTCTAATAAGTCAAAATGACCAAAATATCCCTAGGCTAAAAATGATAAATAAATATCCCAATCACATGGTTAGGCTCTAGGTCAGACAGTCTCTAGGGTTTCACTAGCAGCACATCAAAATCACAAGTCATGATTTTTAAATAGTTTTCAAATGATTAAAAATCACCAAAGATCATAATATAATATAAATATCAATAAATTATAATTACAAAAATTTAAAATTACCCTAATTTGGAAAACTGGGTGTTACACATGCGCCCAAGGCTATGCACCTAGGCTCTGATAACCCATTCCATGCGCCCACATCCAAGAGGGCCAGGCATGCGGCTAGGACTTTAGGAAAGCATGCGCCCAAGGGCATGCTCCAAGGTCTATGCATCCACAGCAAAAGGATAGACCCCACCACGTATAGCACGGGGCTGTCTTCAAGGTCATTACAGAACTTAGGTGTGGGGGTTGCCCCTGCACGTGAACTAAGTCCGGATGTGCCATCTCTCCTTACAAATCCATATAAAAATCTCGACGATGCATGTGACATAGGTTTTAAGGCAAAACTCCCTTCTGCTGATTTATGCGACATGATAAATCATAAGCGTAAAGCGAGGGAGGATATGGCAATACATGGCGTACATCCGTGCACTAGTATTTTCATCAACTGTTGCTGCTCCAAAGCAACGAGAGTGCCTCAGAGGTAGTCCTTGTTTTGACGACTGCATCGCTCTGATAATAAAAAGCTGCTATTTGTTTCATCCAACATGGCTTCATAGGGTCCTCCTTACGGGAGCCCCATCAAAGAAGGTGGACCACGAACCCAACTTTTTCTCTCAGTTCTGCAAACAGAAGAAGAAGTCTGCCAATAGATAGCCAGAGAGCTGTTACATCTGAAGGAGTCTATATGGGTACTCGGTCAAGATGGGATTTTATATAGATGACGTGGACTCCCAAGCTGGAGGTGATGTTCCTTCAGCTGGGAGTAGTATTCCCTCAGAATCTGAAGTAGATGACCTTCATACCGAGGGTAGCCTTCCAGATGACGATGATCTCTTCGAGTCTGACGGTGACTATCTACCTCCCCTACCTGAAGGTGAGGGACTTTTCAACTCAGAGACAGACAGTATCAGCACCAGTTGTACCATCTCCTCTATTCATCCTCGCATGTTATCTAGATACATGGCGAATGGCGAGAGACCTGAAGAAGCTAGTGATCAGACCAACAAGCGGCTAGAGAGTCTTGAAACAGCATTTGCCAAGATTACTGACATGCTTACCAGTATCATGGCAGTCCAAACTGCTGGGGCTGTTCTTTCACCTCAACCAAACGTCTCAGCACAAGTTAGTCCGGCTCATAGCAACAACCCTTCTTCACTACAGAAGGAGTATTATTTTGTTGTGTCTCCTCCAAATCTTGTAAATGCTGGGGGTGGTCCTTCACCAACGATGCCTGATAACCGGACAACAGCCATTTCTCAATATCTGCTCAATCAGCAGGATATAATTGATTTCCTTGTTGCCCGTCTAGATACCATCTCACATAAAGACGAGCTTCAGAAGATGGGGATATCTCAACCTTATCCTTCTGAATGGAAGAATGCTACTTGCCCTCCTAACTACAAGCCACTGACGCTAAATTAATTTGACGGGATGACTTCTCCTCGCCAACACATGACATACTTCAACATGCAGACTCTACACTTACCCAGGGACGATCTGTTCTTGTCAAAGCTATTTATTAGCACCTTGTAGGGGGTAGCTTTTGAATGGTTTTGCAGTCTGCCTGACGGTTGTATTAATTTCTTTAAAGATTTGGAGAGGTTATTCCTCAACAGGTTTTATGAGAGTAGCATACATGTTAGTATGTCCACCCTCATCGAGACTAAGCAAAGGAGGACTGAGTCTGTTATTGCTTTCATCGAACGCTTCAGGCGATAGTATTGAAGATGCCCTTCGGTATACCAGACTCAGAACTTATGGATACTTGTCGACATAACTTCCTTTCTACAGTGAAGTTCTGTCTGGATATACATAAGTATGATACATGGCCTGCATTCATTGGGGCTGCTGATGCTGCTAAAAATGATGTCCCTAATCTGGAATTACTGGGGTTAAAGACACCCAAATCTGAAGACAAAGGTAAGCACCCTCAAACTATCCCTGTCCGTGGGGGTAAAGGGAAAAAAGTCTTGAAGGTCGACACTTCCAAGGAAGCTTCCAATTCTCAGGACGCTCTTGACAAACCTAAGAAGACTTTCTCCTTTGACAAAGATGATGTTATTACCATTTTTCACACATTGATGAAGGATAATAAACTGACATTGCCTCTACCACGACATCTTGGGGAGGCGAACCAACTCAATGATCCCAAGTACTATCTTTATCATCACTACGTGCACCACTCTACCAAGGATTGCATCGTCCTGAAGAAGAAGATACAACATCTTATCGAAAGCCAAGTGATCAACCTCGAAGCTAAAGACAAGGTCGTATCTTCTAATATGATCTCTCTTCAATTTGGTGACTTTTCTTCCACAGAAGTCCCAGACGACGTAGTCCTAATCTCCAAGGCAATAATAGAAGTCGTCAACCTGCCGCCAGCTCGCAACTCAAACTTGGTGCCACTCACGATAGAACGTGGTGAGATCATGTGGGTCCATCTAGATCTTGTGCAAGAAATGATGCAGGGGTGGTATCTTCCAAAGTAAAGAGGGACAAAAAATACAAATCATGCCATATGGTGTCTTCTTCCATTTATGAAGTTCTATCTGGTGAGATGCGATCTGGGAAGGCTTACCTACGGACTTATGACCCTGCACAAGAAGATGCAGTACCTTCTCAAGCTCCTACTGCCCCTACAAGTTCAGAAGCCAGTCCATCTAAGCCCTCAACTACCGACAAAACTAAGCAGAAGGAGACGTAATTTGACAAGTCTCTGAAGGCACCAACTCCCGAAGTCATGGAACGGCCTTACAACTTTGACATACTGGCACAGCTGGCCAATACACCTACCAGATTGTCTTTGTTCGATCTATTATGACTCTCCAAAGAGACACGAAATGCCTTAAGTAAGGCATTACTACATGCCGACTCTTCTCTCGCTGAAGTCAAAGCCCCCGCTGAAGATCCCGTCTCCTGTCCTCACTGTCACAATACTATGGAAGTGGTACCTAACATCACCTTTTCACAGGAGGACATAATACCCAAAAACAATCATCATGATAGACCTCTGTACTATACATGGTATATCGGGGCGATTAAGGTGGATCGGATGCATATCAATCAAGGTTCCTCCCTCAACATAATTCCTAGAAGCTTACTCCAAATTTTAGGGATCCCTCTGCGCAAGCTATCTGCAACCAATATAAATATCATGACTTTCAATGCTGGGAGAAGCCATCCGCTGGAAAAGATCCGTCTCAAGTGCCAGATTGGTGATCTCCGAACGGAGGTTTCTTGCTATGTAATCGATGCCAACATGTGCTACAACATCTTGTTAGGATGTCCATGGATATACGAGAACATGATCGTTCCTTCTACCCTTCACCAGTACTTCAAGTACGTTAACAACGTTGGCATCGTGAAGACGGAGTTTGTTGATGTCGATCCTTTCAAGGGTATTGAAGCCTACTATGGAGATTCGGTACTTTACCAATCTCAACCCTCCAAGGATGACAACAATGAAGCTAACGATGAAGCTGAAGTGAGTTCATCCGCCAGTGATGGTCCCCTGATTATCCGAGTCAAAGGACGTACTACTCCAAAAAGTACTCCAAAGTCCCTCACAATCTGGGTTAAAAAGAAGAATCCTGATAAGGTCAAACCATTGATCATCACTCTCCGTAAAACACCTCGGGTAGAACCTGTTGAAGTCTGTCCTCCCAATCCTGAAGACTTACCCTATGTGGCAAACTTGGCCAAGTCTGTGGCTTCTGTTCCAGACAATGATCCCCTCAATGAGTATATCAATACTCAAAATAATGTACTTTCAGTGGATGATGTTATCCCTGTAGAAGAACTTGCATATTTTCTAATTAAAGGTTTATCATTGAATTACTCCGATGTCTACCAATTTGTAAACCAATACATAGATACGATATACGCCCTAGAGCACGGCATATGACCACATCTCTGTATGCCGGTCACGACGCCTCGTTTGTGAAAAAAAGTCTGGCCAGAAGATATCCACTACTTTATTGTTCCAGCTAGAAAGAAGGGTAAATAATTGATCATCTTTGGTCGAATAATTGGCGAAAGAAAGTTCCTTCTGGACTATACTTCTCCCAATCACAACACTGAAGCTGACTATGATTCTGGAAAAATACAACTTTACCGATATAGTTGGCAGGCCAAGAATATCATCCAGAACATGGGATATGATATAAAAAGCGACCAGGAGATAAACTACGGTCAGGGATGACGATTGCCAATACGTCACTTTTCTCCTCCCGGCAAATTCGTGAACTATTATCAACAAAACAATGTGTGTTTGGGTTACATTACTCCTCCAACAACTCCTGAAGGATCAGACGTCAAAGCGGATCATTGTTCTCATTCTTCTGATTCCTTCCTCTGGGATTCAGACTCCAGCATTGGAGACATGTTCAAAACAACTTTATACATCAACATGGTGTTAGTTGACAAAATTGCAGACGATGTCCAATCGATCGAGATTGAACAATAGGCTTAAAAGATGGATACTAGGTGGGTGTTACATTTCAAACAACATGAATCACCTACTGAAGACAAAGTCGTCCAAGTTAATTTAGGAGATGAATCATCTCTTAAACCAATCTTTATCAGCAAAAGTCTGTCTGGCGAAGAACGACAATCTCTTATACAGCTTATAAGAGAATACATTGACGTCTTTGCATGGAGCAATGAAGACATGCCAGGCTTAGACCCTAAAGTTGCTATGCACCGCCTAAATATCTTGTCCAAAGCTAAGCTAGTGAAGCAGCAGCAACGACGATTCTGACCAGATATTTTAGAGGCCATCGAGAGTGAAGTCAAGAAGCTTATTTCAAGCGGGTTCATTCATGAAGAACAACACCCTGACTGGGTCGCTAACATTATGCCAGTTATAAAAAAGAATGGTAAAGTTCGAGTCTGTATCGATTACAACGATTTAAACTCTGTATGCCCGAAAGATGAGTTTTCTCTACCAATCACCAACGTAATGATCGACAATACTTGCAGCTTCGAGCGGATGTCCTTCATGGATGGGTTCTCAGGCTACAACCAGATCAAGATGTTCTCCAACATTGAGAGACACACATCTTTTCGAACACCGTTGGGGGTATACTGCTATACAGTGATGCCCTTCGGATTGAAAAATAAATGGGCGACATACCAGCAAGATATGAACATATTTTTTTACGATCATTTGTGCAAAACAGTGGAATGCTACATAGACGATATCGCAGATAAAAGTTGTCTCAAGGGCAACCACCTCCAATATTTGAAAACGGTGTTCGAACTAATACGTGCACACCAACTCAAGATGAATCCAACCAAGTCTTTTTTGGGAGTCTCCAGCGACAAGTTTCTTAGTTTTGTTATCACTTTAAATGGTATACATCTTGACCCGGAGAAAGTGAAAGCTATCCTCGATATGCATCCCCCAAGAAATCTCAAAGAGCTACGCGGACTTCAAGGAAGGCTAGCCTATATCAGACAATTTATTTCAAATCTTTCTGGAAGGTGTCAACCGTTTACTCAGCTCATGAAGAAAGGAGTATCTTTCGTCTGGACTAAACAATGTCAACGTGCATTTGACGACATCAAGAAGTATCTCACAAGCCCCCCACTATTAGTGGCTCCAATAATGGAAAAGCCCTTCTTGTTATATGTCCGTGCTATGGACCATTTCCTTGGTGCCCTATTAGCTCAGAAGAATGAATGCGGCCATGAACAAGCAATCTACTACCTCAGCCGCACGATGGTGGGCGCCGAGCACAGATACACACCTGTAGAAAAGGAATGTTTCGTACTAGTATTTGCTATCCAGAAGACATGCCACTATGTGTCTGGGCATACTATCCACATCATATCTAAAGTCAGTCCTCTCAGAATATCATGACTAAGCCGGGTTCTCTTAATTCCCGTTTAGCTACATGGGCAATGCTGTTGACTCCATACGATATGTTGTTCCTCCCTCAGAAGGCAGTAAAAGGCCAAACGTTAGCTGATTTCCTAGCAGCTCATCCGGTGCCAGAATCTTCCAAACTCTACGATGAAATCTCGGATGAAGTAGTGGAGTCTAACACCACAACTAAAAAAAATCCCCATATGGCGAATGTTCTTTAACGGTGCATCAAAAACATGACCTAAAGAAAATATCGTGGCCGGAGTAGGCATCGTACTTGTGTCACCCGACCATCTGGTTATACACCGTGCATATTCTCTCGTGGAACCCTGTACTAACAATGTGGCCAAACATAATGCCTTATTGATCGGCCTTCAACTGTCAAAACAACTGGAAGTTGACTATCTAGAAGCTTACGACGATTCTAAGCTAATAGTTAGTCAGGTCTGAGGGGATTATGAAGTTCGTCACGAAGACCTCATCCCATATCACAAAGCGACAATCGAATTGGCTTCTACTTTCGTTGGATTCTTTATCGAGCACGTGCCTCGATTACAGAATATAGAAGAAGATGCTTTAGCCGGTCTTGCTGCTTTCTTGACCATCCCTACCAATACTCAGCATTCGATCACAGTGTCTGGTCGAGAGCTATTCTGTGTGAAAGATGCCTTACATATTCATCACAGTTATGCAACAGAAACAAACGTCAACGTTAAAGACTGAAGATTTCTTTAATAGACTATACCATCTACGAAATCCTCTCTGAGGACCCAAAGGAAGCAGCGTCTGTCCAAAGACGATCCCTCAGATTTTACTATGATACAGCTACCAAAATACTGTACAGACGCTCTTACGATGTGCTACTGTTATGATATTTATTACACACAGAAGCCAAACATGCACTCCGTGAGGCTCACGACAGAATTTTTGGTGCACATCAACCAGGCCCCAAATTACAAGATCGCCTCAGACGAATGGGTTATTATTGGCCCACGATGATAGCAGATGTTGTTGAATATACAAAGAAGTGTAGGGCTTGTCAGTTCCACGCCGACTTCATTCATCAACCTTCAGAGTTTCTACACCCGACGGCGGTATTGGCCTTTTGAAGCCAGGGCCTATCGTACATCGGTCTGAACTCCAACAAGCAGCACGCCATTCTCCCTGGTTTATGGGAAAGAAACAGTTCTTCCCCTAGAAATCCAGATTCCCTCTCTTCGAGTAGCGTTAGCCAGTGAGTTGACTGCCGAAAAAGTTATCGTCTGCGACTACTAGAGCTGGAAGTGCTAGACAAAAAATGCTTATTAGCTCAACAGCGTATTGAGCTATACCAAGCACGCCTTTAATAAAAAGGTGAAGGAAAGAATCTTTCAAGTTGGTGATTTGGTCTTAGCAGTGAGAAGACCATTGGTCATGACGCACAAGACAAAAGGAAAATTTCAGCCTAAATGGAAAGGTCGTTTCGTTATAGAATCAGTGTATTTTAACGGTGCGTATCGCCTAACCAAGCCTGATGGTGACTTGCTCAAGATGTCGATCAAAGGCAAGTTTTTGAAGAAATATTATGTGTAACCTTAATGAACAGCGTTCACATATATCCTGTTTCAGTCATGTAAATATATAGTACAATATTTATGTGATTCGAAATTTTTTTTATCTAACTATTATCTGTATTTCAAGAGTCTTGAATACGCCATGGATAATAGGTCCTTTAAAAAGATTCTCCAGTGGAATTATCTCCGTTTTGGACTCTGCCCAAACTCGGTCTGACGAAAACAAGTCACGTCCATATTACCTCTGAACTATTTTACGATAATTATTTCCCCAATAGGATAATTTAGAAACATTTTGCCACGTCCATATAACCTCTGAGCAAAGCCTTCATCAAAGATAATTACGTCCATATTACCTCTGAATTATCCACTCCTACCTAATGTTATATATCCTTCCACGTCCATATTACCTCTGGTCAGATATAGAACATTCTATGCTATTACGTCCATATTACCTCTATTAGCAGCTTCTTTCAACTTATTATCTATATTCAAGAACCTTGCATATAAAACAGATAATAAGTCCACATCAAATTTCCCAGCAGAATACCCATCAAAAATATCCTTACTACGTCCACATCACCTCTAGTTCTGATATTTCACAAGCTTCATTCATGAGTTTTGAAAGCCAAAATATTTTTTTATTAAAAACGTCTATCAGAAGACGGAGAAAAGAAAAAGATATAAGAGACTTGATGGCTAAAAGAGACAGCTACAAACAAAAGACTTAAGGGATACACAATCGATTGATACTATCCCTCAGAGCCTTGATTTTAGCTAGAGATTTGACGGTGGCACGACGACGTGCTTCTTCCTGCTGAGCAGCTTCATCCTCGAAAGTAATCAGTTTCATATGCTCCTCTTCTAACTTCACCAGTTGAGCCTTCAATTGGTCTGAAGTTGTGGCAGTCGCAGCAGCCTGAACCATGTAGTCTTTCTGCTCAGATGCAATTGTTCGCAAGTCAGCCTCGAGCTGAGCAATCTCTTCACAAAGCTGCACAATATGGTTATACTTTTCAGTAATCTGGATGGCCAACTTATTCTTTGAGGCAATATAAACCCTACCGGCAGCATCAAACTATTCATACTGATCAGCCAGCTCGCAAATCTCTTTAGCCAGAGCCTCCTTCCTCACCTAGAAAGTAGCTTTCTTCTCCTCAATAGTCGTAATCAGAGCCATGTCCTCCTCAAGAAACGATGATGTTGGGCTTCGCTGACAGACCACTCAGAGTTTGTCCACTTGATTTTCCAGGTCTGTTATGACCTTCCTTAAAGCATTAGCTCGCTCTTGATAGCCAGCAATGCTTTAAAGAGCTGTCACCTGGGATTCAATGACAGCCTTCATAGGCCCGAAGGCGGTATTTCGGTTCAAAACTCCAGGAAGCTTTACTTTTAAAACAGAGTAGAAAGCTCTTATGACTTCCTGAGCCATCTCATCATCTTCAGAAGAGGTCGTTGGAGATGAAGCTTGATGAGGATCTTTTATCCCAGGAAGAGCTACTTGGAAAGAAGCTGAAACTGAAAAATAAAGCAATACACATATCAGTAACAAAAAAACTTACTTAAAGAAGGAGTTGTAAGTTCATACCTCCTGCCAGCTCAGCATCAACTAGAACCAAGAAAATGAGAGCAGACCCAGGTTGCTCACTGTCAACATCTGCCAAAGCAGCATCAGGCTGCTCGCCTTCCACAGTCCCTACTAGACCCGAAGCAGATTTAATAATGGCCGCCTCAACCGGCCGATCAAGAACTACTTCAGTAACCGATGCCGGTTTACTGGGAGATCCAAGGGCAGCTTCCTGTCTAGCCCCGGTATCTGGAGCAACCTTCTTGCTTTGTTCCATTTCCTTGTCTACAAGGGAATATACGATGGAAGTCAGCCACACAAGTTGTACGCAAAATTGAAGTCAAAAAATTTCATTCGAGGAAAAGTACAAGAATGACATACCCAGAGGAGGGTGAGCGTATTAGACTTGGTTTTCATCCAAGTCTTTCATCATAGCTCCTATCGCAGATATATCCCCCAAAGAAATGTCATAGGAGGGATTGGCTTTCTGATCTCCATCATGGTCTAGGCCTTCGCCCTGATCATCCCTTTGCTCAAGCCTTACAATTGAAGAAGATCTGCCTTTATCCATTGGTTGAGGACGAGCAGTGCATACTGTTGCTAGGTCTACCTTTTAAGACGAAGAAGCACCTGTCGCAGTCGTGACTTCAAGATCCTGCGCAAAGGACAAGCACAATGGTGAGAAAGCTTCTAACGGTTTGACCAAAATGGCTATGGAGTCTAGGAAGGGATCTACCTCCCGAATGGTAATGGCCCGCGACGTCATTCCATCCCTTCCGGTCTGCCGGGAAGATCTTTTGGGAGGAGGCGAGTCGGCGCTCATGTCCATGACCTTCTTTCTCCTTTGGGAGACAACAACCTTCTTTCTCTTGGACCGTAGAACCAGCTCAGTGGAAGGTTTCCTCTTATTAGGAATGTCAGGAAGTGGTTCTTCAGTATCCTCTCTTTGAGGTGCTGCAACAACATGCTCCTCAAGAATAACTATCTGCTGTGGCACTACAGTCGGCTCAGCTGAGGGTGCAGCACCTTCCTTTCTGTGACCCCTCATTACGTGCACTCCTCCTATATTAGTAAGAGTGGGGGAAAGCCTAGTCCCCAAAATTAAACTCTGCTCACGGTCATACCAAGAATGAAGGGTATTGACCCCGTACATCCAGCGTTATAGTAGTCCCATACACGTGCCCCATCGATCAGGCTTCCTATCGATTGTAGATGAGGGCTGGGATTGCCCAAGAGAAGCTGGCTAAAGCCGAACTGCCGTGCAAAGCGACTCGGCAGATAAGGTTCCAGAAAAGTGTGGTTCCTATTTCCGAGCACCATATGGGAAGGCCTAATAGACTGGAGCCAACGAAATGCCCCAATAGGAAGGCTAGTAGTGAGTGCTCCCTCATCTACTAGAGTGTCTCCTACACGGCCACTACCAAACGGAGGCAACACTCTGAAGAATTCATAATTTTGTAGGAAACTCAAAGCCTTCCTGCAAACAGACACCCCTGTGACAGTCCAATCTTCATCTATGAATCTCCAAAGAAAGACATCTCCCGCCAAAGAGTCTGCCATCAGCCCGACATTTATTAATCTGGGACAGTGCAGCACCAGCCATCCCATCAGATAATAAAAAGAAAATTCAGTCATGCCAAAATCCTTTCTGCCATCGGGTGTCACCGTGTTAACGACGAAGTGTCGCAAGCTTCGTTAGATGGCGCAGACCATCGCAGGAAACAGGGCAAGCTGGCATCCAAATGCCATCTTTATAGCCAGAAGTATCATACATCGACTTATTCTTTCAATAGACCCTGAACCACCAGGGACTACACAATCACGAAGCCATGTCATCAAAAAAGCGGCTAGCACTGCCTTTTCCGACAGCTTAAACTCGGCCTGTCTGAAGAAATGATAAATCGAGAAGTTCTTCTCAGGATCATCACTATCTTCGGTGTCTATAGCCCCGTGATCTGCCATCAATTGTTCTATCTTAGATTTTGTCGAGGGCTTGCGAGTCGAGAAAGAGACTGGGTCATCTCCTTCTTCTCTGATGAAGATGTAGTTGGTCCAGGCCCTCGTATGGGGAAGGGACCCTTCAGTCTTACCCTTCTTTGTGACCTGGTGACAAATAAAGAGGTAAAAGAGTAACTCTTTATACACCTCCAAAATCTTGGAGTTCTCCCTCTCCAAATCCAGGAGCTCCTCATCACAGGGGACGTATTCTTCGTATGGCTCAGTCCTCCAGGGAAGTTTTGATATTGCCTGCATCTCATGAAAAGCCAGACCCATCTCCCCATCCGGAGTGAAGAAGGTACACGTGTGATAGTTGTACAACTCCACCAATGAGATAAACATAGGCCAGTTAACCTTTATGCCATATTGGGTGGCCCTAATGGCATAAAAAAGGCCGATAGCTTTTAGGGTGGCCTCGTAAGTCGAGAGCACCCATCCAGTAAGGTCGCTCCAGAACGGGATAGAGTATCTCCAACCTTCCATCTGCAGCTTCCCTTCCGTATACGACTCCTTCTTTTATAGCATCATGTTGGAGAGAGTCTCCGCAGCGTAAGGGGGAAGATCAGTCGGGACATCGTTTATTATGGCCCCAGGATGCAACCCCCTCATGGAGTAGGATGTGGAGCCCTTGACACACTTGAAAGTGTTCTTCTTCCGGTCACCAAAGTTGAGTTGGATCCTGCCAAAAATGACCCCACACAGTTCAGGGGTCAGGTCCTATTTAATTTGCCTCCGTACAGCCATATCAGTAAACGCTGACAGAGGGTATTGGTGCTTCATCGATGGCAACCATATCCTTTGGTTATTTAACCTAACTACCAGAGGGTCTTCTAGACATATCGTCTCGCCGTCCTCAAATCCTAGGCTATCACCAAACAGAAAGTACAGTCTCTTAAAGCTTTGCGCCCCTCCGAGTGTGAACTTCTCATCATTCATCATCTGCTTTAAGAAAATTTTGTCCTGCTCAAGCATAGCAATCACCCGCACCGAACGCTGGTCATAGCTGATCTTCACCTAAGCTTTTGTGACCATTGCGGTGACGAGACTTGAATCTAGAGCATGGCGGGCAGAGCCAAGAGAAATCCAACCAAGAGCCGGGACAACCATGTCAACTGCAAAGACATAAGGAAAAGTTAGACTTAGAATCTACAGAAAAAAGCTAAGCACTGAAAAATTCTATGCGCCTTGATGTTATGCGCCCAAAGGGCCTGTGGGCACATAAGCACAAATTCTGCGTGGGTGCATAAGCTCATGTTTTGTGTGGGCACATAAGCGAATGTTCTGTGTGGACGCATGACACAACCAAGTGCCTAGGCGCATAACACAACAAAGTTCGTGGGCGCATGCATCTGTGAGCGCATAAGTTCGCTCACAAAAGAAGTGTTTGCTTTGGGTGCATAACACTCGAGAATTCATTTTTTGAGACATCGTGTCACCCAGGATGGGGTCCTAAACCAGATGAGACGCTGCCAAAGGAGAAGAACTAGTAACTGCAGTTTTCTTGCCCTTTGCAGACTTCTTGGGAGTCGAAGCAGCCTTGGGAGACATGATTGCTCGAAAGAGAGTAAAGAAAAAACTCTTTAAAAATTTTGAAGAAAAATAAGAGAGAATGAGCTTTCTCTCTCTTTAACGCCTATTTATAGGCATGAACAGAGAGCTATACGCCCACATGGCCTATGCGCCCACACATTCTATACGCCTGTACAGAGACAGCCATTTGCAGATTATGCGCCTGCTATCTGCTGATGCAGACTACACATAGGGAATAGACCTTTTTAAATTCTATTCCAAAACGAGCCTACCGCTTCAGATTTCCAAGGAAGATCTCAACAGCCACATTTCGACAGCCTTGCAGACACCTATACGCCCAAAGGAGTCATTTCTATCATATGCCCATGAAGCTTGTGGAGACAGTTTTGCCTATGCTTATTTCAAAGTATTCTGACACTCGTTCGAGTCTCAAAAACTTTGAAGGGGGTCTTGTAGAAGCGTGAAAAATATAAGACTATATAGCCCACATGAAGAAGACAAAAGAAGCTATGCGCCCACACAACGAAAAGGGGGCAACGCGCCCACATGGTTGAAGAAGGGGTATGCGCCCACATGATCAATGAGGAGCTATGCGCCCACATTATCAAAGAGCGTCTGTGCGTCCATATTATTTTCGTACAGATTAAATATGCACCCAAGTGTGGGCGCATAAACTCACTCCCGCTCTATACGTCCAAGACAGTAGATCCCTATGACTCAGTCAAACTCCACGATTAATCGTGCACCGAAGCATACGGCCACGCCAGTCTCCACGAGCAATCATGCACCGAAGTCTGCGGCCACGTCAACTCTGCGTCAACCACATGATCTACCCACGATCATCCAGTATCCATGCGCCTACACCCTATGCACCCAAAGGAGTGTTATGCGCCTACAGTAAAATCAGTGTATTTTTTACCTTTGGGTGCATAACAGTCGTTTTCGGTGCCAAAACGACTATAAATAGAGGGCGCCCCCCTATATAAAGACAGACAGAATGGAGAGCATTTCAAGAGCCAAATTGCTGCCCTTCTTGCCAGTAAGCCGAGAGTTAGCAATTTTCTTAGGTTTTCTCCCACTTTTGTAATCGGAGTGTCAACGGAGTAAATGAGCAACTGCCGCTCGATCTCCATCGTCCTATTCCCTAAAATTCTTTTTGTACTCGAGAATCCTCAGCACAGGATCTCTCGGGCATACTCGATTTGTGGTGCCTTATGCCAATAAGAAAAGACAACGTTTCTTCTTCTTTTTTGTGTGTGTCCACACCATCTTTTCAGGACCATGTTGAAGACTTCTAGTATTTGAGACTGCCTCGACGATCCATGGTCGCGAGTATTCTTCCATGTTGCCATATCTTTTTACTCACTCAGGAACGACTATTTGATAGCCCTTTTTTCTAAACTCAATTTAAATCAACCGTAGCTCGTGCCTTAAAACAGACATCGTGTCCTAAGCCAACTTGTGTTCTGTGCGACACTACCGTCCAAGTCATACTTCATATGATGAGCTTTGAGACCGTAGGACTGTATGGCTATAACCAGCCGTAGAAATCATGGGACCGTGCTTGCTACTATTTTAATAACCCTTGACATAACTTTTCCTAACTCTATCGTGTGATACAACTTAACCCGTGGGACGAGAAAGGCTATGCCAAGCCCTTGTACCGTAGAGACGTACATCCAGACTCCTGGGACACTTTTGCTAAGCCAAACATTAGACAGTACATGCTTTATCATGCATTTATACGTGCGATGCCTATGACTTATGCTAAGTTCATAGCTTTGTGGCAACATAACCTCTCAAGCCATGGGACGAAGGACCGAGTGTCATTTTGAAAGCACGTCGTGCACGATTCTAAGCCGACCGTAGGACCTTTCCATATTCTAACTCAATCTGATCCAACTTAGGATTATTCCCATAACTATGTAGATTCGTGTATTTTATTATCAAGCCTACTTGTGCAATTGAAAACTTTCATTTTATTAGTGTGAAGGCCAAGCTGAGGCAAGTTCACCGAAGCCACCCACCTGAGCGAGGAGTCGCCTCGACCGAGCGGAACTTCGAGCAGGCCGTTGTATGGCTAAGTCCAAATGCCATTGGCGTTATGATTCCTCCAGTTGAACTGAGCGGGATGGGACACTACATTATACACCACTTAGAAAAAGTTTCGTCCTCAAAACTTATTGAGTACTCACTCTTCGACTTATCACTTAATTCAATATTTAATGACTCCCGTATACATTTCTCCTTTGCGTTTCTTCAATCCGAGCCACGCTCGTGCTTTGGTTATTTTTCACATCGAACAACTATATCTCAAGTTGGGTAACTTATACTCATCGCGCACACAGACAACTCAGTTATAGACAAATTAAACCACATGATCAACCAACATTCAAGTTCATCTCAAATCCAATGATCGTACTACCATCAATATTTTTCTTTGTAACACACAATTTCAAAATTCTTGATAACTTTTTATTCCTTTATTCTTATTTGAATTCAACGTATCATTTAGTTGGATCATGCACATATTTAAGGCGTCCCCGAAATATATGCATTTCAGCCAAGCCTTATGATAGTGAATCCAATCCTACCTATTCAATTCATCCTATCAATCCTGAAAATCAATCGTACCGATGCTCTCTCTCAAAACAGGGATGTCTTGCCTAACCGCTAGGCTATCTCTACAGGCTAAAGTCAATGTCAGTATTGGAATCACCGTTCCCAATCAATAATATCAATACGACCCCAATCCTAAGGTCAAACCAAAGTTGATAATACGAGATTTTCTATCCAAGCTCGCATCATACCGATTTCTAAACTTTGAGCATAGTTTTCTCCTATTCGCTTTCTCAGCGTTCGGTCCAGGGTCTGAGTCATTCAACAAAGCCATCCTATTATAAGTTTTGCATCAACTAAATTCCTTTGCATATCACTATGGCACGTCCAAACTTAGCAATTTGCATAGTTTATCTCTTTCAACATATTCGGTATAATCCACCTATCCATCTTATCCATGTCAAGTACACCACGAGACGATTTATCACTAAACCATAATTCTTATTTCATATTCCCTAAGTGTTTTACCATAATTCACGTATTCGATTACAAGTTCGTCTAGCATAGCAATATGTTACGCTCCAATCTCACGCAAGTCTGATTATCCACGGTGGACATAAAATCACCATGCTAACGCTCCCGCAGGATAATCATCCTCATCGGGGCGTAACTCTTGCTTTGAGTATAGACCAATTTATTCTCGATATGCAGATTGAATCTACTCAATCCTCAAATTTACTTAATCATCAATCACAAGTCCGACCAATCCTCCAATTCAACTTTGCATCAAACCACAAGTCAAAGCAATCCAAATTGCCATGCCCTGATCTTCCAAGTTCGATCATTCCTGCTGGACATGAATCACAATGTCAGCGCTCACACAGAACGATCGCACCAAATCCGACGTGACGTATGTGCGAGACTGGAGTTGCGCTCGCGCAAGACAAGATCGTCGATGTTGTGGTTATCACCGAACAATCAAGACACTTTCCTTTCATCCAAACATTTATTTTTATCAAAATCCCAAGCATAACATCCATCAAAACAATAACACTTTGCACGATCGTCATTCTTCGGATTAGAGTACCCCCGAGTTGTCAAACATCTATCTTTGATACGCCTCAATACCATCAATGATGAACATAACTTGATGATCTTCATTTGCAACGAATTTCGAGTCATGCACCTGATGCTATCATCCGAATTAGATATACCATAATCTCCTCGATATTTAAGATCAAATTTGATCATTATCCCCCGAACTAGTTACATGATCAATTTGTTGGAACTCGAAATCACGTATATTCATCTATCTATCTTAAGTCATCGAGCAACATATTTCTCAAGTTGCACCGTTCTATGCTAACTCAAATCATCGAGCAACATCTATCCTAAATCCTCATAGTCATTCTCATATTTTTGAATCATTTCCATGCACGCTAACTTCCTATCATGCTAACTTTTCGTATACGATTCATATCGATTCCTCGACTAAGTCATCCGTTCGTTACACCTTAACTTTCCCTCAATCCAATTTACCTACTCAATTATTTTTGCATTTCATACTTGTGCAATCCAAATCTCGTGCGTGTCATTTCTAGTTCATTCGAACCAACTTGTACTAGCTATCAAGTCACGACTAACTTTGAATCACTCTTTCTAAGGCTTTGCGTTTAGCATCGTGCTTTCTAATAGACTCACTGGCACCCCGTATCCTCTAATGATCGACATCCACGAGGCTATCCTATACACCACTCAGGGATGAAGTCATTCGACAAATCCTCAAAACAAGTTTTGAATCACAACCGATTATTTCAGATCTTCGTTCGAGCCATTCCTCAAAATCCAAGCACGATTTACCTATATCGCATCGACGATAATGTCGTTCGATGGCACCTCTATAGTCATCCCATATTCTATATATCGAGACATATTCATTCTCGTTCGAAGCAAATTGAATCCCGCACACGACTTTGCTAAGGTCAACGTAAATCTTGGTGTATATGTCCAGCCCGACTTAGCCAACCGTACCTTACACGAATCATCTTTTGTTTTTGTCGAAAACTAATCTCATACAATTTGCAAATTATATAGACTTATTGTATGGACATCCCGTAGAACATTGAGTGAGAGTGCCAACGCATCAATCGCGGAAGCAACATCAGAATTTACGGAAATGACATAAGAGTTAAAAATTTAATTAAAGTCCAAGGACGTAAAGCCATACTCTGATACCATTATGTCACACCTCGGTCCCGTAGGATCGACCATCCTCACTATGGCATGATGCCGCACGAGCCTAGATTGCGCTCGTGTAAGGCAATTTCCATAACTACCGATTTGTAACGCCCCAGTCCCAAAATAAGTAGGACTAGGAAGTAGACATGCTAGCTGTATATATACGAAGTATATGAACCGTCGTATGTAAACATAAGCTATAAAATACAGTAACCAAAGCACAAATCTCATCCACAAAGATAAATAATGATATAAAAGCAACTTTGAATTTGTCATGTATACAATCATTAGGCGGAGACAAATCCACTACCAACTATGAAAATAAATACATAATAAAGAAAAAATTTGGCGAGCTAAGCGAAGACGATCAAAGTGCAATCATCCCCGAAGAATAGCGATGATCATGGCTACAGCTAGAACACCTGCGAAAGACAAAAGCACACACCTGACGAGATAACCAGGTCCTCAGAGGGACGTAACAAGATATATAAAGAACATGACACATAACTGAATATATATACTATGTCATAAATCACAAGTAAAGTAAATAGTCTCACTCGTAACAAGATCCAATACCCCATCATCGAAATAGTGGACTACCCCTAAAACCAAACAAGGACAAGGGGAAGTACACTATACCGCGATGAGATATTGTCCTAAGCTACAAATGGAACGGGGTGATATGACATTGACGAGGGTTACCTAACCATCTAATGTGTTTATGCAGTAAGAACAAACCTTCAACGCATGAGCCCTGGCAGTAAATAGGATCGACATAGTCCCCTTATAGGGCACCAGGGGCCTACGTCCATAACGTCCGAAGATCGTCAGAGGGCATCATGTGTAAGGGGCTACGTCCATAACGCTCTGGAAAATGTCAGAAGGCATCTGGAGCCTGCGTCTCCGGCGGAGCGCACAGGTAAGCAGGAAAGTGCAAAGAAGCCCATACGTCAGGTATTGTTCTCCCCATCCAATGTACCTGTCAAGTTGCATCCACGTCCATGTACCTCTACTAACTGCTAAGTCTCCTAAAACGCCTCTATTAGCAGTTAGCCCTAACGCATGCGCATGGGGGATCAGCCCACACGCAAGAACCTCTACATGCTACTCATTTCACACATCCTTATGGTACAACTGTGTCAAGGTATATGCGATACACTACAAACGGTAGTCCCTTAACTCTAGGTTCATGTGCAACCAAAGGATAGGAATAAAGTAAACTAATAATCACTGAGCATGTAGTAAACCAAGAACTGTAATAACTAGAAATAATGAACAGTGATATGTAATAAAATGCAGACTGAATATAAACAGTTAATGGCAAGGTATCTTGTCTGGTGTTACGCCTGGTGTGCGATGTTCTGTCATGT
The DNA here is from genome assembly GCA_029216955.1 of Iris pallida. Classification (NCBI taxonomy): domain Eukaryota; kingdom Viridiplantae; phylum Streptophyta; class Magnoliopsida; order Asparagales; family Iridaceae; genus Iris; species Iris pallida. The sequence goes on from JANAVB010033017.1 coordinate 1,497,560, forward strand.
CCCAATAGTCCAATAGCCACGATCGAGGCGTAGGGGTTCGAGGTTGCGAGAAAATAGGCAAGCATGATTAGTCGTGATTAATGAGGATAATTGGGAGAATTTACGGAGAGTAAATACTTATATTATTTTAGAAAATATTTATAATATTTGAAAAGTATAATTTATGAGTTAAAATAATTTTACGTAAATACTTAAAATTAGTTATATATATTAATTTAATTTGAGAAATACTTTTATTAAATACTTTGATAAATCAAAAATCGTATTCAGATATAAGTTTGTAAAAGTAGAATTTTTGGTAGACATCTATGTTTTATAAGTCAAAAATATTTCAATGAATATATATATCTAGAAAATATTTTAGGGAAATTTTGAATATTTGAAATTACCTATATAACTCTATCATTTATTCTATACATGTAGTTAAAAAATATTAAGAATACAAAATTTCTGAAAATAATAATTTAATAATAATGATAATAATGATGATAATAATAATAATAATAGTAATAATAATAGATAAGAATGACACCATTTAAATAAATGATAATAATACTAATAATAATAATAATAAATAATAATAATAATAATAATAATAATAATAATAAATTAATAATAATAATAATAATAATAATAATACTAATAATAATAATAATAATAATAATAATAATAATAATACTCAGCTGTGCTCTTGAAACAAAAGTGTGGAGAGAGAGAGTGAGAAATCGAGAAAGGGGGAAACTGAGGGGAGAGCTTCACCTGCGACGGATGGCGCAGTCGGCGTCGGGCGGAGGCTCGTCGAGTCGGAAGGGCACGCTGGAGGTGGAGAGGCGGCGGCGGATCGACGGATCTGATGGCTCCTGCGGCTGGGTGGAGGCGGGTGCGAGGAGTCAAGCGCCGGCGCCGGCTAAGTGGCGTTGGCTGCCGCAGTGGTGGCTCACGGAAGGGGACGGTCGCGCGCGGCGGCGCCCACGGCGGCGGATGGCTCTTCGCATTCTCCATCGGCGGCGGATGGGTGTCGATCATCAGCGGAGGGACGCGACGGCGGAGGTTAGGGTTTCAGGGGTAGGTTCGGAGGGTGCTGCGGAGGTGGCGCTAGACTAGAGTGAACGCCGGTGGTCCACGAGGCCGCCGCGTGGTTCGGTGGCACGCAGCTCCGGCGAAGGGGATCGACAAGGCGCGGGGGTGAGGCAGATGAGGTGGACCCACGGCGAAGGGCACACACGCGGGGTCCGGCGGAGTCTCACGATGGCGCGGTGATGTTCGACCGGTACGACCACGGCGGGATAGGTACGGGTTTATATTTACAGGAATGGTTTTGTTTTTGTTGATTTTTGGTGGGGTGATGGTGTACGATGTGGTGTGCGGCGGCAAAAATATGGCGGTGGTGGTGTGTCCCAACAGGTTGGCTGGAGATGAGGGATTCGGCCGGAGCGGTCGTGGTGATAATGGATGTGATGGAGGCGAAGGTCGCCGGAGACGGGAAGGCTGGTTGGTGATGGTGGTCGGGGACGCTGGTGGGGCAGTAGTCAAGATGGGGTTGGTTGATGACGGCGAGGGTGGATTGGTGGTGACGGAGATGGCAAGAAGGGATCGATGGTGGTTCCGTAGTGTTGTCGTCGTATCCGGGGTGTCGGACACGACATAGATAGCTGTACTAAAAATTGGAAAAAGATTATGGTCACGGACACGATGCACAGCACATCGAATTGTGGAGTTTGGTTTTATAGAATTTATGGATGAGAAAAAGAGGGCAAGTACCTCTCCTTTTATAGGCGGTGGGAATCCTATTAGGAATATGAATAGAATAAATTAAACCCCGTTTAGATAATACTATCATTTAATTAAATCATATTTTGAATCAAAAAGGAATATCTTTCCAATATATTTAAACTAGATAAATCTTTTTATTAAATTCGAAAAGTCATAATAAAATTTGATAAAACCAAGTACCGATTTATTCATAATGAACTAATTTAAACATAACTTTTCAATTAATAAAATAATTGTATTAAATAATTTCAAAATTATTTTTTTTAAATTCGTGTACTTTATACGCAAAAGAATATTTGCCTCAAAACATGGTTTTCAAGGCCACCATTTATATTTGTATAATAAAATAAATATCCTTTTTGCATAGGAAATTATACGAATTTGAAAAATTCTATTGCGGCGCCCCTTTTTACGATTTTAAGCAAAATATATTATTTATCATATATTATTGAAAGCTATACTAAAAAAAAAATTTTTCAAATGTATGTACCTCGCATGTATTCGCACTCGACGAGCAAATACAAAACGTAACTTGCGCGTGACGTACACATACGAGTACGCGAACTTGTACGCAATAAATTTAAAATAATTACCAAATTTATAAAAATAAATAAAAAAACTATAGTAGAAATTTAGGGGTTTTACATCCTACCCAACTTAAAAAAATTTTGTCTTCGAAATTTAGGAGTAATTAGGGTAGGTAGGGCAAAGGGGATGGGAAGAGTTTATATGAGATCTTCTTGGGACGAGAATGCAAACAAAATATTCGACGGGAAGGCGAGGGACATTTCAATGGCAATATGTCATTTGATCGACTAGAACAGAAGAAAAAAATGTCGATGGTTTCGGTTTAGATTACGATCATGTACATGACAATCAATCAATGACTAAACTCGATCAACCCTAATATTAACCTTAAAAAGGGGCAATAAATTTTTTAATCCTTTAATATCATCAATATTCATGTAATCTCTCTTATCATCAATCGTTCTTTCCAAAAATTACTTTAGTACCACGTTCCCTTAAAAATTTAACAAAACAAATATGATTATTAATGTACTCTAACTTCCTCTATCTCGTCGTAGAATTTCAAATATTCTAAATTTTGGATTCCATAATCTCCATTATACTAGCTCACTTTTATATATCTTCCCAAGTTATAATTTCCTCTAAAATTAAAATTTCCAAAACCTTCAACAAATTCGGCCCAAGTAGAAGTTTAAATCTCCTTACTACAAATTTGTATTTATTGGTCAATGTATAATGCATCCAAAGATATCAAAATAAAAGTCCGTCTTCAGCGTTCGGTAAATCTCAAAAATTAACTGTATTTCTTCATAACTTAATCTTCTATCATAATAATTGAAAGTTTTCTAAAATATTTATTAGTCTCTCTCGAAAATTTGAATTCAACAATCTCATCTTTTGATGGTAGAAATGAAACTCATCTTAACTTCATATTCATAATCATCTTAATTCTCCATGTACAAAAATGTAAAGGTTTCTCTCTTCAACAGTTAGTTATCCTTGAAACTAATATTATCATAACATTATACGTTATCGAAGGTAATGTCAACATTGTCTTTACTAAAAATTGGCACCCATAATTCAATATATAAGTTTGGTTCTTAAACCACCAACACTTTAGAAGATTTTCCACTCGATATGTGGTTACCTTAAACAAAATTTGAAATTCGCGAAGTCTATTTATCCTTGAGTGTTTCATCAAAACATAATATATCATTCCTTACTTCATTGATTCGGATTTATTGCACATTTCCATTTATGTCTCACCTATACCACATAATCTCGTAATTATCTTAACCAACTACATTATTTATCCATGCTGTGGGGTTCTCCATTCTAACTGTTACTAACCCAAGATTGTCATGATCAAATTTTATTTCACATAATGGAATCATACAAGGAACAAGGTTGCATAAACTATGGTGGAATCATAGTGAAATATAAGTTAAAAAATTTAATTGGAAGGGAGAAGGGTAAGGGTTGCAATATTGAAGAGCGAAAGATGTTATGTGTCTAAGTGAATCAAGATGAAAATAAATGACAAGGGTTAAGCAGTCAAGATAAACAGAAAGTTAAACATTTAATAGATCGCAATCACATATTAGGTCGAAAAATTTGAGTCGAGGTGGAGTCCATATCGGTACCATGGTAAGGGTTATGGTTGAGTCTTTATGGCCCGAAAGTCGTACCATAAAAATAGAGTACAAGGGGACATGTTTTAGTGGGACATGATATACCTACATGAGGGTGAGCTCGTCTAGGTCTTGCATGCAAAATTTGTTGGAAGAAAAAGTCTAGTGTTGTGCTCCAAATATCAAAGTCACGATAGGTACAGTTACGTAACCGAAGTAAAAAACTTGACCTGCATGGGCCACCAAAAAAACATGTAACGCCTCAGTCCCAAAATACGTAGGACTAGGAACGTAGACATTCCAGCTGTATATATACGAATATATGGACCGTCGTATGTATACATAAGCTATAAAATGCAGTAACCAAAGCACTAAATCTCATCCACAAAGATAAATAATGATATAAAAGCAACTTTGAATTTGTCATGTATACAATCGTTGGGCGGAGACAAATCCACTACCAACTATGAAAAGAAATACATAATAAAAAAAAGTTTGGCGAGCTAAGCGAAGACGATCAAAGTGCAATCATCCCCGAAGAATAAAGATGATCATGGCTACGGCTAGAACACCTACGAAAGACAAGAGCACACACCTGTCGAGATAACCAAGTCCTCAGAGGGACGTAACAAGATATATAAAAAACATGCCACATAACTGAATATATATACTATGTCATAAATCACAAGTAAATATTCCCACTCGTAACAAGATCCAATACCTCATCATCGAAATAGTGGACTACCCCTAAAACCAAACAAGGACAAGGGGTAGTACACTATACCGCGATGCAATATTGTCCCAAGCTACAAATGGAATGGGGTGATATAACATTGACGAGGGTTACGTAGCCATCTAATGTGTTTATGCAGTAAGAACAAACCTTTAACGCATGAGCCCTGGCTGTAAATAGGATCAGCATAGTCCCCATATAGGGCACCAGGGGCCTACGTCCGTAACGTCCGAAGATCGTCAGAGGGCATCATGTGTAAGGGACTACGTCCATAACACTCTGGAAAACGTCAGAGGGCGTCTGGAGCCTGTATCTCCGGCGGAGCGCACAGGTAAGCAGGGAAGAGCAAAGAAGCCCATACGTCAGGTATTGTTCTCCCCACCCAATGTACCTGTCAAGTCGCATCCACGACCATGTACCTCTACTAACTGCTAAGTCTCATAACACGCCTCTATTTACAGTTAGCCCTAACGCATGCGCATGGGGATCAGCCCACATGCAATAACATCTACATGCTACTCATCTCACACATCCTCATGGTACAACTGTGTCAAGGTATGTGCGATACACTACAAACGATAGTCCTTTAACTCTAGGTTCATGTGCAACCAAAGGATAGTAACAAAGTAAACTAATAATCACCGAGCATGTAGTAAACCAAGAACTGTAGTAACTGGAAATAATGAACGGTAATATGTAATAAAATACAGACTGAATATAAACAGTATAATGATAAGGTATCTTGCTAGTGTTACGCTTGGTGTGCGATGTTCTGTCATGTCCCAATAGTCTAATAGCCACGATCGAGGCGTAGGGGTTCGAGGTTGTGAGAAAATAGGCAAGAGTGATTAGTCACGATTAATGAGGATAATTGAAAGAATTTACGGAGAGTAAATACTTATATTATTTTAGAAAATATTTATAATATTTGAAAAGTATAATTTATGAGTTATAATAATTTTACGTAAATACTTGAAATTAGTTATATATATTAATTTAATTTGAGAAATACTTTTATTAAATACTTTGATAAATCAAAAACCGTATTCAGATATAAGTTTGTAAAAGTAGAATTTTTGGTAGACATCTATGTTTTATTAGTCAAAAATATTTCAATGAATATATATAAATCTAGAAAAATATTTTAGGGAAATTTCGAATATTTGAAATTACCTATATAACTCTATCATTTATTCTATACATGTAGTTGAAAAATAATAAGAATACAAAATTTATGAAAATAATAATTTAATAATAATGATAATAATGATGATAATAATAATGATAATAATAGTAATAATAATAGAAAAGAATGACACCCTTTAAATAAATGATAATAATACTAATAATAATAAGTAATAATAATAATAATAATAAATAATAATAATAGTAATACTTATACTCAGCTGTTTTCTTGAAACAAAAGTGTGGAGAGAGAGAGTGTGAGAAATCGAGAAAATGGGAAACTGATGGGAGAGCTTCACCTGCGGCGGATGGCGCGGTCGGCGCCGGGCGGAGGCTCGTCGGGTCGGAAGGGCGCGCTGGTGGCGGAGAGACGGCGGCGGATCGATGGATCTGATGGCTCCCGCTGTCGGGTGGAGGCGGGTGCGAGGAGTCAAGCACCGGCGCCGGTTAAGTAGCGTCGGCTGCCGCAGTGGTGGCGCACGGAAGGGGGGCGGTCGCACGCGGCGGCGCACATCGTCGGACGGCTCTTCGCATTCTCCATCGGCGGCAGATGGGTGTCTGTCATCAGCGGAGGGACGCGACGGTGGAGGTTAGGGTTTCAGCGGTGGGTGAGGTGTCGCTCGGTTGGAGTGAACGCCAGTGGTCCACGAGGCCGTCGCGTGGTTCGGTGGCATGCGGCTCCGGCGAAGGGTATCGGCAAAGCGCGAGGGTGAGGCGGATGAGCTGGACCCACGGCGGAGGGCACACACGCGGGGTTCGGCGGAGTCTCACGATGGCGCGGTGATGTTCGACCGGTACGGCCATGGCGGGATAGGTACGGGTTTATATTTGCAGGAATGGTTTTGTTTTTGTTGATTTTTGGTGGGGTGATGGTGGACGATGTGGTGTACAACGACAAAAATATGGCGGTGGTGGTGTGTCCAAACAGGTTGGTTGGAGATGAGGGATTCGGCAGGAGCAGTCGTGGTGATGATGGATGTGATGGAGGCGAAGTCGCCGGAGTCGGGAAGGCTGGTTAGTGATGGTGGTCGGGGACGCTGGTGGGGCAGCGGTGGAGACGGGGTTTGCTGATGACGACGAGGGTGGATTGGTGGTGACGAAAATGGCAAGAAGGGATCGATGGTGGTTCTGTAGTGTTGTCGTCGTGTCCGGGTTGTCGGACACGACATGGATAGCTGTACTAAAAATTGGAATAAGATTATGGTCACGAACACTTTGCACAACACGTCGAATTATGGAGTTTGGTTTTGTGGAATTTATGGATGAGAAAAAGAGGGCAAGTACCTCTCCTTTTATAGGAGGTGGGAATCCCATTAGGAATAGGAATGGAATAATTTAAACCCCGTTTAGATAATACTATCATTTAATTAAATCACATTTTGAATCAAAAAGGAATATCTTTCCAATATATTTAAACTAGAAAATCTTTCTATTAAATTCGAAAACTCATAATAAAATTTGATAAAACCAAATACCGATTTATTCATAATAAACTAATTTAAACATAACTTTTCCAATTAATAAAATAATAGTATTAAATAATTTCAAAAATAATTTTTTTAAATTTGTGTACTTTATACGCAAAAGAATATTTGCCTCAAACATAGTTTTCAAGGCCACCATTTATATTTGTATAATAAAATAATTATCCTTTTTGACATAGGAAATTATATGAATTTGAAAAATTCTATTATGGCGCCCCTTTTTACAATTTTAAGCAAAATATATTATTTATCATATATTATTGAAAGCTATATTTCTATAAAAAAATAAATTTCAAATGTATGTTCCTCGCACGCATTCGCACTCGATGAGCAAATACAAAACGTAACTTACGCGTGGCGTACACATACGAGTACGAGAACTTGTACGCAATAAATTTAAAATAATTACGAAATTTATAAAAATAAATTAAAAAACTATAGTAGAAATTTAGGGGTTTTAAACGAGTACAGCTATCACGTCCCAGAACCAGAATACTGGAGAGCAGGGCACAGACATAGCCAGCTACGTACATCGAAGTGCAACCCATCTCGCAATACGGTCACGGCCGTATAGATGCATAAGGGTTAAACTACAATCCATTAGTCTCTATGGTCTGGAACAAGCCTAGTGTCTCAAACTCAAGCAAGCAAATAAAAGTTACAAGATCTTAGATCATCAGACATACAAAGCAAGGCGTCCCAAACATTACATATTTAGATGATCATGAAGCTAGTTATACAAAATACGAAGACTAGCAAGAGTTTAAATCATACATAATCAATCCTAGGATTTGCCAATCATGTAACAGCCCTTAGGCAGACAAAATTTAAGTTTCAATACGAGCTAACACTTGTTCGGCGGCTAAACGCCTCAAAAGAATAATTTACAATAGAGTGGGAGAGCAAATAAGAAACCCACTCATTGCCAGAATTATGCCTGGTGTTCACCATCTGGCTGATAAACAGGAAGATCCTCGGGTATCACTCCAAAATCTGGCCATACAAAACCAGCTGGATAAGACCCCAGAAAGAACAAGTGCCACAAGGGAGGCTTCATTAAGGAACTAAAACCAACAGATAATAAAATAGAAGAATAAATAAATGAACAGGCTTAAATGACAAGAAGATAGGATTAGAATAAAACAATAGCTTGTATTAAGAGATGGAATATAATTCCTATGCTAATCACGAACAAGCATTCAGGCACAGCCAATCAAGTCCTTCGGCTTGCTATCATTAGCTAACTAGTGTTATCGCAGGCCTAGTTACTTGTAAGATGTAATGATATGTTCCCGTAATCACAAGCCCTACAGCTATCCAGGTTATCCAGGCGAGGTGATTTACAAGAGTTACAAAAGTTATCAAGATTACTGGTGTACTTGTAGTACTTAGGTTTTTAAGAAGTGCCCCATATGACAGTGGGCTGGAAATGTGCCCTACTCATCGACAGGCTACAAGTCTCTCAGGTGTGGCCGGGATAACGGGATCGCCTGTAACTAGGAAAAATATCTCTATATGAGCTACTTGATCAATTTAGTCATTAACCTAGTTAGATTCATTGTGAATTACTGACCGTGGTAATCAGGAATCCATGTGTTATACATGATGCAATACGAGACAAGTAGCTTGTATAGGCACAATCAAGAAAGTCAACCACGGTGTCAAGACAAGAGTTACATAGCAAGTCAGGGTAGCTATCACAACAGCCTTTCAAGATTATATATGCCATGTCAGGTTACTTGTCATGTCAAGAGTACTTGTCTGGAGTGTGCCTCGACGGGCCACTTATTAAGAGTTATCAAGATGGGTTCATATTATCATGTTCAAGTCAAGTTCAAATTACTATCTCAAGACTATCAAGTGTCAAGTCGGGTCGTCACAATTTAGGCCAAGTATAGAAAGTATGCAAAGAAGATCGAGAACACCCATGTGTGATTGAAACTATAAGTCACATATGAACTCTGATTAAAGTAAGACGTGATCATTCTTGAAACAAAGACAAAGATCTATAACTTTCATGTTTTGAGGTTTTCAAGATTCTAGCTACAAAATAGCTTAAACGGACAAAAACAGTCATTTAGAGTGATTCGTGCACTGACAAAAGGCGCATAGTACAAGGTGCAAGGCACACGAGGTGTAAGGTGTACGAGGTGTAAGGCACACGAGGTTCAAGGTGCACAAGATGCATGAGTTGCACGAGGTATGCGAGGTACAAGGTGCGCGAGGTGCAAGGTACGCGAACCAAAAGGTGCCCGAGGTGCAAGGTGCGCCAACCAAAAGGTGCACGAGGTACAAGATGCACGAGGTGCAAGGTGCACGGACCGAATGGTGTACGAGGTGCAAGGTGCACGAACCAAAAGGTGTACGAGGTACGAGGTGCAAGGTGCACAAGGTACGCGAGGTACAAGTTGTGCAGACCAAAAGGTGCGCGAGGTATTGTCTCTACCAGCAAGCTTTTGGCCATGGAGTTTTAGAAACTTCAAATGTCCCTAACTTGGGCCAAAGGACTCAAAGTTGGGTAAAATAAAGGTCTAAAGTGAGTGAAATTGAATTCTCTACAATATGGAACAAGTAGTTTTCGAAAATAACAAAGTTTAAGAGATCAAAACCAAAAAAAATCGAACTATAAACTTAGATCTAAGAAAATTTAACCATCAAAACTAAAATCTCCAAGTTCTAAAGAGGCTTAGAATTAAGCAAGGAAGACAATGGAACAATAAAATTTGAGGTCCATCATGAAGTAAGTTACACTTGCCTAGGGTTTCTTTAGTGGGTGGGAAGGAGTAATGGAGAAGATGAAGAAAATAAATGAAGAGTTATGAAGGAGAGAGAGAGAGAGGGGTTGACTTATATACCAACATACTCATCTCACCCCACACAAAACCAAACCAAGCCAAGCCAAGCTAAGCCAAGATGAACCAAAATAAACCAAGTCAAGCCATGATGAACCAAGACCAAATAAATTAAGGCTAGATTAACCCTGGACTTGGCTAAACAAGACAAGTCAAAACATGGATCACCTGACAAATATCAGAAATCCGTACACGTATACTAAAAATACGTATAATGGGAAACGGGAGTAACAACAGGCTAAGCGACGGGGTCTTCGCATAGAAGTCCCAAGCAGAAACATTGAATAAATAAAGTCAACACAAGTATTGATACAAAATTAGAGTCTTTTAGTGATAATGAACGAAATATCACACAGGCACGAAGCCAAGATTAAAAGTCGCCCAAGCTTACTTTTCTCTCTGTTTACAATCACTCAGCTCTCTCTCATCTCACTCAGCTCTCTCTCATCTCTCAATACAATTGACGAGCCAGCGGATGCTTCAGATAGGCGATGTCCATACATTATTTCCCGTATAAGTCTAGACTCTATTGCTGTCGCATGCCTCAAAACGCCAAGGAACTCCGTGCCTCGACGTATCCAAGCGAGCTACGTGCCAACGAGCTTCTTCCTGTGCCTGCACATGGAAACTGTGTCGTGTCAGTACTCAACTGTACTGGTGGAGTGAGCTCCTCGCCCACCCATACAAAATCAACACGTTCATTTACTTTGTACAACATAAATCATTTATGATTGTCTTTCTAATCTTGCCGTAGGATCGATTTTAGGACATAGATGCCTCACCTACTTGTGTCTCAAGACCATCACCGTGTCATCACACCGATAACTTACATATACTTGCCTCTAGACCATTCTCGTGCAAATAATGTCAACTTATCAACTCGTGCTTGCCTTTCGGCCCATACTTTAAGACTCAAATCATACGATTATGCTATCAACGCTATTCATGTATCCACAATGAGGCCGTGCCTCGCAACTCAGTACCACTTAACCAACTTTGTCTTGTCACGTCCCGATCCCGGAGGATCAAAAACTAGCTACTGGGCGTGATGCCGTACAAGTCTAGATTGCACTTGTACAAGGCAAAACCATTACAGTTCCTGGTATTTCTTAGAAAATAATGACAGCACAGCAAAACCAAGCGGACAAATTGAAGTCACAATAAGATATGAAGAAATATATATCTTTATTGATATTTGCAACTGATTACAAGTCTTGTCATTGAATACAAAGTTTACAATAGATTACAAGACTCTTGAATAGCCAACTGAAAATACACTTGCCATTTAGGCAACAACTGAATATGCCGACTTTGCTTACAATAAACTTGCCGATTTGGCTACAATCTCACTGGTACAACTGAGTTATATTACTCCATACATTATGTCCCGTATAGCAGAAGACATCATCTTGAAAGAAGAGCTTCTTACCAATATCATAATTTAATATAATTATCACCGTTTAGGAAAAATATCATAATTTAATATAATTGTCACCGTTTAGGTGATTTCTTACCAACAACCGACATCTATTCCTATAATTGAGTAATAACTTACTCTTCCTGCATAAGACATCATTAGCACGGGACCTATCTATATAAAGGTCACTGGTGACACGCAATCTTGGACCATCTTACTGGTATATCGACGCCCCTTACTGTGCGGGTAATTAGCCACACTGAAGGTCCCGTATACCGATGCCAATAAGTCGGCACCAATTCTTGTTCCCCCTAGGATGAAAGGTCCGTGGTCTCGAACTACAATTCAAGGAACTACCTTGTCGACAAGTTGTCTATGACCATACAAATATATGCAACTTATCTATGAAGAAACATATAATGCATGATAAGGAAAACTAAGTAAATAAGTCGTCATTCTCAATAAGCTATTGTTCCCATTCGTATTGCCATCGTACCTAATCCAGGGTCTTAGTGTAATCAACATTCTACATCGACGACAGGATAATAGAATGTGATTACTTAAGCCCTTCCTCACATCTTTGATACCATACATCTTTCCAACCAAAACTCAACATGTACTTATCGTCCAATTCTTGGGACTTAGCATCTTCTTTAGCATACGTTCATTCGGACATAATTCAAGCATACTCACTGCCCAGTTCTTGGATCTTTTTCTTTACCTGTCATGTACTTCATATAACAACACGCAAGCCCACAATTCATAAAATGATTCGAAGCACACAATAGATAAAATGATTCGCAACAGCTTTCGGATCATGTGATTAATTATCTTTGATTATCTTTCCAAATTTCATATAAGGTGCTATTCAGCAACTCAACGAGTAAACATAACATACCGTCCTTTTTATTAAGCGTGAAGCTAAAGGATCTTCGAAGGGTTCAACACTGCTCACTTTTATAAGACAATTCCCTCCACGATCGCCTAGCCTTCCAAGCAATGCTTCACATATTCCTAAGTCCAACAAGGCTTCATCGAACCAATTATCCATCATAAGACGTCTTGCAGGTCGGGGCACTATAATATATACCACTCAGAAAAAGTTTCGTCCTCGAAACTTAAACCAAACTCATCCCCATAACTTCAACATAATTTATGAAACTTTCTAACGATCAACTTGTACTATTAGACATTTCTCCGCAACATCTCGATTGATTGCAAGTAAGGTACCATTTTGCCACAACATTCCAAATTTGATTCAACATAGTTTACCATCTTTGTTCTTCCATCCAACACTCATCCAATTCCTTAGCACGTGATAATCCTTCTTCGTGGCTTCGTTTGAATTCAGCATACCACTTAGTTGGAATCGTACACATATTTTAGGTGTCCCAGAAATATATATATTTCAACCAAGTTTAGTGATAGGGAAAACGAACGAGCTACATGTAAAACTTCATTTCCAATGTTAGTAATTTCCTCTTGAGCATCTCGTATAGCCACAATTCACTTATTCAATTCCCCAACCAACCAATAACACAATAAATGTTACAAATTTTAACTTAAGAAAATTTTCCATAGCCGATCCAAAATATTCCCAAAGCATTCCGACTTAGTTATATCAAGTTTGCAAACGAATCCAGAGTTCCCTTTCAAGTTCATTGCCATTCATACCACTAAAGTTGATAAGACCAATAGTCACATTTCATTTTGATATCACAATTCTCATCGATTAGGTCATGTACCCATATCGTTCGCATCTATACACTTTATTTGTAAATCATAAATTTCTCAATTATAATCTATCTTCCAAGTTGTACCATCAGTCCACGCTAGTAAAAAAATTTATTGTACGCAAAAACTTTCTCGTATTGATCAAGCAACTCTAATTTCTAGCAACATTAATCTCAAGGGTCATTTCAAAATTTCATTCGCTCTCGTCAATCTCGACTACATGCACTATCCCATTCCGTCGTACACTTATTCTCAATTATAATTTGATTATCCACCAAGGCTTTATTCTGAATGTCTCACGACAACTGTCATCATTTTATGCATCTCAGCATGATTCAACCAACCATTCAATCAAATCCAACCAGCTTTAACAATTTCCGACATTCCCAAATAAGGCAACAAAGTTCCAAAACCAATATGATCTGTCATCCCATCCAACATTGTGACATCGAATTTTCCAATCTTCATTCCATTCCGAAGTTTACTTCCCGACATATCTCACTCGTTTCGACTATACCCACACAACATCAATAGGGACATCCTAACGGTCTCTAACAGTCAACTTAGCCTTCAGTCAAGTCTTTATGGTCAGCTATTCTAAGCTAAACCAGACATCTAGCTAACTCATCTGAGATAGATAGCTATAGGGACATAGTTATCTCTGATCTTAGAGGCAACCAATTCTTATCATAGGGACACTCTATCTTATCTCAGGGACAATCTATGATCCGACCAACTTAAGGGATATGGGACACCGCCCCAATCTTATGAACTCATTCCCAACCGAACAATTGAAATATCATAGCATACCAAATTTGAAACTAAAGCAACCAACCGACACTCTAGGCAACCAACCGCTATTCTAGGCAACCAACTAACATTCTAGGGTCAAGTCTTTCTATCCGTACTCATCCCCAGGTTATATCCAACGAACTCATTCTAGACTTACCTATAACCGACAAAATCTATTGACAGTTCTTAAGGTTCAATCCCAAAGCCATCATATAAAACTTTTAACAATCGAACATCCAATATTCAGTTTCCACTTGCTTAGACACAACATCACCTACTCAATCCGACTTGTGTTCTCATATCATAGTCAAATTACGTCTATTCAATCGGTCCAACTATTCTGAGTCATATTCCAACATTGCTACTTCAATAGTCTATCATTTATGATTTCTTTCCTTCGATCTCTTAGCATCCTATTCAATTTCCACATTTCTTTCCTTCGGTCTCTTCGCATCTTATTCAATTTCTACATTTCTAGATCATCTGTACGGTCTGTACTCTTTTAACCAACAAAATAAGGCAATTGTATAATCGTATTTATTTCGAATGCATCCTTTATAGATTTTTGCTAGCACCAAACACAGCCTTCACTTAGAAATTCACGTGAACCATTAATATTCGTTTTACATCATCTCCTCGTAATTCCATAAGAATATTTTACTATTTATGTACCGATCTAATATCTATGGCACCAAACATCTAGCATCCGTTTATCGGTCATCTTAGTGGATATGACATAACTCATTTAGCTAAGTCATAATCCATTAATTCTATATTCCACCCAAACTTATCATTCATGCGACAACATTATTCTCCGACACGGTCTATTATATATCGCTGTATCTCGATACTTAATTGTATCCCAGCCATCAGAGAATCATAAGAAACATCTACTCTTTCATGCATCAAGGGACAAGTGTTCATTATCTATGCCTCAAAATAATCAAGGGTCATAACTTGTTAATTTAGGACACATCTAATTCTCACAAGCACAACTGCACAATGTGCATAGCCATCTATTTCCTCAAATACATTCTCTAACTTTTCGGTCGCTAATGCAAATCTCTACATATTCTAAGTCATTCGTAACATTCGATAAGTGCCTAACATCACCATCAATTTGTCGATATCCAACACACAATTGCCTCTGTTTAATTCCAACATCATTCTATATTCGATCTATATTGTTCTTCCAAATTTTTGGATAACGACACCCCAGCATCATTAATGAGCCTACAGTTATTCTTACCCAACTGATTCAAGTCATCACCTGAATCTATAATTCGTACCATTCCCAACCAAGGCATTCATTTCATATTCCCGAATTCTTATTACCCAACACAATGCTATCTATCAAAGGTTCATCCGAACACATCAAAATCTCACAATGAGTTTATCCGAACTCAATTATCAAGAGACACTCCTAGTCGTCATGTATCAATCGTAATCCAGCTACGACTCGATACTACCTAATACCTTACAGGTAAAGCAATCACTATATTATGAACACGGTCAAGGGTCATCTTATCGCTAAGAGGGTAGAGCCATATACCACTCAGAGCTCAAGCCATACTCGACACAATTCTTTTTGCATCAAACCAACATCCATTATGAACTATCCATCCCGTAGTGGATCTACCGACCACAAAATACCAACTAATTCTCTTGCATCTGAAACATAACCAAGCTAACACACATAAGCCAACTCAAAATTCTGTCGATTCCCATTCTCTGAAGTCATGAACAATTTATGTTCCAACATACTATGCTGTCACCCACTGCCGATTGCCACATAACAATCGACTTCTATGAATCCCACACTCGAAACGTTAAGCACACTTTACCAACTTATTATTACATCGTATCATTATTATTCGTTTTAGTATCTTTAAGAATTCATAAAGCACACAAATCACAGCCCACATATTTAGACTTGTTGTATGGAACACTCAGTGTGCGGCTAAAAGGATCAACGGACTTTTTTTAGTCGAAGGAGAAACTTAGAATAATTTAGAAATGACACTGAATATTATAGAAGCACTTTGAGTTATCGTAGAGGCAACTTGGATTTCATCGTAGAAGCAACTTTAAGTAATCACGGAAGCAACATTTGAGTTGTTACGGAAGTAGCTTTGAATTATCATAAGAGCAACTTTGATTGATCAAATCGAAATATGAATCCAAGGACGTAAAGCCGTGCTCTGATACCATTATGTCACGTCCCGGTCCCGGAGGATCGAAAACTAGCCACTGGGCGTGAGGTCGTACAAGTCTAGATTTTAAGACAAACAATTATATTGACATAAAGTCACAGTCAACCAAATATTGATAAAATTTACTAAATAATACTTGTAATAATTCAATACGACACATGAAGACTACATCCAGCATAAGTCAGACGACAGCCCAGTTTTGCAAATGCAAGTCATTTTTGAGTCTGTATTTTATAATTTTATTGAGTCTAGACTTATGTAAGCTGAGTTGTGCTGAGCATCTGAGACTTAACCTATACCCTACCCAAAATCCAAAAGCTCCACACACATCCAAATAAGCCCATTGGACCAAAGACCTATTCTGTGCTCTGGAGACAGAGTTCGGGCCGAACTCTGCCTCCACACAGAGTTTGGGCCGAACTTTGTCCCCTAAAAATCAGTACCCTAATTTTTAGGGTTGGCTGGTTGCAAGTTGTCCAACGGCCAAATTTTTGAATGATCCAACCAGAATTCTGGCCGAATTCTACCTACCTGGTATCCTATAAATAGGCCATGAATTCTCTCATTTTTATTCATCTAATCTTCTCTTCTCTTCTCTCTAAAGCTCAATACAAGCCATACCCTTCTTCATCTACTAGCCACAAGCTCCCTAAGCCTCAAGTGCTCAGTATTTTTCAGTTAGGAGTTTGTGCAAGAGTTCAAGAAGTCGCTTGAAAAATTTCAAGCATTGCCACTACGATCTTTGTAAGAAGTTGACGTGCTCTTCTGAAGAAAAGGCACGGGGTGTAACTACTACTTCACAAATAGTGGATTTAATCCAGAGCTAGAGTTCTCAGGCCTGGACTAGTCCTCCACGAGGGAAACTAGGTTAAAAATCGGCTGTGTTTGCGTATACTTTCTTGCTCCTTACTTATTTTCGCATTTACACTGATTACTTTCAGCTAGTGAAAGAGTTTAATTTTTAATTGACGATTATCGTTATAAACTCTATTCACCCCCTCTAGAGTTGCCATCTGTTCTTCAATTGGTATCAGAGCT
Source organism: Iris pallida (assembly GCA_029216955.1). Taxonomy (NCBI): domain Eukaryota; kingdom Viridiplantae; phylum Streptophyta; class Magnoliopsida; order Asparagales; family Iridaceae; genus Iris; species Iris pallida. Next base: position 1,514,940 of record JANAVB010033017.1, read on the forward strand.
CTGTTCTCTCAACAAGGACTAACATCCTAGAGCTGATCCATGGCAACCACACAATCCATGATTTCCAATCACGGTGAAGGGCAGTCCACTCATAGGCCTCCCCTATTTGATGGAACTAACTACACCTATTGGAAAACATGGATGAGCTTTTATCTCAAGTCGCTAGACTTCGACCTGTGGACTATCGTCACTGATGGTTACAAAAAGCCCGCCAGGATAGTTATCAATGGTGATCTCGTTGAGAAATCACATGACATATATTCTGACGAGGAGAAGAAACAGGCAAGTCTAGACGCGAGAGCTATTAATGCTTTATTCTGTGCTATAGACAGGAATGAGTTCAACAGGGTCTCAACATGCACCACCTCTCGAAGTATGGAGACTTCTAGAAGTGACACATGAAGGAACCACCCAAGTCAAGGAATCAAAGATAAGCCGTCTCACTCAAGAATATGAGGCTTTCAAGATGAAGCCAAATGAGACGATCACGCAAATGTTCACAAGATTCCTCGACATCATCAATCCTCTATCTTCGCTCGGCAAACAATATACAAATTATGAGAAGATTCGCAAGCTACTTAGGGTGCTACCAAAGATTTGGAACCCTAAGGTGACAGCCATCATAGAAGGAAATAATCTCACAACTATGTCCATGGAGACTTTGACGGGAAAGCTGATGACTCATGAGCTTGACCTCAAAGACTTCGAAGAGCCTGCTCCTGAGGCTAAGGAGATCGCACTCAAAGCTCACCGACGGAGGTCTGACCCGAAGAGACGGATGACGACAACTCGGAAGGTGATGATCAAGCTCTCCTTGTTCACAACTTCAAGAAATTTCTTTGCTTCAATCGAAGAAAGAAGGAACCACAAGAAGACGACGAAGAAGAGCCAACCTGCTACGGGTGCAAGAAGACGAGACATGTCTGAAAAGACTGTCCATTTTTAAAGAAGGGTAACCGTTATGAGAAACCATACAAGAAGACTTCCTCAAAGAAATATGCCAACACAAGCATTTGGCATAAAAGCGAAGCTAGTGACTCCGAGGAAGAAAAGGACTCTCCTCAAGATACTGCAAATGTGTGTCTAATGGCAACGTCCGACAAGGTATCAAATGAAACTCTTGATGACTTTACTTTTGATGAACTTGGCGATGCTTTCACCGATTTACTTAATGATCACAAAAAGGTCATTGGTAAATACAAACATGCTAAGAAAAAGATCAAAAGTCATGAAGTCGAAATTCAAAGACTTTCCTTATTGCTTGATAACATTAGAGACACTTCACCCACGGAAGTCACAAATGAGGTATCTAAGCTTAAAATAAGCCTACATGATGTCGAAGCACGCATTGAACAACAAACACAAGAAATAACAGCACTCAACATGGAACTTGCTGAAGAAAAGAGTAGACACAAGATTTATATTACTAAGATACATGGTTTGAATGCTAAGTTTACTGAACTGCAGGCTGTTTCTAAGAAATTAGAGACTAAATTGGGAAAACAGGTTGCTCAACCTCAAATCCAATCACATGAGACACACACAAAGTATGACACTACTCATTCTAGTCAACCACGTCATCCACCTGCAACACGTAATCATGTATACATATACACACACTTTCACAAAGCACACAAACCACATACACGTAGAAATAACTCTCATATGTCACAAAATCACCATGCTACACATAGATACAATTATCACTATGTTGCACAAAAACAAAATCACTATCACTCTACATATAGACATCATCGCCATGCTATTCCATATAGACAATATCACCATGTCACTCCACATCACTCTATATATAGTCATCATCATCATGCTAACTCTACATATCATCATACTACTCCTCATCACTCTACTTATAGACATCATCAGCATACTCCTAATATAAATAGGAATGCTACATGTACTTATTGTGGTTTACATGGACACATTTCACCATAATGTAGAATTAGAAGATTAGTAGATAGAAAGATATATGCATGGTTTTCGAAAACTAACTTTTCAGGACCCTCAAGAACTTGGGTACCAAAGGTCACATCTACTCTTGATGTAGGTGGACCTTCCCTCCTCAACTAAGAGTAAGTGGATTCTCGATAGTGGATGCTCACGACATATGATGGGAGACACAAATCTTTTCGCATTACTATCGATGAAGAGAGAAGGATATGTATCCTTCGGCAACAACCTGAAAGGTTTTATTATAGGTAATGGTATTATTGGTCATCCTCCCTCTTCCGTAATAAAGGATGTCTGCCTAGTGACCGAGTTAAAGCATAACCTGCTCAGCATTAGTCATCTTGCTGACCATGGATATGACATTAACTTTGGACAAAATAAATGCTTTATTTATGATAGGTCAACGGGAGACATCGCTTTTGAAGGAATAAGAGAGGATAATATTTATATTTTATATTTGTCTAGAGATACTAATAATGCAGGTAGATGCCTATATGCTCATAAGGATGAAAGATTACTATGGCACCAACGTCTTGGTCATGCCAATATGGATACTATATCCAGGCCATCGACTAAGAAGCTAGTTAGAGGCTTGCCCGATATCACATTCAAAAAGGACACGGTATGTGCCGAATGTGAACTGAATAAGGCAACCAAGTCCTCATTTCATTCCATTAACTCTGTAAGTACTACTAGACCCTTGCAACTACTCCATATGGATTTATTTGGCCCTAGTAGAGTAGTCAGTCTTGGTGGAAAACTATATGCCTTTGCTATTGTTGATGACTTTTCTAGATTTACTTGGGTTTTCTTTCTTACAAATAAAAGTGATGCTATTTCGGTTTTTAAGATTTTTGTTAAGAAAGTTCAAAACGAAAAAGGCTACATGATTACTCGAATCTGAAGTGATCATAGAGGCGAATTTGAAAATTTTGATTTTGAAAAGTTTTGTGATTCTAATGGTTTTGATCATGAGTTTTCTTGTCCAAGAACTCCTCAACAAAATGGTGTTGTGGAGCGGAAGAATAGGACTCTTGGCGATATGGCTAGAGTCATGTTGAACAAGTTTTCACTTCCGAAATACTTATGGGCTGAAGCTGTCAGTACAGCATGCCACATTTTAAATAGGGTGCTTATTCGTCCTATTACGAAGAAAACACCCTATGAGCTTTGGTTTGGGAGAACCCCAAATATTTCTTATTTTAGAGTTTTTGGTTGTAGATGTTTTATCCTTAACACCAAAGACAAGTTAGGCAAATTTGATGCCAAAGCTGACGATGGTATTTTCCTTGGCTATGCTGCCAAGAGCAAGGGATATAGAGTGTTTAACAAATGCTCATTAATTATGGAAGAGTCTACAAATATGACTTTTGATGAAGTTAACATTACAGTAGCTACTCTTGATGATGATGTTGAGCCATCAACTTCTACTCCAATGAATACCACAACCGAAACCAATTCTCTGGAGGGCTTGCCAAAGAAATTCTCTTTCAAGCCGTCACATCCAGAAAATTTGGTAATAGGTGAGGTTTCACATGGAGTAACTACTAGATCATCATTAAGAGACTCTACTGCTAGCACTGCCTTTATTTCACAAATTGAGCCAAAAAAACATTTTAGAAGCTTTCAATGATGAATTTTGGATTTCTGCTATGCAAGAGAAACTCAACCAATTCGAGAGGAGCCAAGTATGGGAACTCGTTCCTAGACCGGCTAATCACTCGATTATTGGTACTAAATGGATTTTTAGAAACAAAGTAAATGAAGATGGTTCAGTCACACGCAACAAAGCTCGTCTAGTAGCCCAAGGATACAACCAAGAGGAAGGTATCGACTACGATGAGACGTATGCTCCTGTTGCTAGATTGGAATCCATTCGGATGCTTTGTGCATTTGTAAATTTTTAAAACTTCAAATTATTTCAAATGGATGTTAAAAGTGCTTTCTTGAATAGATTTATTAAGGAGAAAGTTTATGTAAAACAACCCCCTGGATTAGAAAATTATAAATTTCTCGACCATGTGTTCAAGCTAAAGAAAGCGCTATATGGCCTCAAACAAGCCCCTAGAGCTTGGTATGAACGTCTAAGTAATTTCTTGCTTGAGAAAGGTTTTTCAAAAGGAAAAATTGACACCATACTTTTCATAAAATCTTTCAAAGACACTGTTCTTTTAGTACAAATATACGTAGATGATATTATATTTGGTTCTACTGATGAAACCCTCTGTCAAGATTTTGCCAAGTGTATGCAGACCGAGTTTGAGATAAGCATGATGGGGGAGCTCAACTACTTTCTTGGACTGCAAGTCGAACAAATGTCAAATGGAACCTTCATATGTCAGTCGAAGTATACAAAGGACATGCTGAAGAAATTCGACCTTGACAACGTCAAACCAATCAGCACTCCAATGGCTACTACAACTAAACTTGAACCAGATGAAAGCGGCAAACCCGTTGATCAACGTAAGTATCGAGGTATGATAGGCAGTCTACTCTATTTAACTGCTAGTCGCCCTGATATTATGTTTAGCGTTTGCCTATGTGCTAGATATCAAGCAAATCCTAAGGAATCACACATGACTGCTATTAAGCGTATCTTTCAATACCTTAAGGGTACGGTTACAGTGGGCCTATGGTATCCCAAGTCAATATTATTTGACCTCATTGGTTACTCTGATGCTGATTTTGCCGGATGCAAGGTCGACCGTAAAAGTACGAACGGTACGTGTCATTTATTAGGAAAGGCTTTAGTCTCTTGGTTTAGCAAGAAGAAGAATTCTGTCGCACTATCCACAACAGAAGCTGAATATATCGCAGCTGGGCGTTGTTGTGCACAAATTCTGTGGATGAAGCAAACCCTTGAAGACTATAACTTATCTTTCATGCACATTCTAATCTTTTGTGACAACACTAGTGCTATAAATCTCACTAAGAATCCCATTTGTCACTCATGCACGAAGCACATTAAAATACGTCATCACTTTTTGCATGATCATCAGCAAAATGGTACTATTAACTTAGAATTTATTGACACTGATCATTAGTTAGCAGATTTTTTACAAAACCATTATCCGAAGAGCGCTTCAATTGTTTTTGTCGTGAACTTGGAATTTTGGATGAAGCTGTTATTAATTAAAATAAACCTGCGTAAATATCGAGTATGTCGTGATTCTTTTATGATGAAATTGCTATGGGTACAAGCCGAAAGGGTCCTTCTGACAACAAGGCGTAAAAGCCTAAGCGACATGGTGCACTAGTCCTCAGGACTACCGCTAGCTGGGATCCGGCCCCTGCAGCTAACCCATGACAACTTCAAAATATTGAATTATGGTATAATTCCTTGTTTATTATATGGTTCATTTTTATTTATCACATGCTGAAATACAAATTATTCAACTTCACTTTGCTGCTTCGAAATTCACTCTCCGTCATTCTCTGTTTATTACATGGGTCTTTTCTTGTATTTGTACTCACTTTTATTTTGGTCTTTCTCACTTAACCATTTTTTTTCTTCTCAGCCTGATTCCTGTTCTGTCAACAGAATCTGGAATTCAGGCCGAACTCTGTCCTAACCAGAGTTCAGGCCGAATTCGGTCTGGCTATTCCAGAACCGGGAACAGCCTCAGCCGCTGATCAAATATAGATCCAATGGCCCATATTGATTTCGACCAATTGAAACCCTTCACATATATTCGGGATCTCTTTCTTCTTCTCCTCCATTGCCACCTTTTCTACTTCTCTAAACACTTTTCTTAAAACCCTAACCCTAGTTCTTCCTTTCTAGAGCTCATCTCTTCCCCAAACTCAAGGAGAAGGCCTCTCTTACCATTCTCCTTTATTGTTCATCATTACTTTGAGGTATAACTCAATATTTTTCTATATCTCAATTTCTTTCATTATCTTTATTGTGTCATGGCTCCACGTTTGTTCAATCGTGGGAAGAGACTTCGAACTGAGGGAGCGTCCTCTTCGAATGCTCCTCCTCGCGTTGAACCGCCCGTTGCACCACCCGTTGCACCGACCGTTGAACAACTACCACCCATCCACCCGTTGTTCAACCCACCTCGTCCACTCGACCCCAACACATATGACGACCGAATTTTTGTATCACTTGACGCTTCAAATGTATGGTTTAGCAATTTTCGGACACGTCCGGTGTTTGCGGGTCACCCTATCAATTTTACTATATTTTTACAATATGACTCACTTTTTCATGACCTTTGCCTTGACGAACTTGTCACCACCAACTCGGTCATTTATCGTAGTGCTATTCAAATGTTTTACTGCAACCTAACCCATGATGATACACATATTTTCTCACGGGTTGCGGGAATTGACATCTCTTTTGATGATTTTGATTTGGCCGAACACTTTGAACTCCAAGAGCCAAACTCATGGGAAAAGCTTGTTGAAGCTCGATCGTTTCAATTTCCCGATGGATCTTTACTTGAAAGCTTCAAGGACGACTTGTGTACCCCTAACACACGTCCTCGTAAGCTTTTGGCCAAATATCTCAATCCCTATTTTTATGAACTTCATCGGATTATTTTCAACACTATTCTACCTAAAGCGGGATCCACCGATGAAGTCACTTATTTTAAAATCTCGGCTTTGTATCATCTCTACTTTCATGTTCCCTTTAATCTTCCACGAACCATAATGGACTGGATGATTAATTGTAGGAAGAAACCAAGATCTTTGGTTTATGCATTATATCTTCCTATGATCTTTCGTACTTTTTATGTACTCCTTGATGAGTGTCCGTTCTTACCTGCCCCTGCCTTCATCTCTAAGGCACGGAGGTTTCAGGCAGCCGTTGGCTCACCCGTCGTGTCTGAGCACTCTGACGATTAGCCCGATGCACCTCCTCTTGGACAGGACCCTCCTCCTCCTCCTGCCACTCTCGAGTCTCTTCAGACTATGCTCCACAATCGCTTCACCTTAGAGGACGATCTTTAGACTCAGCTGGATTACCGGACCACCCTGCAGATGAGTGCTATTAGCGACTCGTTGCACGATATTTGGTACTCCATGTCTCGCCATCCTTCCATGCCTATTCCTATGGAGCGGGACCCTAGTCGTGAGGGATATCGTATCGATGACCCTTGGGTTATTCGCTACTTGGATCTGGATGCGGCCTTCGTGGACCCTCGTCGTTCCTTCACTGATCCATCAGATGACGTTGGGCCTTCACGAGCTCGATGATGGATATGGATTCTACTTGCTGCTGCTACTGAGGATCTTAGCTTATGATTTATGCATTTTGGCTTTTAGTTGATATAGTTGCTTTTATGCACTTTGATTGTATTAGACTTATTATGAGTTGTGACTCTTGAGAAATTTAGTAGTTTTATCATTTTATATGCAGTTTCTTCTATTATCTTTTGGTGTGCTTGCCAGTTCTTATTTAATTATGGATAATTGCTAAATGCCAAAAGGGGGAGATATTGGTATATTCTATATTCTTTTTGTTGTCTCTATATCTATGCTTTTGGGAGAATGTTCTTATCAGGCCAACAGGATTCAAAGCAATGTTTACGGGAGAGCTATTTCTTAAGCTCGGCACTGATTACGGGGGAGCTATGCTTTTTGTCTTCAATTGTGTCCAGGTATGAATATTGAATATACAATTATTATTTTGCCAATTATCAATATGGGGGAGATCGTTGACACAAAGTCACAGTCAACCAAATATTGATAAAATTGACTAAATAATACTTGTGATAATTCAATACAACACATGAAGACTACATCCAGCACAAGTCAGACGACAGCCCAGTTTTGCAAATACAAGTCATTTTTGAGTCTGTATTTTATAATTTTATTGAGTCTAGACTTATGTAAGCTGAGTTGTGCTGAGCATCTGAGACTTAACCTATACCCTACCCAAAATCCAAAAGCTCCACACACATCCAAATAAGCCCATTGGACCAAAGACCCATTCTGTGCTCTGGAGACAGATTTCGGGCCGAACTCTGCCTCCACATCGAGTTCGGGCCGAACTCTGTCCCCTAAAAATTAGCACCCTAATTTTTAGGGTTGGCTGGTTGCAAGTTGTCCAACGGCCAAATTTTTGAATGATCTAACCAGAATTCTGGCCGAATTCTGCCTACCTGGTATCCTATAAATAGGCCATGAATTCTCTCATTTTTATTCATCCAATCTTCTCTTCTCTCTAAAGCTCAATACAAGCCATACCCTTCTTCATCTACTAGCCACAAGCTCCCTAAGCCTCAAGTGCTCAACATTTTTCAGTTAGGAGTTTGTGCAAGAGTTCAAGAAGTCACTTGGAAAATTCCAAGCATCGCCACTGCGATCTTTGTAAGAAGTTGACGTGCTCTTCTGAAAAAAAGGCACGGGATGCAACTACTATTTTACAAATAGTGGATTTAATCCTGAGCTAGAGTTCTCAGGCCTGGACTAGTCCTCCACGAGGGAAACCAGGTTAAAAATCGGCTGTGTTTGCGTATGCTTTCTTGCTCCTTACTTATTTTCGCATTTGCTCTGATTACTTTCAGCTAGTGAAAGAGTTTAATTTTTAATTAGCTATTATCGTTATAAACTCTATTCACCCCCCTCTAGAGTTGCCATCTGTTCTTCATATTACAATTCCTGGTATTTCTTAGAAAACAACGACAGCACAACAAAACCAAGCAGACAAATTGAAGTCACAACAAGATATGAAAAAATATATCTCTTTATTGATATTTGCAACTGATTACAAGTCTTGTCATTGAATACAGAGTTTACAATAGATTACAAGACTCTTGAATAGCCAACTGAATATACACTTGCCATTTAGGCTACAACAGAATATGCCGACTTTGCTTACAATGAACTTGCCGATTTGGCTACAATCTCACTGGTACAACTGAGTTACACTGTTCCATATATTATGTCCCGTATAGCAGAAGACATCGTCTTGTAAGAAGAGCTTCTGCACACCCATCCGATTTATCGATGCCAAGCATTGATCAAACGATTCCCTCATGTACGAGCACCTGAAATATTGGCACAACGTGGGTCAGTACATCATCAATGTACTGGCGAGCAGTGCTGGCCCAACTCACCTAAGAAGACAATACTACGTAATCATGTTATAGAATATTATTAAAAGTGGTGTTTCTCGTTGCCTTTGGGTCAATTAGCAGTTCATATCCGACAGAAGTAAAGCATGCATTTTATAGCCAACATAATGTAAAATATATGATATCACCCTTTTCGGTGATTCTTACCCACGATCATGTATCCATCCCTGTACATTTATAATACTTACTTAGCCAACACAAGATATTGTTAGGAACATTATCATAATTTAATATAATTGTCACCGTTTAGGTGATTTCTTACCAACAACTGACATCTATTCCTGTAATTGAGTAATAACTTACTCTTCCTGTATAAGACATCATTAGTACGGTACCTATCTATATGAAATTTACTGGCGACACGCCATCTTGGACCATCTTACTGGTATAACGGTGCCCCTTACAGTACGGGTAGCTAGCCCCACTGAAGGTCCCGTATACCGATGCCAGTACGTGGGCACCAATCCTTGTTCCCCCTAGGACAAACCGGATCCGTGGCCACAGATTACCATTCAAGAAACTACCTTGTTGACAAGTTGTCCATGACCATGCAAATATATGCAAGTTATCTATGAAGAAACATATAATGCATGATAAAAAAAACTAAGTAAATAAGCCGTTATTCTCAATAAGCCATCATTCACATTCGTATTGCCACCTTGCCTAATCCATGGTCTTAGTGTAATTAATATTCTACATCGGCGACAGGATAATAGAATGTGATTATTAAGCCCTTCCTCACATCTTTGATATAATACATCTTTCCAACCAAAACTCAACATGTACTTACCGTTCAATTCTTGGGACTTAGCATCTGTTTTAGCATACGTTCATTCGGACATAATTCAAGCATACTCACTGCCCAATTATTGGGTCTTTTTCTTCACATGTCATGTACTTCATAGTAACAACACATAAGCCAATAATTCATGAAATGATTCGAAGCACACAATCGATAAAATAATTTACAACAGTTTTCGAGTCATGTGATTAATTATCTTTGATTATCTTTTCGACTTTCATGCAAGGTGTTATTCAGCAACTCAACGAGTAAACATAACATACCATCCTTTTTATTAAGCATAAAACTAAAGAATCTTTGAATGGTTCAATACTACTTACTTTTATAAGATGATTTTTGCCACGATTGCCTAGCCTTCCAAGCGATCCTTCGCATATTCCCAAGTCCAACAAGGATTCATCGAACCAACTATCCATCATAAGGGATCTTGCTGGTCGGGGCACTACATGCCTTACGGCCCTTCCTGACTTAAACTCAAAATGACTTAATCCAACTTACTTATACTTTTGTGTCAATGACTTACCAATCGACGCCACACTTCATACCGTAGCACGGTGTCTTCGTTGCAGCCAAATCTTAGGCCCAAAAATTGTGTTGCAAATCGTGCACACATTCAACTCGACTCATTGGTACCGTGCACGCAATAATCGACTCAGTCCAAAAGTATGCACGCGGATCATTGCTATTATGCCGACTCATCTATATGAAATAGTCAGTAGCACCCCGAGCTATCCTGAACTTATAGCTTTGCTATTCGGCGACCCTTTCAGTGCAAGTAGCGAGCCCCACTGAAAGTTCTCGAATAACCTGAGCTGTACTCCCAGCTCGGCTATATCGTGTTTCCCCTAGGCCAGAACGGTCATGTGGCCCTAGGTTTGTCGTTTCGAGGAAACTTTCCCTTGTCGACAAGTTGTCCAATGATCATGTAAGACTCGACTCGAACTACCATCTTACACAGTCATTCTTCTTCTAGTGTTACCATCTTTTCAGGACCATGTTAAAGACTTCTAGTATTTGAGACTACCTCGATGGCCCATTATAAAAGCCTAAAAACATAATCATCATCATGCACTACTCAAAAAAGGCACTAAGACAGAAGTTATCGGATGGCGCCAGAAAATAAATGGCACCAGGCATCAGATGGCGCTGGCTGACACGTAGCAGTCTTCTCGGGAAGGCCAAATGACTGTCATCATGACTGACAACATTTCAGTTGTAAAAAATCTATTTTGTATCCCGAATGCGCAGCACTCTTGGAGATTATGTCAGGTTTGTCATAATGACTATCAACTGCCCCGTGCCATTCATAGTTGGCACGAGGTAATCAATGAATTAAGCAGATGGCACTAAAATAACAGATGGCGCTTGGCACAATTCAATAGTTGGCGCTAATCAATCAAATTATCATCCAAAGCAGTTAGATGATGTGGCACGTACGCTACTAATCTCGAAGAACGTACACACGATACTGCCCACGACTACGTGCATTCCTATCACAGAATGCCACGCATCCCATGCAGTTAAGTTAACCGTTCGCACAAAGGGTGATTGTGCGCCAATGACTGTCTGTGCCAATCAGAATAACTGGCTGACAGTTATTTCAGAACTTTATAAATAGAGTTCCAAATCACTTCATAAGCATCACTAATGATCATAATCTTATGAGCACTTGCTGCAGCATTCTCCAAAGGCTTTCTTCTTCGACATCGCATCGTCCAAGGGATAAAGTGGTCCTCTTCTGATCAGATTCCTATAGTTGTACTTTCCCAAAAATCAATTATACTTTTGTACTTTTCTTTTTTCTTAGTTTGTAAAGAAACTTTTGTTTTTGCAATCAAAATGGCGACTCTGCTGGGGACAACTTTTTCCTCCGACGAGAAAGTGACAACTCAATGCGATGTTGCGTGGGTCGGTACGACATAGAAGACTTTGGTCGTGCTAGTCGACCAAACTGCCTATGAAGCCATGATTAGTACAGGGGGTGCCAAGCGCGCCACCACTACTGCTGTCAAGAACAGGGTGCACGCTATCTGAACTCTGAAGTCCTCCAGTGCACCAATTACGATGCCTGCACCAAGCTTGGAGAAAAGCTCTGTAGCCACTTCATCTTTCTCACCAATTCTAAAATTGGTAGAGTGCTCCGACCACTACCTTTGCGCCAACCAAAGGATAATGCCGCATGGCTAATTCTTCTTCCTCACCAATTCTAAAATTGGTGGAGGACGCGCCAACTACTGTCCTGACGCCAATCAGGGGACAACGCCACATGACTACTTCTTCCTTGTTACCAATTTTGAAATTGGTGGAGAACGTGCCAACCACCGTCTTGGAGCAGAACAAGGGAAAATTCTACTTAGTTAATCCCTCTTTCTCAGTTTTAAAGTTGGGGGAAAATTACATATCACTGTCCCTGCGCAGAATAAAGGAAAGCGCCCTATGGCCACTCCTTATCCTTCTCCAGTCCTTGATTTGGTAGAAAATGCATCTGATTGTGCCCTTGTGCCAGTCAATACGAGAACACTTTTGAGTAGAAAGCTCTTGCCAGAGACAATCAAATTAATGCCAAGAAATTAGACTCTACTTAAAGTCTGTTTTCTACTGCTCATCTTTGCCACACCAAATACGCTGGAATAGTATGCGCAAAACAATAGGTTATCATGCCCACTCCTCATGGCCAGCGCCAATCAAGCCAGAGCCAAGAACTTTCTACCATGCACATTTCAAGAATTAGGCAGGGTAAACTAAGGGTGTCCCAGACAGACAGCCAGGTAGCGTACGACTCTGACATGCACACTTAGCTCAATCAGCGCAGAACAGCATCAAGTACGTATCAAGAACAATCTGCACCATCTACCAAGTTGCGCACAGGAAGAGTTCCTCAAGTCAAGAATCCTCTCACCTATGCTAATGGAATCAACACTTTTTTCTATACACTGGGTACAGGGCACCTCAATAACCAAAATTATGTTCCTAACATCATCAAAGAATATGTACCTCCGACTTCTCCTTATCCTTTCACCGTAATCGATCTCCGCGAACTTCTTGTACAAAAGCGGAAGATGACAAGACCATCTCGTCCACTTGTAAGTCCACATCAGGAACATCACTGTAATCATCACCACGAAGTAGTGATAAAATGTTGCTGCCATTCAGCTAAAGGGTCTGTCTTCGATCGTTTGACTCCTGAAATTGTGATAGTGGACAAAGATGAGTTGCTATATGCTTCGGTTAACATGACTTCCCGAAGCACTAGGGGTAGAAAATGTCCAAAATGTAATGCATCCTCTAATCCCAGTCAATAATACCTTAATCGTATCCGTGACTCCAGTGAAGGAGTGTACCAAAATACCAGATCAAGAAGTCGAGACCTACTCGGTCAAAGGAATCTTCCTTCCGACCATGAAACAATCGGTCAAAAGAATCTTCCTTCTAACCAGGGAACGATCGCTCTTCCTTCCGACCAAGAAACAATCGGTTAAAAAAATCTTTCTTCCGACCAGAGAACAATCGGTCTTCCTTCCGACCAAGAAACAATCGGTCAAATGAATCTTCCTTTCAACCAGGGAACAATTGGTCTTCCTTCCAACCAAGAAATAATCGGTCAAAGGAATCTTCTTGATTCTGACCAAGATTTCTTCGATAAAAGGAATCTTCCCACTCTTCATCCTGGGGGTAGTTCCCTGCATGACTTTGACGCTACATTCTGGAGGTAGTTTCCTGCATGACTTTGACGTTGATAGTAAAAGCTCTGAGCGGACTATCTTTTTCACCAGCTCATCATCGATAGACAGAGAAGTGACTATCTATGTCACTAATGAAGAACAAGATGCATCTAGCTCCGGCAGTCAAGAATAGAGGATTACTGTATTAGAGACTAACTTGAAAACCATGGCAAAAATGGTTACAAGTGTGCATGTTGTGTTCACAGCACAGCATACTGTTCTACCGATTGCGAATCTAGTTCCAACCCAAGAACATGTAGCAGCATCTATCCCTGTTAACACTGGTCTGGGAGTGCAATCTCCCTATAATGCTACTATACCCGCTCAGGCTACTCCAAGTCAGTCTAGTGCTGGGGGTGGTACTTATCATACAGTTTCACATCCTAACACATCGAATTAGTCTACTGCTCTCCAAGCATCAGGGGATACAAATGAGGTAGTGAAGCTTCTACGCAGTCAGTTCGAAGCTTTCAAGCAGAAGGATGGTCTGCAGAAGTTGGGGATCAAACAATCCAACCCTATGGAGTAGAAGGAAGTCTCGTTTCCACCTAAATACAAGCCACCAACCACCATGCTTTCTTACGGCAGTTTATCTCCAAGTCAATACCTCAATCACTTCGAGGTGACGACTGATAAACTCCAACCGAATGCTGCTCTACTCACTTGAGTATTTATCGGGTGTTTAACAGGTGCAGCCTATGACTGGTATCACAGTTTGCCAGATGGTTGCATAACATCTTTTGCGGGATTCAAGCAAATATTCCTGGAACGATTCTATAAGGGAAGAAATGACATGACTATATCGGCCATTATCAAAATCGAGCAACGGCCTAATGAAATTGTTGAAAGTTTTATTGAGCGCTTCTGTCGTGAGGCACTCAAAATGCCTCTGGGTACTCCAGATGCACTGACTATAGATACATGCAAATCAAACTTGTTACCTATAGTCATCATGTGGACTGGACCCACACAATTCTAAGACTGGGCCTCCTTCATAGTAAGCGCCAGGGCAGCCGAGGACAGTATCGACAAGTTCAAACAACTAGGTATCCAGATGCCTAATCTTGACAAAGATGAACATTCTGTAACCAACAACGGTGGGCGTCAGAACAATCTCAAGAACAAAGAAGCTTTAGCTGTCAATATAGGTCAATCAACACCTACTACAGAAGCACCCCCACAGAGAGTACAACGTCCAAAAGAGGAATATTTCTTTGACTAGGATGATATCATGAGCATATTTGATTATCTAATCAAGAGCAACAAACTTTAACTTCCCGAAGTAGAACGACCAGACGAAGTAGATAAAACTGACAATCCTAAATATTGTGTGTATCACAGGTACTTGGGACATCCGACGAGGGCATGTTACGTACTCAAAGGAAAGATCTAGGAGCTGATCAAAGCCAAGGCAATCAATCATCCTTCAGCAGGATAAAAATACGGTGACTGCTAATGTCGTCTCTTTGTAATTTATTGACTTTCCTGTTCAACTTGTGCACGATGGAGTCGTCCCCATTCCAAAAGCCACTCTGGAGATCGTCAACCTTCTACCAGTACGAAGCGACGGTCTCGTGCCCCTATCAACTGACGAATGGGAAATCATGTGGATTCATCCCAATTTGGTTGCTGACTTTGAATCAAATACACCTGCTTCCTCTATAAAGTCAAGAAAAACAACCAAATACAAGTCATGTCATATGACTTCACAGGGTGGTCGTCTTCCATCTTTGGATGCTACCTTCATCCTAGCAGAGGTCTCACCTTCTTCTTCTGAAACGACTATAGCAAAGTCGAAAGTTAACTACCAGCCAGCATTTTATCTATATAGTCAGTAGTTCTGCGAACTGGTGACAAAGGTGGGATATGATCTACAGAAAGCCCCCGACTCAAATCACGGGAAGGGTTCTCCTATACCTCTTTCCCTACATCTTCAGCACAACCAGTCTCGTGTTGGCTTAGGATTATGGATAAATCCTTCATCTTCAGAAGAAAGTCTTCGAGAAATAAGACTCTAATAAAGATTTGCAATTTGGTTTCCTTCGCACCAGTTCCAGAAAAGAAAGCTATGACCGATACCAGATCTGGAAGACTCTACCTTAGAGACTATCCAGAGGGACAAGAGAATACAGTCATTCCACCTCCAGTCCATGGTGCTCCTTCAGCATCTTCTCCACCTGCCGTCAATGTTCCATCGGCTTCATCGCCTCAAATGGAACTGATTCATTCCAAACCAACAGCAGCCGACAAAGGAAAAAGCCAGTTTGCTTTGATAAAATATTGAATAAAACTCTACCTCTTGGACTGGAGAAGCTGTATAACTTCGATATATTGGCTCAGCTAGCCAATACTCCAGCGAGGTTATCAATCTTTGAGCTCTTGCATCTCTCGAGGGAAACTCGGGAAACATTAAGCGAAGCTTTAATGCAAATTGACGCTTGTCTGGCATACCTCAAGAAGCCAGATGAGGAACCTGTGGCATGTTTTCACTGCCATAGTGTGATGGAGTTGATTCCAATATCACCTTCACACATGATGATATGCTTCTGGAGGACAATCGACATGATCGACCTTTCTATTTTACGGGGTATATCGATACAATTAAAGTTGCTAGCATCCTGATTGACCCTGGATCTGCACTTAGCATTATGTCGAAGACTCTACTAGATGCATTGAAGATCCCTGTCAATAATCTCTCTACCACTATCATGACTATTCTGGGATTTAATTCCGGGAGAAGTGAACTACTGGAAAAGATTCGCCTGAAAGTTCAAATCGGTAATCTCTGCACGAAAGCCACCTTCTATGTGATTGACAATCATGGCTCCTACAATGACTTGCTAGGAAGAACATGGTTGCATGAACATAACATCGTACTATTAACTCTCCACCAATGTTTCAAATATGTGGATGACAACGGAGAAGTCTGAAAGGAAGTGACTGATCTTTATCCCTTCCAGGGCGTCGAAGGATATTTTACTGACTCCATGATGTACAAAGAGGAGTTCATGAAAGTTGTACTGGCTATGGATACCGAGGAAGATCAGAAGGACAATCCAGATGACGTCCTTGTGATTCCGGTCAAAGGACATACTTTTCATCTTTCATCTTCTCAGACGCTGACCATCCATCTGCCTTCTTCTGTCAAGCATCCTCTTACTGAAAAGACATATCATAGGGAGCTCACCTCTTCTGAGCCTCTTGTTTTTGACCTTCGTCATAATAATCCTTCTCCTTCTCCTCTTCTAATTATCAATCTTAGCAAGCCGTCAGCTAAGATCAAGAGCCCTGTTATAAATGATGATATAATTATCAATAAAGTAGCATCTCCTTTGCAGTATACTGATATCAATTACTATACTCGATGTTATCTAGACATCCTGGATAACTTTGAACCCCTTACATTAGGAGCAGTCCAACCTCTTTAAGATGTAGTATCACTGGACTCAGTGCAATATTCGTTCTTTCTGGTTTCCTTCCGAAAGAAGGATGAACATCCTATTCTCTTCAGCAAAGGATTGAATCAAAAGGCTACATCTGATAGTGATGCTGAAAACGACTATAATGGGCGACTTCAACTACGTCGTTATAGTCAACAGTCGAAGAACATCCTCTCGAAGATGGGCTACAACTTCAAAACCAGCCTCAACGGGGGTAGGGGAAGGTGAACTCCTATTCATATACATGTTCTAAAAGGAAAGTCAATACAATACTACAACAAAACAAAGCATGGATTAGGCTACACCTCGCCGATCATGACACTAGAGTCTTCTGAGTTTGACAAAGAAGAGCGATCTAACTCCTCTGACTCCGCTTCATGGGATTCAGACACCAGCATAGGGCACGTCCATCGAGTGACTCTATCTTCTAATATGGTGACCGTCGAGTTCTCATAAGACGACGATGACTTTGCTGAAGCCTCTGAATCTGATCATTAGGCACAAAGGATGGATACTCAATGGGAACTTTGCTTCGAACAAGGCGAACCACCTACTGAAAATCAATTAGTCCAGGTCGATATCGGAAACAAAACTTCTCCAAGGCCAATCTTTATAAGCAAAAGTCTTCCTGAAGCAGATAAACAAGAATTGATTCAGCTCATTAGGGAATACATTGACGTATTCACCTGGAGTTATGAAGATATGTCGGGATTAGATCCTCAGATCGCTACCCATAAGCTCAATATCTTGCCAAATATAAGGCCAATCAAACAACAACAATGTCGATTCTGACCTGACAGCTGAGGTCACGAAGCTCATTGCTTGTGGCTTTATCAGGGAAGAAGAACATCCCGACTGGGTGGTTAACACTACCAAAATAAGCCAAATCTGTGACGTAATTAGTGACGCTTATTTAAAATATCGCCAATAATTTGGATATTAGCGACGTACTTTAAAAAAGTCGCTAAACGTCGCTGTTTGAGAATTATAGCGACGTTCGCTGATGTTTAGTGACTACGGTAAACATATTTAAAAGTTACGTCGCTGAGAAGTGGCTGAACGTTGCTATATTTTTGCAATCAGTGACGTTTTACGACGCGAGCATCATTGAGTCACAATATTCTAAATAATTTGTGACATTTAGCGATGTCATTTTCTAGACGTCGCTAAATTACGTCAAATAGGGCTCCTTGATTCAATATTTCATTTCTCCCTCTCCTAATTTTCTATTTCCCGCTCGATGCCCCCCTCCGCACTCTGTTCGACGCCCCGACACCCCTCTCCTCCTCCGGTCGATCCTCTACCCGGCGACCCCCCTCCCTCGTCGATGCCCCCACCTCCGACGACCCTCTGCCCTCCTCCGTTCTCAGTCCCTATTAAGCTACTGCCCCGACGATCCCCTACTCGGCGCCTCCCTGCTCCGACGACTCATCCTCCCTCCTGACCCCCTCCGGCTCAAGTAAACCCTAACCCTCCATTTCTTGTTTTCTGAGTTAGCTTTATGATTACAGTTATCATGCTCCCCCACGACCAGGATGCATGGATACAAACACATAATACTTGTCAACACATAGAGGATACATGACACACAATGACACTGATATGGACATTCAATTTCAGTTTTAAGTTAATTTAATTATACAACTAATTTTATTTTAATTTGGTTTAAAGATTAAAGATTAATTTGGTTTAATTCCATGGAGTAAATTAAAGATTAAATGCCATGGTTCAATGACACTGATACGGGCAGTCTAATTTTAGTTCAATTTGGTTTAATTATATGGAGTAAATTAAAGATTAATACTTTGGTTCAAGGATACTAATACGGGCAGTCTAATTTCAGTTTAATTTGGTTTAACTCCATGGAGGGGAGTAATAACTAAAACTATTATTTATTTTTTAGAGGGAGAGAAGTCAGTAATAACTAAAACTATTATTGCTTGTGTCCTAACGATGAGGTTAGTAAGAAGGAAGAAACATTGTTGGTATTGACTTTTTGTCGTGTCTCAACGTAGATAAAAATGGATATAAATTATTTGTTGTTTCCTTAAACTCCCCTAAAGTCTGCCTTTGAACAATGTGTATCTATCCTACAGAAGTATCTAAAAATGAATATGAATTACTGTCAACAACATCGTTCGTAGATGTACAACCGTCATTCTAATGACATGTGTCACGATCCGCTTTCGAATAATCGGACACGAGTCGGACACGCCCAGCCTTCATCGTTAGACGCGATAAAGTAAGCTGTACCAATCCCTAAAGAAATCTAACCAGATAAACATGAATATATACAATCACAGCATCTATAAAACGTTCCCAGAATGATCACCGTAATCCACCGATCATAATATCATAAAAGTACTAGAGACAACAAGAATGAACTACACTGTAAATTCTAAGAACATACAATATATAGAGAAATAGCTAAAACAATCTAAACCTGAAACCTCAAGCTAAGTCATGACTCCATCCTGCTCAACTAAGATCTCGGGCTCTGGCCCATAATGTAGAATAATGTCCTACAAGTATATCTACAACATATCCTAGTCAGGAGCGGAGCTAAGTATATCCAAAGAAATGAACATGAACATCATGGTATGAAAATGAATATAGAAAAATATAAAGTACAAAAAATGAGAATCATGACATGAAACCTGAACATGAATACTGAAAAGTAAATAAAGGGAACGTGAAATGAATCCTGAACATGAAATACACAATGAACCTGAAATATTTAATATATCGAAATACATCCAGAGTGTATGATCGGCTTGGGTAGATTCAGGGAACATGAAATGGTACGATTTCGGTCCCGCGTGCACGATGCGGGGCCTAAGCTATTCACATGAATAGTAAGTCGGGTTTGATCACACATCTGTAGTATTTCTCCTTCCAGACACAAGTAAACTCAAGGAACCAGATACCAGTCAATCTGGTAAAATATCGTGTCGACCAGAAGATACAAGAATGAATATACAAGACATGAAGAAATGGACAAATCCGAGGAGTAAACTTGCCTTACTCCGTGTGATCAAGTGGCAGGAAAGTGGAATCCTCCTGGTCCTCCTAGAAATAGTACAAGTTGGGTAAGCTCTATACAATGACAATAACTATATTACTACTTGCTAACTAACTATTTCTAATTAATAAGCTAATTACATATATCTAAACTAGCTAATTACTAGTATTTAAACCCATATACAAAATATGCTATACAATCTATCTTACCAAAATATTAATTAGAGAGACATATCTACTATGTATCGTATAGTAATTTGCAAGAGAAATCACATTATTATTTAGGTAGTGATTAGGTCTAAATAACTTATTAGTAGACTATTTATAGGATAGCGGTTAACTAACAAGAATTATTATGATGCAATACTTATTAGTTAAAATAGATAATAATATTTTCTAGAACATTACTAACAAATTATTAAGACATACAAATCAATAACAAAACTGAATGATATAAATCGCAATATGGATACTAAAGAAACAACTTAACTCGAACTACCAGTTCATGACTCAAACCAGGGTTTAACCTAAATCATTGACACTGATTTAACTCAACCAATTTTCCTTAAAATTTTCCACACTCAAGCCCAACCAGTCAGGCCCATTAGTCTGGCCTAACCATGCCAAGTCCTACTTTACTTCAGAGTAAAATTACACATAGCCAACTCCACAGTACAGTACAGAAGAACATTCAAAAATAAAACAAAAGTCCAATAAGCCTTCAAAACCAATAATCCTAGCAATAATACAAACTAAAAGGTTAACCCAACATTGAGAACTTGCACTCTAGTTCAATTCCAAAACTAATTCCTTCCTTCAATAGAATATAGGCCAAACCGAGCTAAACCTCATTAGGAAAATACTCACCGCAGTAACACACAACCACTTCTAACCAATTATACATTAAGCTATACAAACTCAAATAAGAATAAATTGTACAGTCCAAAAAGCTAAAAATATAAAATATAAAATTTTGGCTTGTTGAACTCCCATACACACCAACTCCTTCTTCCTGTTGCCAAACACACATAAGGACACAACCATTCTTGACACGAGCAAATCATCCCCTTGCCACAACATCGCTCTAACTGTAAGCTAACTGCTACGAGCAACTTGTACTACAGGTCCGCGCCATACCTACTATACAATACTGCAACTTGGACACCACTACTGGATACGAGCTAACAATAGACACGAACACTCGAATTCTCTCGCTCCCGATCACAGTCCTGCCCAGCCCATACTATCAATCCTACGCATAAACAGTGCTCGAAAAAATGAATGCAACCGAACACAAGTCAAGGGACACAAATATTAACCCAAATATTAACTAGGCACCAGAAGAATTTGAACAAAACAAAGTTATGAAGCGGAAGTTTACCTCAAAGAAATCCATTCCAAATTTGGAGATTCGATCGACAACATCGGGCACAATCCGATCTACTCTTCCAGAGTGAAACAGAGTACACCAGTCGATCAATCCAACTTTCGATCGAGCACCCGAGCAACAGTTGGAGTAGATCAATCCTGCGATAAAAAAATTCAACTCAGTCCAAGGGATCCAGATCTAGTCGAAGGCGCGGACAGGGGCGGTGATCGAAGAAAATTGCCAGAGAAGACAGAGATCCATTATTGAGGAGATCACCTTACCAGCGACGTGTAGAAGAACGTTGCCGAGACTGGAGCTCGCGGTGAAGGAACTCGCCGTCGATCGGGGTCGTACGGTATCGACAACACTGTTGTGGAGATGGCACCGTGAAGTGGGGTGGCTCCGCCTTCACCGTAAATGGCTCAGTCCCGAGGAATCGATCGTCGGACATCACCCTCGAAGGGTGGCGCCACTGGTCGGTTCAGTCGTCGCTGCTAGAAAAGAGCCCCGCCATGGCTGTCACCGGCGAGGCTAGGGTTTGAGGAGATTGGGAAAAAAGGAGAATGAACAGCTTAATAATTCTCTCCCGAGCTGAGAATAGGGATTCTTTCTCTTGTTCCGCCTAATAACATTTGGCCATTTGTATAACCCCCCCCCCCCCCCGCCAAGTATTAAGCAAATGAGACCCCCCCTTTCCAAGTATTAAGCAAATGAGACCCCCCCTTTTTACATATTAGAAAAATAAAGTATAGTTAGTTAGAAAGAATTGTTAAAAAGGTTACAATTGGTGGGGGCCGCAATTGTTTGTTTCAACTAACATTTGAATTTAAAAATCCTGCTATTAAACCAATTTTCCTCCAAGGTATATATCAAAATATTTATTCAAAGATATTTAAATGAAACATTTCTAATATTCAATATTACTTAAATTAAACTTGTTATTATTATTAAAAACTTTAAAATTTCAGAAAAATGAAAAAATAGACTTACAAATCTCTCTCCCTTAAAAGAATTTTGTCCTCAAAATTTGAGGGACAACAAAATAAATTCTTAAAACAAAATCACGACGCATTGTTTAAACACAGTCATTTATTGAATTTAAAAAAACTCAAAAACAAACAATACAATCAAGCAAACAAATTGGGATATCGCTCCCGCATCTCGTTCTCGCACTCCCACGCAGCTCTTCCGGAGAGTGATGTCTCCACATGACTCGGATAAGCGGTATAGTCTGATTTCGCAGTTGTTCTCCCTCCGATCAAGGATCTCCATTGGTTGCTCCTCCTACGTCAAGCTTGGACCCACCTCTATCTCTAAGTAGTCCATCACATGGCTCGGATCTGGAATGTAGCGTCGAAGCTGGGATACGTGAAAGACGTTATGTACTCCCTCTAAGCTGGCTGGAAGCGTAAGTCGGTATGCTGCCTCGTCAATACGTGTCGTCGCATCGAAGGGCCCGATGTATCTGGGCTGAGCTTTCTGCCTCTGTCGAAATGAATGGTGCTTCTGGTTGGTGGGATCTACAGGAACACCATGACTCCAATTGCGAACTCTAACGGTCGTCTGTTACTATCTGTCCAGTGCTTCTGCCTATCCTGTGCAACCCTGCGACGCCCTGAGCCTTGAGACCAAGTATGATAATTACACACAAGAAGTTGAAATAACACGATCTAACAATGATCAAAATCGAATAGGCACGAGATGGAACGAAGTTTCAATTACAACTTAGAGGAGCAAAATCATGAAGACACAAACTATTAAGTATGATCAAAAGTGGACTAGGAAAATATAGGAAAATCATGGTCAGATATACATGTTTTAAGGTTGAAGTTTAGACAAGACACAAACGAAGTATGGAATTAAAATCTGGCAATGTATAATTTGAGGAAACCAATGATCTAATGATAAAATGCTAGAAGAAAAATTAGCAAGGGTTGATTGAGGAAACATACGAAGTACTCAGAAGGTACAGTATCAAATCGGAATGAATGTGCAAGGATTTGTGATTCTCGAAAACTAATAATCATATGAAAAGGGAATATAGCCTCTATGATATCTAAAAGCATATAGGTATTCGAAATCACTTTGCTTAGAATCCCCTATACCGCCAGTATGTATCCGACTGCAGTGGACTTTCGGCTCCATGATTTAAATAACAGTATGTCATCAAATATTCCGTCAAACTTATCTATTTTCCAACAATCATTGACGAAACAACCCAAGAGATCGGGATATGAAGGATATGACAAAGTCTCAATAATACCCGAAAACCTATGAATGTTTGAAATCACTTCAACTTAGAGTTCATGCCTCGCCAGTGCGCTACTGGCTGCTGTGAACCCTCAGTCTCCATAATCCAGATAATGGCTGCAGCTCGCAACTGCCAAACCCTAGTAGGTCATCAAATAGTCTTTCAACCTTATCCATAGTAATTACAAAAAGAGTTTCAAAGAATTCAAAATGAGTTCCAATAGTCCAACTCACAAGAAAGATGATGTATCTGTCTGTTAGAATACAAGGGTTTATTAGGTACTAAGGAGCAACAAGGGATCCAATCAAGGAACAATGAGTGCTAAAAATTAAAAGGCAAACAATGAGGTTTTAAATCTTGAACAGGGAACGAAGTTTCAAATAGTAACCGAAATCTCAAATGGCAACCAACCCATATAGGGAACAAAATCTCGAATAGATAATAAAGTCCTGGAGTGGTGATCAAAAAGCAGAGTACAAAATAGAAACAAAATTTTTGAAGTAAGGAGCAAACCTTGTATCGAAAACAAAGTTTACCAAAATCTCAAATAATAATAAAATCTCAAACAGATCCCGAATAGGAACAAAATTTTGAATAGAATACCAACTTGCAGATGGAAAGTACTTTCCAGATAGAAAATCTCAAACGAAAAGCAAGACCATGGATAGTGAATAGAAAATAGTGTATCAATTAGTGAATAGGAAACAAGCATCAAATTATAGATATGAAGCAAATAAAATCTCAATTTAGAGACGACATCAAACAAGGTCGTGAACAGAAACAAATTCTTAAATAGGAACGAGTCACGAATAATCTTATAGGGAACGAGTCAATATCTCGAAATAGAAAATAAAATCTTCAAACGAGTCTCGAATAGAAATGAGATTCAAACAAGGTTTTGGGAATGGGGACAAGTTCTCAACGAGTCATGAGTAGGAACTGAATTCTCAACAGGGTCTTGAGTATGATTGGAATCTCGAATAGAGAACAAAATCTCAAATGAAAGCAAAGTCCCGAAATAGGAAACAATATCTCAAAATAAGTTTCGAAAATCAACCAAGGTTTCAAAATAGAAAATATGAAGTTTTAAGAAATGATCTAGGTGCTTAAGAGAAATTTAAGGGAAGACTGGATTGCGAATCAAGATACATGGTTTTCTCCAACCATGCAAAAGAAGCCTTATGTCTTCAGTCTATCTTCAGTATTCCTCCGGAACTAGAATCTCTTCAATCTTCTTCAACTGTCCTGACGTAGACTGGTCCATGCGGTAGTGCTCCATGTGATTGCTGAATCTGGAGAGGTAGTTTCCTTGCTACAGTCCTGGTGCTCCTCGTATTCGTTCTTGGACAGTGTGATCAGAAATCTTCAAGCAATCTTGGACTTGGTGGACAGGCGATTAGCAGAATAAGTATAGGCTCAGTCTTTTGCGGTGCTCGTCGTAGTGGTGTTCTGGGCGACGACAGAAAATACAAATGATCGTCGACTGAATCTGAATCTCCTGCTGGGGCTGGAATGTAAGGCTATGACAGGAATATACGGCTATTGGTGTGCTGGCTACTAAGATCATGCTGCTCTTTGGTCATTGTGATCCACGACTTGCTGGCAATCCTTCATTCGGTAGGCAGAACATCCGCAGTATAAGTAGAATCTGAGCCTCTTGCGGCACTCCTCGAAGTGATGTTCTACATGGCGATAGAAAATACAAATGGCCATTATCTGAATCTGATGATGCAGCTAAAAAAATGCTGTCTGAGTATGGCAACGCCTTCTGGATCCAAAGTAGCTGGTATCTCCATCATAAGTCTTCATGTCTCTCTTGGCCTTCAACTTTTCGTCTTGTTGTATGTGATACGTGTTAGATCTCCTGGTTGGTGAATTCAATTAGAGGAGTTGGATCTTCGAAAACTTGGATGATCTTCAGTTACGGCTCCAAGTTCTTGATCTGATTCTCGGTGTAAGATATGTGCTCGGTGTCGGGGAAATCTAATTATCAGAAATCCTTCCTAGCTCGGAGAGTGTATCCATAAGTCTGGCTTGAAAAAGGATGGCATACTCCCTCTGGGCATCAAGGGACTCTACAAACATCTCCGTCAACTGCGTACCATCCATGGGGATAGTAGGGTGATAGAAGGTAGTGTGAGCTCAGAATCTTCAAGTGTAGATGGATCGACTGTTCCGGTGTTGCGTGCTTGAACTATCTGAAAAACAAAAAACTGTTAAAATGTCCTAATCCTAAAACAATAAGTATTTATTGATATTAATATACCTGATATACCCTTATTTTCTAATTTTTTCCTATGCTGTGATCAAGTTTCCCCTAGTGTAATCAAGTCCCCCAATAGTGCTCTAATGCCTAGGTACAATTAGGATAGACCTGCATGGGCCACCACTAAAAATATGTCACGACCCACTCCCAAATAATTGGACACGAGTCGGACACACCCAGCCTTCATCGTTAGACATGATGAAGTAAGCTGTACCAATCTCTAGGGAAATCTAACCAGATAAACATGAATATATACAATACAGCATCTATAAAACGTTTCCAGAATGATCACCGTAATCCACCGATCATAATATCATAAAAGTACTAGAGACAACAATCTAAACATGAAACCTCAAGCTAAGTCATGACTCTATCCTGCTCAGCTAAGATCTCGGGCTCTGGCCCATAATGTAGAACAATGTCCTGCAAGTACACCTGTAACATATCCTAGTCAGGAGTGGAGCTAAGTATATCCAAAGAAATGAACGTGAATATCATGGTATGAAAATGAATACAGGAAAACATAAAGTACAAGAAATGAGAATCATAACATGAAACCTGAACATGAATACTGAAAAGTAAATACAGAAAACATGAAATGAATCCTGAACCTGAAATATGCAATATATCAAAATACATCAAAAGTGTGTGATCGGCTTGGGTAGATTCAGGAAATATGAAATGGTACGGCTTCGGTCCCGCGTGCACGATGCGGGGCCTAAGCTATTCACATGAATAGTAACTCGGGTTTGATCACACATCTGTAGTATTTTTCCACCCAGTCATAAGTAAACTCAAGGAACCAGATACCGAACAATCTCATAAAATATCGTGTCAACCAGAAGATACAAGAATGAATATACAAGACATGAAGAAATGGATAAATTCGAGGAGTATACTTGCCTTGCTCCGGGTGATCAAGTGGTAGGAAAGTGGAATCCTCCTGGTCCTCCTAGAAATAATACAAGTTGGGTAAGCTCTATAATGACAATAACTATTTTACTACTTGCTAACTAACTATTTCTAATTAATAAGATAATTACATATATCTAAACTAGCTAATTACCAGTCTTTAAACCCATATACATAATATGCTATACAATCTATCTTAACAAAATATTAATTAGATAGACATATCTGCTAACTATGTATCATATAGTAATTTACAAGAGAAATCATATTATTATTTAGGTAGTGATTAGGTTTAAATAACTTATTAGTAGACTATTTATAGGATAGTGGTTAACTAACAAGAATTATTATGATGCAATACTTATTAGCAATATTATTAGTTAAAATAGATAATAATATTTTCTGGAACATTACTATCAAATTATTAAGACATATAAATCAATAACAAAACTAAATTATATAAATCGTAATATGGATACTAAAGAAACAATTTAACTCATCCCACCAGTGCATGACTCAAACCAGGGTTTAACCTAAATCATTGACATTGATTTAATTCAACCAATTTTTTTTAAATTTTCTACACTCAATCCCGACCAGTCAGGCCCATTAGTCTGGCCTAACCATGCCAAGTCCCACTTTACTTCAAAGTAAAATTACACATAGCCAACTCCACACTATAGCACAGAAGAACATTCAAAAATAAAACAAAAGACCAATAATCCTTCAAAACCAATAATCCTAGCAACAATATAAACTAAAAGGTTAACCCAACATTGAGAACCTGCACTCTAGTTCAATTCCAAAACTAATTCCTTCCTTTAATAGAATATAGGCCAAACCGAGCCGAACCTCATTAGGAAAATACTTACCGTAGTAACACACAACCACTTCTAACCAATTATACATTAAGCTATACAAACTCAAATAAGAATAAATTGTACAGACCAAAAAGCTAAAAAACAAAAATATAAAATTTTGGCTTGCCGAACTCCCATCCACACCAATTCCTTCTTTCTATTGCCAAACACACACAAGGACACAACCATTCTTGACACGACCAAATCATCCCCCTTGCCACAACATTGCTCTAACTGCAAGCTAACTGCTACGAGCAATTTGTACTGCAGGTCTGCACCATACTTACTATACAATACCGCAACTTGGACACCACTACTGGACACGAGCTAACAATAGACACGAACATTCGAATTCTCTCGCTCCAGATCACAGTCCTGCCCAGCCCACACTATCAATCCTACACATAAACAGTGCTCGAAAAAATGAATACAACCGAACACAAGTCAAGGGACACAAACATTAACCCAAATATTAACTAGGCACCAGAAGAATTTGAACAAAACAAAGTAATGAAGCGAAAGTTTACCTCAAAGAAATCCATTCCAAATTTGGAGATTCGATCGACAACATCGGGCACAATCCGATCTACTCTCCCAGAGTGAAACAGAGTACACCAGTCGATCAATCCAACTTTCGATCGAGCACCCGAGCAACAGTTGGAGCAGATCAATCCTGCGATAAAGAAATTCAACTCAGTCCAAGGGATCCAGATCTAGTCGAAGGCACGGACAGGGGTGGTGATCGAAGAAAATTGCCAGGGAAGACAGAGATCCATTATTGAGGAGATACCTTACCAGCGACCTAGAGACGAGTGTTACCGAGACTGGAGCTCGCGATGAAGGAACTCACCGTCGGTCGGGGTCGTGCGGTGTCGACAATACTTCTGTGGAGATGGCACCGTCGAAGTAGGGTGGCTCTGCCTTCACCGCAGTTGGCTCAGTCCCGAGGAATCGATCGCCGGAGATCACCGTCAAAGGGTGGCACCACTGTTCGGTTCAGTCGTCGCTGCTAGAGAAGAACCCCGCCATGGCTGTCGCCGGCGAGGCTAGGTTTGTGAGGAGATTAGGAAAAAAGGAGAATGATCAGCTCAAGAATTCTCTCCTGAGCTGAGAATGGGGATTATCTCTCATGTTCCCCCTAATAACATTTAGCCATTTGCATAACCCCCCCCCCCCCGCCAAGTATTAAGCAAATGAGACCCCTCCTTGCCAAGTATTAAGCAAATGAGACCCCCCTTTTCACATATTAGAAAAATAATATAAAGTTAGTTAGAAAGAATTGTTAAAAAGGTTACAAGTGGTGGGGGCCACAATTGTTTGTTACAACTAACATTTGAATTTAAAAATCCTGCTATTAAATCAATTTTCCTCCAAGGTATAAATCAAAATATTTATTTGAAGATATTTAAATGAAACATTTTTAATATTCAATATTACTTAAATTAAACTTGTTATTATTATTAAAAACTTTAAAATTTCAGAAAAATGAAAAAAATAGAGTTACGACATGTGCGATGTGCAGGATGACATGTGCGATGCGCGATGTGCAACATTTATTGCTATATGTAGTATATATATATATATATATCATAAATTATATAGGATATATTTGTATATGTACTAGGTTTGGGATTAAGGCCTCGTTTGGTTCACGGAAAGGAAATAAATTCACTTGTATTTTCAATGGGAATAGGAAAGTAGGATTCCTGTCACATTTTCTTTCCGTTATTTGGCAAAACAAGGAAAGCACCTAAGAAAGACCATTTGATTTGTAATAAATATTCCAATAATATAACAATGTTCCAATAATTTCCTTACCTTTTAAAATAAAAATAACATTAATGGTAAAACAAGCAATAAAACATGGTTACTTTTGTCATAAGTATTTGTAATAAATGTTGGAAAAGAATGAGAGAAAATGAATCCCATGGGTCCTGAGTGGTTGAACATAGGATTGATTTTGTCTTGGTACCTTATATGCAACTTTGACCTTTAGGTTGTAGTATCAATTTGAGTATCTAGATATTGCCCCAATAATTGAACTTGGTCGATACATATCCTATATATATATTCTTTCCTTTATCTAGTATACATGGTACTGCACTCCCTAATACCTATAGTCTGTACTTGACATAGTAACATGATGGCCTATGTCAAGTTTATACAGACGCCACCATTAGGTAGTTGCTTGTGCCCAGATCTGCCCCTTCTAATATATATGTTCTGATACCAAGTATACCATTGGTGCTTTTGAGTATCAATTCTGATACACTATAGCACCCCTCAAAACATTTGTCATATGGTTATGTCATGTGATACACTACTACCACTTGTTGTATCATGATTACTTGGAATTCTATTTCAATATTTAGGATATATCTTGATTAATGTGCCTATTACTTTTACAAGTCTTTTAACGATGTGCATGTATCTATCTTATAGAATTATCGTCAAATGGATATGGAGCTAAATTACTATCTACAGAATCGTTCTTGGATGTACAACCCCCATTCTGATGATAAGTGTGGTGTGTGGGATGAATTCATAGAGGGTGTACAGCAGTTCCTACAGTTTGCCAAGGCGTTCCCTCAATACATGGACGGTAACAAAATTAAGTGTCCGTGTGTGAGATGTCACAACTTGAAATATCATCCAGAAGTGGAAGTCACGTATCATTTATACTCGAAGGGTTTCACGCCGAATTACTATCAGCGGAGCGCGCATGGAGAACTTGTGTCTTTAGCATCAGAGTATGAGCCTTATGTGGATGTCTACAACCATGCTGCTTATGATGATGGGTTGGTGAACATGGTTTTTGACGCGACGGGGACTAGTTTCGATCCGGACAATCATGAAGCACCTGAAGAGGCACCGAACGCCGATACTATAAAGTTTATGGAGTTGCTAGAGAATGCAAGGACTCCATTATATCCTGGTTGTGAGAAACATTCACCGTTGGAGGTGGTTACAAGATTGTTGAGCATCAAGTCCGATTTTAATATGTCGCAAGATTGCTATAACCGACTTATGGAGTTGATTATCGAAATATTGCCTGAGGGTGCTAAGTTGCCTAAAGACTTTTACCGGTCTAAGAGGATGGTGAGATCATCTGGATGGGATACGAGAAAATTGATGCATGTCGCAACGGGTACATATTGTACTATAAAGATGACAAGGATGAAGACGCCTGCAGATTTTGTGGTGCTGATCGCTACAAAGGCAGTAGTATCGGTGCAAGGAAGCCTACCAATTCGATACACTACTTGCTGTTGACGCTGCGGTTGCAGCGGTTCTTTATGGTGAAGGAAACTGCAGAAAACATAAGTTGGCATAAGCGGGAACAGACCGAAGGAGTGTTGGATCACCTATCTGATGGAGAAGCATGGAAGCACTTTGATCGAGATTATCCAGATTTTGCTTCTGATCCGCATAATGTCAGATTGGGTCTCTGCTCCGACGTTTTTATCCCATTCGGACTTTCGGGATCCCAGTATTCGTGTTGGCCTGTGATTGTCACTCCGTACAATCTACCACCTTGGATGTGCATAAAGACTCCGTATACGTTTCTCACTGTTATTATTCCAGGTCCGAACAATCCGAAAAGGAACATCGATGTACATTTACAGCCATTGATTGATGAGTTGAATCAGCTGTGGGAAGTAGGTTCCAACACGTTCGATGTTTTTAGAAAATAAAATTGTCAGATGCGGGCTACACTTATGTGGACCATCAACAAATTTTCGGCATATAGAATTTTATCTGGATGGAGCATGCATGGTCGTCTTTCATGTCCGTATTGCATGGACGGCACTATGGCTTTCCATTTAAAACATGGAGGCAAACCTTGCTTCTTCTATTGTTATTGACAATTCCTACCGAAGGATCATCCATACCGGAGAAACAAGAATGCTTTTCGTGCTGGCATTATGAAGAAGGCTAATCCACCGCCAAGGTGGCCCGGATACACGATAAGGGAAGAGGTAAAAGATTTACCGAGAGCTATTGAAGAGCCTGCTAAGGGCTACAAGTGTGACGGATTTGGTCGCACTCATAATTGGACGAAGAGGAGTATATTTTGGGATCTGCCATAATGGAGCACCAATCTGATTATACATAACCATGATGTTAAACATATTGAGAATAATGTGTTTGATAACATAATTAATACTGTAATGGACGTAAAGGGGAAGATGAAAGACAATCTAAAGGCTAGATTGGACTTAGAAGAAATATGTAGACGTCCTGCATTGCATTTATTAGAGGAGTGGAATGGGAAGTTGAAGCAGCCTAAGGCAATTTTTTCACTGGAGAAGAAGGATAAAATGAGACTTTGTAGGTGGATTCAAGGTCTAAAATTTCCAGACGGGTATGTTTCGAACTTGAGAAGATGCATCAACCTCAAGGAGAACAAACTGGCAGGTATAAAGAGCCATGATTGTTACGTATTCATGGAGAGGTTAATTTCGATTGTATTTCAGGAATTCTTACCCCAGGTTGTTTGGGATCCATTGACCGAGCTTAGCATGTTCTTCAAAGATCTTTGTTCTACTAAATTGCTCGTCAATCGTCTAGAAAAACAGGAGAACGATATTGTGGTAACACTGTGCAAGCTCGAAAAGGTATTTCCTCCTGAATTCTTTGACTCCATGGAGCATTTGCCAATTCATTTTTCCTACAAGGCATGTGTTGGTAGGCCCATCGGTTATCGGTGGATGTACCCATTTGAGCGGTATTTTAACCACATAAAGAGGAAGGTGAAAAACAAGGCTCGGGTCGAGGGTTCTATTTATAAAGCCTATATTCTCGAGGAGATTACAAACTTCTGCTCGACGTATTTCAAACCTCATGTTGCTACGAATAAAATGAGGGCTCCAAAAAATGACGACGAATATCAAGAATCTAATGATGGAATACTGAAAGTATTCAATGCGTCCGGAAAGCCTTCGGAGAAAATGAAGAAGAAATATTTGAATGATGAAGAGCTAAGGGCTGCTCAGTTGTACATATTACTCAATTGCGATGAAGATGAAGTGGAGATGCTAGAGGGATAAGTAATTAATGATGAGCTGGTTTTCGTCATCTCAATATAATAGTATAAGCTAATATTATACTACTAATCAACGGTTTATTCATTGTTGTTTTTCAGCACGTATAATGATGAGTTGAGGTCGGTTAGACCCTACCTAACAGATGATGAATTAGAACAAAAAATGAGACATCATTTTTCTTCTTGGTTGAGCGAATATGTAAGCAGCTAAGTAATTACTGGTCTCTTATAATGCAATACGACAATAAATAACTTACTATCTCTTCTTTGGTATTCAGGTCGATCGTCTAATTTCACCCGAGATTGAATTAATTAGAACTCTTGCCAAGGGACAAATTATTGCCGTTAAAATATGGCCAAGTTACTGTGTGAATGGCTTTAGGTTCAAGTCGGTAATGCTCCGATCAGAGACAGCTTCCTGTATCTTGATTCCACGAAAAACAGTTATTTGTGTATTAAATCTTCGAACTACAAAGACGTCGATCCAGGAAATAATTTCTTTAGCATTTTGCGAAAGATTATGGAGTTAATATTATGGCAGAGAACCAACAAAGATCATATTATTCGAGTGTGAATGGTTTGATCCATTGAAAATCAAGGTTGGAAAATTGACAAGCATGGACTTGTGGATATAAACTACAAGCGTAGATATCAAGGCTACGAACCATTTGTCCTATCAACTCAGGATCATCTCGTGTACTTCACAGCTTATCCGAGTCGGAGAGCAACAAAGTCTGACTGGTGGATAGTATGCAAGACTAAAGCTAGAAATACTTTTGATGTTGACGAAAAGGCTTATCAGGAGGACGAGCTACCTCTTGTAACCAATATTGTTGATGTGGACTCCACGGAAGTTACGCATTATGTAACACCCAGTTTTCCAAGTGAGGGTAATTTTGAACTTTTGTATTTATAATTATAATTTAATTGTATTTACACCACATTATGATTTTTGGTGATTTTTAATCATTTTAAACTATTTGATCAATGACTTATGATTTTGATGTTTTACTAGTGTAACCCTAGAGACTATCTGACTTAGAGCCTAATCATGTGATTGGGGATATTTATTTATCATTTTTAGCCTAGGAATAATTTGGTCATTTTGACTTATTAGAATTATTTGATTAAATATTGGATTGGTGATTGTTATTTTGACTTTGACTAGTTGTGACTTAAAGGACTAACCTATAACCTAACCTTAGTTATGGTGACTTGGTAGACAATGGTGTGACCCTAGTCTAACTTAAGTTAACCTCATTCTAGCCACTAGAATCTAGTTTTCAAATAGGAGGAATAGAATAGGTGAATTGATCTCATGACTTATGATTTTAATTCAATAACTTGTTACTTAAGCCCATGGCCCATAACTAGAAGCCCTAAGCCTAACCAAACCCTAAGTGACTAGCCATATAGAGATTCCCACTCCAATTTAATGCCTCCTCTCCTTGTTCTTGCCTCTTTTGTGCTCATCCAAGTTTTAGAAGGAAAGGTAAATCTCCACTTCCTAAATTCATAAAAAAATCATTTTAATCCTTTTTGATCCAAATCTTTTGCATATGATTCTAATTAACCCCTACTTGCTGTTATTGAGGAATAATTTCAGTTCTAGAGCAATTTGGAAGATTTGTATAGCAACGAAAACGGTTTGATTTAGGGCTTTTTCTTGATTCTTACAACCTATAGGTAAACCCCTCTAATTCTATTTTTATTCTGATTTTATTGCATGGTAGCCTAGATCTAGGTGTCTCCTAGCTACAGTAGCAGTTTGGTGTCGTTTGCATTAAATTTCGTGTCCGTATCAGACATGTATCATTCTGTAGATCTAGGTGTTTGATGAAATGCCCAAACCATTTTGTTTGCTATTTTTGTAATTGTTTTTGAATGAATTCCTAGATCTAGGGTTTGTTTGTTGATTCGTGTCCTTATTTTCTGATTTTAGAGTCGTGTCGTATCCACACAAGCACACGAACACGCTGTGGCTGAACTGTGCACAGTGTCCTACCACTCGGGGTCAATTTCTTACTACATAGGACACAAGGACACGCCAATTTTTGGGAGGATGTCAGGGCACTAACTGACATTGACCTCCCAAAAGCTGGGCTTGAATGATTGAGTGTGCGAGGAGTTCTCCTTCCCGCACTGGCCGTACGAGCGGACTGAACCGCACAAATTTCACCACTGACACGCGGTTGGACATGCGTGCACGCGTGCACGATACAGTCTGTGCATAGCGTGTCTATGGTGTTCGTGAGCTAAGACAAATCGTGTCCTACTTCCCCAGGACATGAGATGATTTGTGAGACACGTGCACGTGTGTGGGTTGGGTTACCAACCATTAATTCATAGTATTATCATATTTTGATTTTTGAAATTTCATTTCCCTATTTCGAATGATACACAGTTCCTGTTTCAAAATTCTGAATGTAGATTTCAATTTTTAAACTGAATTTTGATGTTTAATTACCATATCAACTCATCTACATATGTATTAGTTACTGCAATATTGGTTATTGGTTGGTGTTTGAGAATGGGGATTTCGATTTGGTTTGGCATTGGGTTAACTGTTAGCTAATTATTTGAACTGTCAAATATCTGAATTTCTTGAGATTTTATACATTACATCAATTTCAAATCCTGATATTAACCACACTATCCTTATTACACTATTCTAGAAAATACGATATTATATCACGGGCCAAACTATTTATGTCATCTCCAGAGTCAATCCTCTCCGAGTCTTGACGAAGAAACCCAGTATACTCAACTCCAGACTCGCTACATAAGCTATTTTACTAGCACAGTATGATATGGTCTATGTCCCACAAAAGTCTGTTAAAGGTCAAGCCTTGGCCGACTTCCTAGCTGCTCATCCGATCCCTGAGACATCCAAACTATATGACGAAATTCCTGATGAAACTCTAGAATCCGACATGATATCAGAAGGAATCTTCGCTTGGTGTCTATTCTTTGATGGTGCTTCCAGAATCGGACCTAAATACACTATTGTCGCTAGAGTTGAAATTGTTCTAGTATCTTCCGATGGACTAGCAATTCAGAGAGTGTATTCTTTGGATGAACCGTGTTCTAATAACATTTTTGAATACAATGCTCTACTCATCGATCTCCAATTAGCCAAATAGTTGGATATCTAATACCTTGAAGTATACAGAGACTCTATACTGATCGTCAATCAGGTTAGAGGCACGTATGAAGTTCAGCATCAAGATCTCCTTCCATACCATGAAGCAGCAATCAGATTGGCTACATCATTCAAAGGTTTCTTCATTGAACATGTTAGGGTTATATACTAAAAGCATCACTTTTGTAGTAACCATATTTTCTTAAATTTTGAATGAGAATCATATGGGCAAATATTTGCATATTGTATTTGTTGCAAGTGTTAATGCAAATGCCTGATATTCTATATTGTAGATAATATGGTGTATGGTGTCACACAGAAGATCATATTATCAGTTTCCTATGGAGTATATAAATAGTTCACAACATAGATGGACTTGGACAATCTATTGGAAAGGTTGTAGTGTAATCTGATATTAGTCTATCTTGACTATAGATTTACACTAGTATACTTTGTATGTATTGAATAAGACCACTTGAGGTTGTTCTCTTTGTACTGACTACATAAGAGAACAAACACCTTTGTTATTATGGATACTTGTGCTCTTAATTTGGATATAATAACAGACATGTATATACAGTGTGCATTACTTTGACTCATGAAAGAGTAAGATTCATTATGGATCAACAACCTCTATTGATTGGGTAATAACATTGTATGTATGATGGGCTGTTGATTATAAATGGAATCCATGTCCCGATACATCGGGTTGATGATGTCCCCTTAAGGAGCTCATAAGGATTTTCATGTAAACCCTGCAGGTGGATTATATCTGACATGACAAATAAAGTTGAGCGGTATAATTTAAGGATAAAAAATATCGAATCAATATAGTTGTCAGTAACTTAATTTGATCGAAGGACATACGATATCTTAACATGGGAAGCCAAACGAGCATATAATAAAAGGATCCCACAAGCATAATTTGGGATTAGGGAGGTAGTGCAACAATAGCTCATTAGTGGACCGAGTTATTGTTAATGGGCCTGGATTGTGTGTTCGGGTTGAACACGGGATATCCAGATCCGTTAGGAGGACTAACCCTAATTTCTCCTCATGGTCCCTGCCGTAGCCTATATATATCCTCTATTCTCTGGCCGCCAAATTACTGATCAGAAATCTAAAGCTTTCTCTAAATTCACGATTCACGTAAGGAGAGAAGGACAGGGCTGCCAAGAAGAAAAAAATGTTGGGAGATCATCGTCCATACGACGTCCAACTCGAGAAAGGAATACGTGCAGAAGATCTTGGGGTCGTCCGCTCGAGATTGCCAGGAATTACTTGTCTTCTTTCCGTCGCAGATATAATTTGTGAACCCTAGTTTCTGCCAATGAAGGGTTAGAACACGTATTAAATTTTTTAACTTTCTATCGATCAATATGCACACCAAAGTAAGGGTCCTGGGAATCCTCAGTTCCATCAGAACATATATGTCGAGCATGTAATATAGAAGCTGTTGTGCTTGCTAATCTAGCAGCAGTATTAGCGATCCCTGTGAAAAGACAACAAATGATTGTTATCATTAATAGAGAATTATTCTGCATCGAGAATAATTTGCATACGAAATCTAGCAATCCAGTCAAAGTTTATACTACAAGTGAAGACTGGAGAGCTTATTTCATCGACTTCGCAGTACATGACATCATACCAGAAGATTCCAAAGAAGCAATAACGATTCGTCGGCGATCACTCCGATTCTTCTACAACCACACTTCTAAAACACTCTATCGGCGATCATAGGATGGTATGGTTTTACGCTATCTTGCGGGAGATGAAGCAAAACAGATATTGCATGAAGCTTACAATAGTGTCTATGGTACACATCAGCCTAGTCCTAAGCTATAAGATCGAATTCGACGCATAGAATATTATTGGCCGACAAAGGTGTCAAATGCCATCGAATATTCAAGAAAATATCGAGCATGTCAAATCCACGCAGATTTTATTCATCAACCTTCGGAATTCTACATCCAACTGCAGTATCATGGCCCTTTGAAGCTTGGGGTATGGATGTCATTGGTCCTATTTATCTGCCTTCATCTCGAGGACATTAATTTATCCTAGCTATAACCGATTACTTCTCAAAGTGGGCCGAAGCACCTCTAGCTGAAGTCACGATAAACAGTGTCATCAACTTCATTAAACATCATGTGATCTATAGATTCGGCATTCCTCAGCAAATCATTCATGATAAGGGACCACAGTTCATCAGTCAGAAGTTCACTCGATTCTGTGATGACAACCGAATCAACAATATTGCTTCTATGGCCTACAATCCTGTAGCTAACGGTTTGGCGGAAGCATTCAACAAAACAATCATTAAATTCTCAAGAAGTTCATTTCTATCAATAAATAAAACTGGAGCAAAAGCTTGGAGAATGTCTATGGGCCTACCGTACTACCGTACGCACTCCGTCCGGCTGTACACCTTTTCCTTTGGTGTATGGATGTGAAGCTGTCCTACCGTTAGAAATTCAGATCTCATTGTTGAGAATAGACATTGCCAACAAACTCACAACAGAAAACATTGATCGCCTTAGACTTTAGGAACTTGAAACACTTAACGAAAAGCAGCTACTAGCTCAACAACACATCGTGCTATATCAAGCCCGTATCTCAAAAGCCTTCAACCGTAAAGTCAAAGTATGAACATTTCAAAAAGGCAAACTAGTCCTTACTATCAGATGTCCTATGACTATGATACACATGTGCAAAGACAAGTTCGAACCAAAGTAGAAAGGTCCCTACATTATAAGCAAAGTTTTCTCCAACGGAGCTTATGAACTGTCAGGGATGGATGGCCGAATTGCTATGATGCCAATTAATGACAAATTCCGGAAGAAGTACCATGTTTGAAAGTGTGCACTATATTTTCTAACAAATATTGTACATACTTCAAATCTTTGAAGCCCTAGCAGAGTCTATCCAGATCTTGTTATCATTGACAACGTCTACTATCTCGTTACAAACATCATCTTTTGAAACCTAGTTGTTTTAAAAGATATCCTATTCTTGAGTCCCAGTTGGCCCAAGAATAATCAATAGATATACGAATTCATGTCCATATTACCTCTGAATTCTACTATCTACGTCAACGACTTGTCACATCACCTCTAAAAATTGTTCGTATTAAACGACCTATTATTGACAAATGTTGTTTCAAAAAAAGATAACATCACAGCAAATGAGCAAACATAAGGGTTCTTTATTTCTTTCCCCATAAAAAGGAGTAAAGGACTATATGTGCAAAGAAAGAAAATCAAGCTACTACATCAAAGACGAAAACATTGAAGACAAGAACGTTGTTTTATTCATTTGCTCGAAAATGGCCATGCTGGGGCAGGTACCACTCTCTCAACCATCGTGCATAGGAAGGCCTTAACTGATTAAGGTCATCTACAAGAGCTGGGTGATTGGAGCTCCCGGTGCCACTGCCTTCTGAAGCCGGTTCTTCCTTTACGGGAACTTCAATTTTAGGAATTATTTTTTCCTTAATAGTCATCGGCTCCACTTTGATAAAAGGAGATAACACTTCCTCCTTGACAGTGACCTCAGCTTTTGGCATCACCATAGACGCTACAGAAGACAAAAAGAAACAAAAGTTAAGAGTCATAAAAGATTGTAAGAAATAAGTAATTTTAACTCTACACAGAAATGGCTCATACAATCTGACAGTTAAACTGATGGCGCATTACGTTGACATCATATGACAAATAGCGTAGGGCATCATTGATTATGAATCTTAAAGCCAAATACTTTGAAAGAGGTGGCACAATATGCATATGGAGCAAAGTATCGACCAACACTCTGAAAGAGGTGGTCGACGTTGGCCTGGATCGTGCTACACGCGATTGGCGCAAGCGTTCTACAGTCTTCTTCTCTGTTCAGTTCTCACCTTCAAGAGCTGGGTTCGCTTCCTCGGCTCTTACCGATGGCATGACGTGCTGTGGTACCATCAGTGGGGGCATACGCATCTCTCTCACAGAATGCCATACGTCCCATGCAGTTAAGTTAACCGTTCGCACAAAGGGTGATGGTGCGCCAATGGCTGACTGCACCAATCAGAATAACTGGCTGACAGTTATTTTAGAACTGTATAAATAGAGTTCCAAATTACTTCACAAGCATCACTAATGATCATAATCTCCTGAGCACTTGCTGCAGCACTCTCCAAAGGCTTTTTTCTTCGACATCGTATCGTCCAAGGAATAAAGTGATCGTCTTCTGATCAGATTT
Organism: Iris pallida; assembly: GCA_029216955.1. NCBI lineage: Eukaryota > Viridiplantae > Streptophyta > Magnoliopsida > Asparagales > Iridaceae > Iris > Iris pallida. The sequence continues at coordinate 1,555,064 of JANAVB010033017.1, forward strand.
CTATAGTTGTACTTCCCCAAAAATCAATTGTACTCTTGTACTTTTCTTTTTTCTTAGTTTGTAAAGAAACTTTTGTTTTTTGCAAACACCCATGGTTGCGAGTATTCTTCCATGTTGCCCTATTTTTTTACTCACTCAGGAATGACTATTTGATATCCCTTTTTTCCAAACTCAATTTCAATCAATTGTGGCTCATGCCAACACTAAATCTGTAACATCGTGTCTTAATCCAAATTTGTGTTCTGTACGACACAACCACCCAAGTCATACTCCATATGACGAGCTTCAAGACCGTAAGACTGTATAGCTATAACCAGCCATAGAACTCGTGGGATCGTGCTTGCTACTACTTCGATAGCCCTTGACATAACTTTTGTCTAACTCTATTGTGCGATACAACATAACCCGTGGGACGAGCAAGGCTATGCCAAGCCCTTGTACCGTGGAAACGTGTATCCAAACTTATGGGACACTTTTGGTAAGCCAAACATTGGATAGTACATGCTTTATCAAGCATTTATACGTGTGACGCCTATGACTTATGCTAAGTTCATAGCTTTGTGGCAACATAACCAACTTTCCTTCTCCCAAGCCACGGGACAAAGGACCGAGTATCATTTTGAAAGCACTTCGTACATGATTCTAAGCCGACCATAGGATCTTTCCATATTCTAACTCAATTTGACCTAACTTGGTATTATTCCCTTAGCTATGTGGATTCGTCTCTTTTATTATCAAGCCTACTTGTGCAATTGAAAACTTTTATTTTATTAGTGTGAAGCCTAAGCTGAGGCAAGTTCACCGAAGCCACCCACCTGAGTGAGGAGTTGCCTCAACCGAGCGGGACTTCGAGCAGGCCGTTGCATGGCTAAGTCCAAACGCCATTGGCGTTTTGATTCCTCCGATTGAACTGAGCGGGACGGGATACTACACTTGTGATTTCTGCAAGAAGCCCGGACACATTTGGGAGAATTGCAGAATGAGGCTGGGATTATGTTTATACTGTAGATTGGGCACCCACCAGCTGAAGGAGTGTCCCTTACCTCGCTCTACTCCTGGGACTGCTTCCACCCATGCTCAGCCAGCTAGGCCACCAGTGGCATAGTAGCAGAGAGGATCTCTTCTCACTCAGTAGCAGCGCTTTACCTGGCATCAATAGAGGAGCGGACCTCAAAAGGGCAAGGTCTTCATTATGACTACTGTCGAGGAGACTAAGGCACCTGGTGATGCGATTGCAGGTTCTATTCTTCTTGATTTATATTCAATATTGCATTATCTGATTCAGGAGCCACATATAGTTTCATATCTCTAGCCTTTGTGTTCAAACACAATATTGTAGCGACACTTTTAGATAGAAACAATAAGATCATGACTGGCGGAGAGATTCTCTTAGTAAAAGATCTCTGTGTCCAACGTTGCATAACCCTGGAAGGAAGGGAATTGTGCGCTGATCTACTTGTAATGCCATTTTCTAGTTTTGACATCGTGCTCGGGATGGATTGGTTGAGTACCAAATATGCTTCCATTGATTGTCATCGAGGACGTATAGTATTCAGTCCTCCATGAGCTATATTTAGATTTGCCAGGAGAGCTGTGGAGCATAATCATAATATTTTGCGTAGAGTTATGATAGAAGACAAGGAGTTGCCTCATCCTATTATTGCAGAATTCCTTAATGTATTTCCAAAAAAAACTAAGTTTGATGTCTGATAGAGATGTTGAATTCTCTATAGACTTAGTCCCGAGAGCTGAACCGGTGGCTAAGAATGTTTATAGAGTTAATAATCATGAGATGACGGAGCTGAAGAAGCAAGTTGATGAATTGCTTGAGAAATGATTCATCCGATCTAGTTTATCACCCTAGGGTGCTCCGGTATTATTTATGCTGAAGAAGGATGGGTCAGTGCGTATGTGCATTGATTACAGGATTTTGAATAGCCTCACTATTAAGAACAAATATCCACTGTCGAGGATCGATGACTTATTTGATCAGCTGAACGGCGCTACGATGTTTTCAATGATTGATTTGAGGTCTAGCTATCATCATGTGAGAGTGAAGAAGGAAGATGTTCCGAAGACTGCTTTTCGGACAAGATATGGCCAGTACGAGTTCTTGGTGATGCCATTTGGGTTAACCAATGTACCTGCAGTTCTTATGAACGTGATGAATAAGGTATTGCACCAATACCTCAACAAGTTCGTAGTGGTATTCATTGATGACATTCTCATATACTCGAAGACCCCAGAGGAGCATGAAGAGGAGTTAATGATTGTGTTCGAGACTCTCCGAATTTATGGAAAAGTCTCAAAATATGAGTTTTTCTTGCAAAAAGTGGAGTTTCTCGAACATGTGATAACTGGTGAGGCTATCTCAGTAGTTTCGAAGAAGATTGTTGTCGTTGAGTCTTGGACCACTTCGAGCTCAGTAGTAGAAATTTAAAGTTTTTTGGAATTAGCTGGATACTACAGGAAGTTTGTAAAGGACTTCTCCTGGATCGTAGAGCCGGTGACTAGGCTTATGCGGAAGGACATGGAGTTTGTTTGGACTAAAGAGTGTCAGGCTGCATTTGGTGAACTGAAGAAGAGATTGACCACAACACCTATTCTAACTTTGCCATCGGGGACTAGAGGTTTTACTATCTATAGTGATGCCTCAGAAAAGGGGTTAGGTTGTGTACTATAGCATAATAAGAAAGTTATTGCTTATGCTTTAAGACAACTATGACCCCATGAGAAAAATTATCCCACTCATGACTTAGAGCTTGCAGCAATGATCTTTGCTCTAAAGTTGTAAAAATAGTACCTCTATAGTGAACGGGTGGAAATATTTACAGACCACAAAAGTCTGAAGTATGTCTTCACCCAAAAGGAGTTGAATATGAGGCAACGTAGATGGCCGAAGCTGATGAAGGATTTTGAAATCTTATTTCAGTATCATCCTAGGAAGGCTAATATGGTAATAGATGCACTTAGCCGTTATCCTGTAGATATGTTCCCAACCAAGGATCGTCCTTTGTTAGAAGACCTGGATAGTTTGGGTATTAATGTTGCGATTCCTAGGATTGAGATGCAGATGATGGACATACAGATTCAGTCCGAAATGATGGACAGAATCAGAGAGGCTCAGTACCAGGATGTAGGCTTAAGAAGTCTTCAAGCTTAGGTACAGGTCGGATTACTTGATGATTTTTCTATTGCTAAAGATGGTTCTTTGAGTCATAGGACTAGGCTCTGTGTGCCGAGTGGTGACCTGCAAGAAGAAGTGATGCAGGAAGCACATCGTTCTCAGTATTCTATTTATACTGGAGCTACCAAGATGTATAAGGACTTGAGAGATCATGTATGGTGGTATGGAATGAAACGGAAAATGGCACGCTTCTGATCTATATGCTTAGTTTGTCCGCATGTCAAAGATGACAGGCAGAGTCCAAGTGGTTTGCTTCAACCATTACCAATACTGGAGTGGAAGTGGGAACATATCACAATGGATTTCGTTTTTGGACTTCTGCGTACTCCTGGAGGAAAGGATACGATTCTAGTCATCGTTGATAGGTTGACCAAATCGGGCCCACTTCATACCATTCAAAGTGGAACTATCTATATAGTAGCTTACAGAGCTGTATGTGAGACAGATTGTTCGAGTGCATGGGGTACCTATGAGCATTGTATCTGACCGGGATATAAGATTTACTTCTCACTTCTGGAGGAGCTTACCGGCTAGTTTGGACACTCAGCTCAAATTTAGTACTGCTTATCATCCTCAGACTGAAAGACAGTCGAAAAGTACTATTCGGACTCCCGACACCATTCTTCAGACTTGTATGCTACATTTCGGAGGCCCTTGCGAGGATTATCTTCACTTGGTAGAGTTTTCATACAATAACAGCTACCAAGCCAGTATTGAGATAACTCATTTTGAAGTTTTTACTCATTTCAAAGCTTTATATGGTCGAAGGTGTCACACTTCAATGTCTTGGGATAACGTAGGAGAGCGAGCCTTATTGGGGCCCAAGATGGTTATAGATGCTGCATACAAGGTGAAGCAGACCAGGGAGACTTCGTGTGGCTCATGACAGATAGAGATACTGGGCTGAAAGCCACCGAAGACCGTTGGAGTTTGAGGTAATAAGTTTAGATTTTAATTTTCTAGTGATTGATTAAGGTTTATATTCTAAGTTTTGTTTTAATTCTAGGTAGAAGATTTGGTTTTCTTGAGGATTTCTCCGACACATGGGACTATCCGTTTTGGTCGAGGCGAGAAGCTTAGCCCGAGATTCATTGGGCCTTTCAGCATTCTTGATAGGATAGGGGCTGTCGTCTACCGACTTGACCTACCAGCTACTTTAGAGGGTGTGCACAATGTGTTCCACATGTCGTAGTTGAGGCGTTACATTTCTGACCCGACTCATGTGATATTTAGAGGTCAGAGTGGGACCTAACCTCACTTATTAGGAGCAGCCCGTTGGGATTATCGATCGTCGGGAGAAGGTGCTACTCAATCAGATGATTCCTCTCGTCCGAGTAGCTTGGAGTCACCACTCCCCGGACGAGTCGACTTGGGAGCATGAAGACGAGATGAAAGAGCATTTTCCTAGTTTTTTTGTTTGAATGATTGTATGCATATTATTTTGAATAAATGTTTAAATTTTGAGGACAAAATTTCTTTTAAGGTGTGTAGATTTGTAACTACCTAAACTCAAATTTTTTATTTTTGAAAATCAACGTCATTATTTTTTGAGATTTATAAAATAAATTTTCAAATCAATTTGTAGATTTATTTTTAAATTCTAATTATTATTATTTAATAATTAGTTAATCTTATTTTCAGAATTATTAATTAATTATTTGTGAGCCTACTAAGTCTTGGACTTGGATTATGGGCTAGCTACTCTAAATAGCCTACCAAGCCTTGGGCTTGGATTGTGGGCCTATGTTTT